>ML685765.1:22231199-22265935 GCA_007922175.1 Pelusios castaneus
CCATGCTGGAGGAGTGGAGTAAGCACGGACTCAGTGGAGAGCGTCCCCTAGCGCCATGCTAGAGGAGTGGAGTAAGCACTGACTCATTGGAGAGCGTCGCCATCTGAGTCACCCACACCATTTCTAACAGCCCTCAGGTTTCCCTGGGGGGTTGCCTCTCATTTGAGCACTGAGCAGACCAGCCCTGGTGAGCTGCCAAGCTGAGGTATCATGGCTGCAGTGTGCCGCGGAAGGGGAGTCGTGCATGCCAAGGGGTGGCTGGAGCAGTGGTTACTCAGAATTTTGTGCATTTATGGAGAGAAGAGTTGTGCTTAACAAAGACTTGAAATTAGATGCAGGTTTCTAACCATCAGAGGAGTAAAGTTCTGGAGTAGCCTTCCAAAGGGAGATGTGGGGAGAAAAATCCTAGCTGGTTTCAAAACTGAGCTTGATTATTTATGAAGGGGATGTATGAGGGGACAGCCTAGTTGGCAATTGATTGAATTTGATCGTGGATATGCCAATGGCCTGATATGGGCCGTTAGATGCAGTGCGTTCTGACCTATTACAGAGAATTATTTCTTGTGTGTCTGGCTGGTGAGACTTGCCCACACGCTCAGGTTTAATCAATTGCCATGTTTGGGGTTGGGAGGGAATTTCCCCCCAGGCCAGACTGAGGTTTTTTTCATCTTCTTCTGTGGCATGGGGCAAATCTCACTTGCTGGTGGATTCTCTGTACTGTAAAGTCTTTAAACCATGATTTGAGGACTTTAATAACTCAGTTATAGGTTAGAGGGTTATTGCAGGAGCGGGTGGGTGAGGTTCTGTGGCCTGCATTGTGCAGGAGGCCAGACTAGATGATCATAATGGTCCCCTCTGACCCGTAAGTCAATGAGGCAGTCCCAACACCTGGCCAGTTGCAATGCCCCTTTAGACCACTAGGGGGCACATGGCTGAGGTTTAGGGTCACAGTTAATTCATGGCCTTGCATAATAATTCATGATGGGACAGTGTGAAGGATCCTCTATCCTGTTACAGTCAGGCCACTGTTAGATAGCCCCCCTGGTATTCACAGCCCTGTCTGTGGGGCTGGCCTTAAATCCCTCAGGGAGCAGTGCCTTGGAACCAGCTGAAGGAGGCAGGACCAGCCCTGCATCCATTAACCCTTTGCTGCATGTAGTAGCCTGGTGCTGGTTCAGGGCTGAAGGAACTGGAGGATCCCCAAGATGTAAAGGGAGAGAGGAGACTGGGATCGGAGGGGAGTGCGTGGGAGGAGCTGAGTCACAGGGAATGGGTGCCATGCACCTTCTCCTGCAGCAGCCCCCCTGTAGATACTGAGCTGGTGCCAGCAGCTTCCCAAGCTCACGCAGCCATCACCAGCTCCTTGCTGAGAAAAAAAAGCAGCTGTTATTTTCCTGCCTGGTTAATGCCATTCGGCTGCATTTATGGTGGTGTGATTCTGACACCCGGTGGCTAGTTCATGTAACAACAGTTGAGTTTTCGTTTGTGACTGGATGAGGAGGGTGAAAGTGTGCCTGTGGATGGAGAGAGGGTGGGAGGAGGGCTAGCAGACACCCCCCATCCAGGGCTGGATCACTGGCCCGTTGTTCGGGGTCCGTCTCTCCATTTGCTTGAAGAAAAGAGGGGAAAAAACCTTGGTGCGACTCAGAAACTTGGAAAGATGTTTTTGAAAGATCAGCGGAGAGGGTTTGTTGGCTTGGATCCATTGCCGCGAGGCCACGTGCTGCTACCTAACGGCCCTTGCTAACACGGGAGAGGTGGATGTGGAGGTGGCCACGCTGGCTCTGTTACCCCACGCTGGGATGAAATGCAGCCCAAACACGTGCTGCACTGGTGGCAGGCACTGTGCAGAGACATGGGAGCCAGGGCCAGGAATAAAGGGGATTTTTCCCAATACGATTGGGATGCCCTTTTACTTCCTCTCTGTGCCATGCCCACCCACCTCCTGAGCCGCCTTAGCTACAGCTCTTCATTGCATGAGCAACTCATGCCTCTGAGCAAACATGCACTGCGTCCCGAGCAGGGCTCTCCGAAATGTGTCCAGCTTAGAGGGGAGCATGGCCTGTCTTCCCTGTCCCATGGAACAGAAACTAGCCCCTGCCTCCCCTCCCATTCCCCATCTCCCAGCCCAACCCTCTTTGCTTTCCCGATTGCTGGCCCAGAACCACCCCTGCTGTTCCCCATGACTTAGCCCCCCTTTGGCAACACCAGCCTCTGCTTATATGGGAAAGGAACATCGGGAAAGAATTTGCTATATTTGTAGCTGCTTTTCGTGTGCTGCAGCAGCCGGTTCTCAGCCAACCGCGAGCAAGAGCTCCTTGGGCCACAGTTTGGGAAACAATGCTGTGTATTAACATCCCACTTCTCTTCCTGCGTAAGCACCCCTCCCGCCACGTTCCGAGACTGCCAAACTGTAACGGAGGAAGCGTCTCTTTAGCCGTGAAGGTCTTAGAGGGCCGGTGAGGCTTCCCAGGGGAGCAGATCCAGTGGGCAGCTAATGGCTCCAAATGGCTTGGTTACTATTGTTCCTTGGCAGGGCAGGCTGTATGGCAGCGGTCCAGTCTGGGGAGGAACACACTGTGCCAGGTTGTTGCTGTAACAGCTGCATGTTTGAGAGGTATGGAGAGCCTGCCCTGTGCAGCCTGCTCGGAGCCTCCTTCAGACAAATGGCTTTCTGAGCGCCTGGTTTGCACCTAATGAAGCTATGAGAATTAATTGATAGATGGCACCAGTGCTGGGGGTTTGCTAAAGTGACTGTGAATGTCTAGCTGCATCTGTCCAGTGTCTGATGGAGCGGCTGGGTGGGGCAGGGCCTGTTCCCAAGAAACACCAGAGAAAAGCCAGACTGGGGTCCTCTGCCCGGCAAATCCGAGCCATGGCCAAGACAGCAGCATTCGGCACAGGGAACAGCTGCTTAAGGAGATGTTAGCCATGCTCCTTGCTGGTGCACCTCAGTCCCGACCGGCTGCCTTCTGCTGTCTCAGTCCAGGGCTCCCAAACATCTCTGTCAATGCTCTCAATTGCATTCCACTTTCTGTGGCTCCCATCCTGCCCCCCGCTGCCAGCAGAAACCCCAGGTTTGCCTATTTTATTGTGATATGGAAATACATTCCCAGGGAGCAAGCCCTTGACCTCAAAACATGTTGCTGTGGCAACCCACTGGACCTTTGATCTGAGGTCCTCGAGGCTGACAGCCCCTCTGCATTGCCCCCCCTTGGCTGTGCAGGGCACAGAGCTCACAGTGCAGGGGAAGCTGAGGACTAGAGCAAAGCTGGCCAAAGGGGGGTGGGACGGGGGATTCCTTGGCAACATGTGAGAATGACGATTTGGGATCTGTGGATGAGGTTCTTCTCCAGGCCTCTAGTCTCAGCTAGCTTGCCCACCCTGGTCCCAGCAGGTTTCCCCTTGCCAGTCAGCTGTCCCTTCTCCCTCCCTGCAGCTCCTCTCTGACTTTCACATGAGCCGTGGGGCTGGGGCGAATGAGCCCCTGCAAGCTTCATGCATAGGGGCTAGGGGACAGTTGCCATTCTCCTGAGAGGGGACCTCAGGCACCTCGCTGCTGCCAGACCTGACCAAGGGCCAGGAGGTGGGGAGCGGCAGGGTCCCTGTCTAGTCTGTTGTGCTGGGTGGAGCTGGCCTGGAGCAGATTCACCCTAGCACAGTCCCTACATGGGCTGCTGATAGCTCTGGATGGATACACACAGGGTCTGTCTGCGCTAGAGCTGGGGCTGTAAGGCGACGTATCCGTGCCAGCTCTGATGGAGCTAGCAAGCTAAAAATAAAGTGTTTCTGCACTAGTGCATACTGCTTTGACTAGGATCTGGACAGCGATATTTGGGGCAGCTAACCCATCCCATAGCAATAGCCACACTTCTATTACTAGCCTGATCAATGCCGGCCTGGCACTCCCTCCTCAAGCTGGAAATGGCACCTCTAGCATAGACATACAGTGAATGCAGACTCTGCTTGGTCCTGTCTATCCGAGGTCCAGCAAATTCAAGCTCTGTGTTAAATCAGCACCACTGGAACTCCACGGCGTGATTTCTGTGGCTGGAGAGTAGGGAGCTCTTGCTCTGGATTAGGGCAGGCTGTCTAACTCCTGGCACTGGGAGGACTCGAACTTGCAAGTGTGGGGCCTAAATGGCATTGCACGCAGCCTGTGTGTCATAATTAGGCCTTGGGTGGTCCATGGCCTCTAACCTTGTGGCTCAGCCCTCATCCTCTACAGCAAGCCGCTGCCTGTCTCTTGTCTTCTGGCTGAGGAGCTCAGCAAGGTGTGGATTGCTGGGCAGAGAACCCAGGAGTCCTGACTCCCATCCCGTGCTGGAGGTGCAGCAGGCAGGCCGCTCTCCCTTTCGTGCGCGGCGAGGACTCACTCGTCGTGTGTCTCTCATGGCCTTGGCTGCAGGCATCAGTGCCTCCTGGGGGAGTTAACCAGAGCCTTCAATTTGTCAGAGCGGGGCCCCAAGATACACAGCCTCAAAGGGGGAAGAGCACAGCCTATAGGTCCCACCCCTGTTATTGTTCACTGTCCCGGGTCTTGCACCAGCACTGATCCTTAGGTCTGGGGCTCCTCATAAGAGCCATATCCGTCTCCTGGCGGGAGTCAGCTTATTGGCTACGCTGGCTACCCTGTCTGCTCTCTGAGGAGGCCTGGGAAAGGCTCTTGTCCTCTCCTGTTCATACGGTAGCTGGGTTCCCTTTGCATCCGACCCAGCCCCTGCTCCACAGCTGGCCTGCTGAGACATTGCACCCAGCCCCAGTCCAGCAGGGTCTCCCTTCCTGACATCAGCTGTTTCCCCCATCCCCTCTGCCTGTATGTCCTTACATATTCTCTCCTCCCTCCCCAGGCTCTTTCTCTGGGCTCCCTGCTCTCTCAGGGAGTAGCCCCCCGCTGGTTAATTGTAATGTGTACAGATGGGGCTGTGTTTGGAAATGGATCTGTGGGCCTCGTATTGATCCCTGCACAGCTGCTCCAGCCTCCAGCGAGCCCTCATGACCCGCTTGGCAGTTGCCTCCTCCCCCTGCCCCATCTCCTGTTCCTGATGTGGCTGCGCCCCCCCCTCCCCCTCCCCTTTACAGACGCCCATTGTAGGTTGGAAGGATCCTGGAGGAGGGGGGCGGCGTCTCTGTGTATCTGGAATGGCCTGGCATGCTAGCTCCGGGGCCCTGTATATGCAGCCCACGGCCAGAGGAGTCAGGACTCTAAATGCCACCATCTGGGCAGGAGTCTTGGTACCATTGCCCATCCCTGGCACGAGGCAGACCTCTCCTCAGAGCCTAGAGCGTCCCGGTGCTGGGCAGCAGGTGAGGGGACAAGGAGCCAGCCGTCATGGACTTGCTTGTTCCAGCTCCCACGAACTCCTTTGGGGCTCCCTCTACTGCCCTTCACCTGGGGTAGATGCTCTGCCTGCTTATCCATCTGGGCATTCGATGGCATGCTGTGCTGTGGGCACAGACCATCCCTGCCCTTTGCTGGGAAGGGGCGCCCAGCAGCTGCATGGTCCCAGGGAATTCCCGTGGCAGTGCAGGGCCTCACAGGGGGCATTCCAGCCACGGTCCAGCCTTGGCATCTGGGTGGGCTGTGCCCCCAGGGCTGCCCGAAGATGATCTGGAGACTTCTCCTTGGGAGATTCTCCCGCTCCTCTCTCTTCCTGCTCTCTCCCCCTGCGGCCACCTCCTCCACCGAATGAAATGCAATAAGCGGCAGGGAGATGAAAAAGCAATCTGCATATTTCCCGGAACCCAGTCTCCGACAAGGGCTCATTATTTTAAATCAATTGGGAACCAGCGAATGGTTTTGTGATGCAGAGACAAACGATCGAGTGGAGGGTGTCTTGCCCACATGGCTCGTTGACGTCTCTATCAGAGCTACCTGTATCACAAGGACAAACTGGTGACCAGCCTGCTGCCTCCCAGAGCCTCACACCCATTGGCTGGCCAAATGGGGAAACTGAGGCACAGAGAGGTGCAGCACAGTGCTCTGAGGCACATGCTGCCACCAGTGCAGCTCCCCTGAGCCTCCCATTCCTCCCCACCACTCCCTTCCCCCCCCAGACCTCAAGTTCCCTGGCAGTAAAAGGGAATCTCAAGGACAGAGTCTACTAACAGTTTTTCCCAGCTCCAAGCCCCAGCTCACACGTGCACTTGCCGGAGGGTGTGCGTGTGTATATGTGGGAGTGTGGGCATGTGAGTACATGAGTGAACATGTGCAGGAGTGTGGGCGTGCACGTGTACTTGACTGAGCACAGGCCCATGTGTGCACTTGCACAAGTAGCTGTGCACACTCTGGAGAGCGCCTGCCCCTGGGCACAACTTACCTGTGTTCGCAGCTGTCATGTCTGGCACGCTCCAAGCAGCCTGGTGGGCCTTGGACTCAGTCTGTGCCTACTGTAGAGCAGAGTGCTAGGGGACGTGGCGCTGGAGGAGCTCTAGAATCCACCCAGCTCCTTGTTCCTCCCTTGCAGGCTAGGTGCTCGGTGCATTGTGCCTCACCCAGGAAAGAGTGAGAGGAGCGGACAGTCTCCTTAGGCAGCAATATGGCTTCAAAATCTTCCTTTTGATAGCGTCTGGGGTCCTCTGAGAGCTTGGCTGACTACAGAGAGGACTGACTTCACCCAGCACTAAAATGCAGCTACCTCTGGGGTGGAGAAACATGTCCCAGCAACAAGACCAGCTGCTGCTGATTCACTGTGCGGCCTTTGATGAATCATATGGGCCAGGAGTCTCAGGAGGGCTCAGCATCCTTTGGGAGCAATGGGAACTCCCGAGTGCTGAGCTGTTTCAAAAGTCTAGTTGTTTCATCTAAGAGCATAAATGGGAGTTGGTGATCCTAACCGCCTTAAACCGTCTGGCTCGACACCTTTCCATGCCTCAGTTTCCCTATGTGTCCAATGAGGATAATGATCCTGACCCATCCTTTCTCCCCTTTGTGCAGGGGGTTGGTGAAATCCGCTGAATGAGCACTAGGTGTTTGAAAGATCATTAAGATTACATACACTCTTAGAAGAGGCAGCACCGAAGTTCCTAGCGCCAGCTGATGCTGATGGATGCATAGGGTGGGGTGCGGCCTAGGGGGTCTCATCCTTATTCTTGATAAAAAATCATAGGAATGAGCAGGATTTGCCCCAATTATTCCCTCTTCTAGCCAGCCTGATTATGGCCCTCACCTGGGCTATTCACACCATCTCTGCCAGAGAACACAGAAGCAGCTGTGAGTAATCACAGCTTGCAGAGCCGGGCAGTTCTCTAACTGATCAGAAAACAGCTACGTGCAGGGTAGTTGTAGCCTGGTTGGTCCCACAATATTAGGGAGACAAGGTGGATGAAGTAATAATACCTTTTATTGGACCAACTTCTCTTGGTGAGAGGGAGAAATGCTTTCAAGATGCTCTGAGCTCTTCTTCAGTTTGGGGAACATACAAGGAACGTCACAGCTAAATAGGAGAGTGAACAGATAATTTAGAATAAGGAGTTAGCATGTATTCTTAGGAACTATTCAAGTGAAGTGGTCTTTTCACACGTGTAGTCAGAGGAGAAAAAGGGGGGTCTGTGGGTTACAGGTTCTTGTACTAAGCCACATCTCCAGTGTCTTTATTAAGATTGTGATTTTTAGTGTCTAGCAAATTAGGAATTTAATCTCTCGGGCTTGTCTTTTGAAAGCGTTGTGCAGGTTTCCTGTGAGAATGAGGACTGATAGATCAGAGGTGGAGTGATCGCTTGGTGAAAAGTGTTTGTCCACAGGAGACAAAGGGTTTTTGTCTCGTATGGTTTGCTGGTGTGAGTTCACGGGAGAGCATGGTGATTGTCTCGTCTCACCCACGTGGTTGTTTATTGGAGCATTTGATGAGACCCACCATGTGTTGTGGCAGGCTTGGGTAGGACCCCTGAATCTTGAATGGTGTGTTGTGGGGGGTGCTGCTGATCATAGGTGGTCTTAGCGGGTGGGCAGGTGGGGCAACTGCCCAGGGCTCCATGGGGTGAAGGGCCCCCAAGCCACAGTTGGAAGGGGGTGCTACGGCAGGAGTCTTGGAGAGGCCAGATGTGGAAGGGGGGTGTAGACCTGGTGACAGCCCCAGCAAGGCTGGCATAGGGGATGGGGGCCCGGTGGCAGAGCCAGGGCATCCCCAGAGTGGCTGGCTGCAGGAGGGTGGCCGGGGACTCAGCGGCAGCCCCGGCAGAAGCTAGCAATGGGCCTGGGGCAGCCCTGGGGAGGCTGGTGGTGATGGGGGGCACCGCGGATGCAGCCCAGGAGAGGTCAGCCGAGGCAGGGTGGCTGGGGGCCTGGCGGTGGGGCCGGGGCAGGCCTGGAGAGGCCAGCGATGGGGGGACAGGGGCTGCTGCTGGAGCCTAGGAGAGGCCAGCTGGGGACCCATCAGTGGCCCCGGCAAAGCTGGTGTGGGCGCCGGTGTCCCCACTTTGGGGGTCCCGGAGAGGACGGCGGCCTGGAATCCCTAAGACCATCCCTGGTGCTGATCACTGCAGCAACGGAGATAGGCGTGCAGGTTTTCCATCCACTGTTCGGGCAGGGTCTCATGTGGCTTTGAGTTGGGGTGTGCTGGTCTGTGGGGAGTTTGCTTCCAGTGATGAGGTTGGGGGGTTATTTGAAGGCCAGAAGAGGTGTTCCGGAAAGAGTTCTTTCAGGATGGGGTCCCCATCATGCATGGGTTGTTGTTGTTTGGGTTCCCATGTGGGGTTGTAGGTCACTACTGGGGGGGTGTGGTTGATGGGGGAAGGGATTATTGCTGTATTGAAGCAGGTTCTCTCACGGTATTGGGGTGGCCCATTCCAGGATGTGATCTATTTCTCTGGGAGTGTGTCCTTGTTTGGTGATGCTGTGTTAAGGTGTGAACCCTGGACTTTCCCCTTAAAGCATACTCTGTGGTATCTGAGGGCAGGTCTACACTAGAAAAAGTTAAGTCGACTTAACAAAGTGGCTACCCCGTACGTCGACTTAGTCCACTTAACTGGCCTGAAGTCGACTTAATAAGGTCAACTTACGGGCTACTCCCTGTCCACACTGTCCTTCAGTCGACTTGAGGAGTCACTTAAGGCTTAAGTCGACTAATGGTAGGTAGTTATTAGTCGACTTAATGAAAGCCCATTGTGGACATGGAGTAATTTAGGTCAACCTAAGGGTCCTTAAGTCAACCTAAAATGTTAGTGTAGACATACCCTGAGTGCCTGGCTGTAGATAACAGACGTCTCTGTGTGTTTGGGATGATTACTGGATCGATGATGGTAGATGTGGTGATCCACGGGTACCTTGTGTATGGTTGTCTAGAGCAGGGGTTTTCATACCCGAGGTCAGGACCCAGTACTGGGTCGCAGATCCTCAGGTACTGGGTCATGGTGCCCCTGCTGCAAGACTGGAATGCATTGTTGAAGGATGTAATTGTTGGATTGTGGGCGTAAATGATATTTTTCAAGTGAGTCCTGAGAAAAAGAGTTTGAAAACCACTGGTCTATAGGACTTCTTTGCTGAAGCTGATCATGGTTTTCCCGGAAGCTGATGCCAGTGTGAGAGTGTCTCAGAGAGAGTTTAATGGATGGGAGATGGTGGTTACGGTTGTGGTGGAAGTCAATGAGGATGTTTCAGTTGTCTGTCCAGAAAATATCATTGCTGTATGTATCTCAGGTGTACCCTTGCTTTTGTGGTGCATTTGTCCAGAAAGTCGTCTTCAAGGTGGCCCATGAAAAGATGCCAATTCTGTCCTGGGCCATCTTTTCTGACCAATCCTGCTATCTCCTGCGAGTCCAGTCCTGGCTCCTCCCCACAGCAATCCCTGTGTAGTTCCGTGTGGGTCCAGCCTTGAGCTCCCTTCAAAGGAGATGGCTGTTCAGTCTGAATTGCCTATGGAGGTTTCATGTTATGGCAAACTGCCTCCAAAACTGGCCACTCTCCTTTGCTGCATGCTGCTGGCCAGCCCTGAGGGTGAGTGGTGAGCAATGGTTCACTGGGACACAGAAGGGCTGCTGCATGCTCCAAGCATTGCCAGCCCCCAGGGCTGCGGGGAATCTCCCTCCCCTAACCTCCGCAGGCCTCTGAAGTGTTTATTGTGACTCTAATAGAACAGTAGAACAGTAATCCACCCCTGAGGAGCAGGCAGGAACAAAAGTCACGGTGGAGCCTGCGCTTGCCTTTCAGTGTCTGACGTCCGGGGATAAAAGCCACAACAGCTCCCCTTTCTTGTCGCACAGAAAAGACGAGGTCGCTCTCAAAGAAGCCAGGTGCCCTGCCAGCCTTAAATGCAGCACAGCCATGGTGCTGTTAGGAGCCTGAAAGGACAAGCCATCAGTTGTGGCCGGCTGGAGCCAGGGGAGGGAAGCTGTGTCACTAGCTGTGCTGCTCCTCCATCCTTGGCGGTGTTGCCATTGGGGGGGGCGAGTAGGGTGTAGAAAAGAGTCGAGGGATGGGGCACAGGGTGAGTCTAGCCGGTTGATGGGAAGGCTGCAGAGCTGGGACAGGGATGGAGGTAGGCTCAGGGGTTGGTTGTGGGGCAGGGTGTCCCTCTGCCTCAGCTGTCTTGGCATCTTAGCAGTCCGGCCCCCTGGGTTCAAGCTCCAGGGATGAGCCAGTGCATCGACACCCACCCTGCAGTTTAGTGCTGCTGGTGCATGCCTATCTGCCCCGGCTGGGAAGCTCGTTCTCTGCTGCCGTGTGGACATACCCCGTGGCTCCCGTCACCGTAGTGTCTGAGTGCCTGGGGTGCTGCGTGGGTGCTGAGGTCTCTCTGGGACAGTAGGAACTGAAGGGGGCGGGGGGGGGGGGGGAAGAAGGGGCCGACTAGGTTGTGGCTGGGATCCTGCTTAGATGGTGTGTGCACGGAGTGGCCGGGCGCACTTGGTTCTCTTTAGATCCCAGTTGCAGATTGGGTGCAGGGTTGAGGTATGCAGGTTCTCTTGCCCAAGAAGCCTTCAGGGACCCTGATGACTCAGAGACAGCTCCTTATCTAGCCCTGCTGCTCTGGAAGGCTGCCGAGCAGCTGCTGACCCGGTTCCATCTTCCTCTGAGCCTTGCCTTTTGACAGCTCTGCTGCAAGCGGCCCTCTGGCCGGGACTGTGGGGAACAGCTCAGGGCTCCACCCGTGAAAGGGCCAGGAAGCCCGGAGGCTACCATTACCATTGGCTGACTAGCAGTGGCCTCTAGGTTCCCCCAGCCTAGATTCATTGGAACAGTTTACCCAGGGTGGCAGTGGATTCTCCATCAGTGGCCGTTTTAAAATCAAGACGGCACGTTCTCTGATAGACAGGAGGTCAGATCAGATGATCACAATGGTCCCTTCTAACTTTGGGCACTGCCAGGAACTCTGGTGCGAAGATAGCGCCCGGTCTCTCTTTTGGTGGCTTTATTCTACTCTTCAGCTCTGGACCCTTTAAACTGGCTTTGTATTTCAAAGTGAAATAGCTGGCTGTCCTGGGAGATGCTCTGTAGCAGGGAATTCAAAGCAGTGCGGAGCCTGGCTGATCCAAACACAAGGAGGAACGGGGCAGGGGCAACATCTAGCCGCCTGCAGCTCTGCTTAATAACTTCCTTTTGCCTCCTTTGGTGGGGTGTCAGAAACTGAGAAGGGGATAGTCAGGCCCAGTGGTCAGAGCAGCAGTGGGCAGGCTTAGTGGTTGGGGCCGGGGACCAGGAATCAGACACCATGAGCGGCGTTAGAACAGGAGCAGGAATGGGCACAGGCTATCAGGACTACCCAGGCCACCAGGGATACCTCAACAACATTGAGTAGACTGAAGTAGCTGTTCTCATTGGGAGGTGAAATCCCTGGCCTCAGGGGTCACCTGGTTAGCTCTTCACCTGTGGTTGAGCCCTTGTTTATTGACACAGAGCCCCAAGATAATCAGGGTCAGAGATGACTTATACTGGGGCAGGAGATAGGTGACAGCTGGGAGGGGTGATTGGGGATGACTTACAAAAGGAGCTCACCACAGCTTGAGGGAGTCAGGGCCATGTGGTGAATACACCAAAGCAATGGGGAGTGGAGATGGCTGTCTCCTGTCTGTTTTGAGGAACACCTCATTTGAGGAGTAAGAAGGAGCGTTCAGAGATTGGAGCGGAGGCAGGGCTGGGGGCTCAGCCTAACAGGGAGCCCCTGGGGCAAGGTTGGGGATCCTGGGGTACATCGTCCAGCCTGCTGGAGCCCAGTTGTCCCCTTTGCCATGACACTGAGCCCAGTCAAGGTTCTGGGAGGAGGAAACTCAGGATATGTCTATACTGCAGAGAAACCAGGCAGATGAACAAAAAAACACGTAGCAGCAAGTCTCAGAGTCTGGAACTACTGACCGAGACTCATGCAATGGCGTTAAAAATAGCCGTATAGCCACTCCTGCTTCAGCCTGAACCCTACCTCCTGCCCAGGGTTTGACGCCTGGGCGGGAACGTCTCTGTGACTACGTTCAATGCCATAGCTCGAGTTTTTGGGCTCAGGCTCTGACACTCGCTGCCACAGGTGTTTTATTGCAGCATACACGTTCTGGAAGACCCTTTGCAATGATTTAGCCCTGCTTCACCAGCTTCCCCACGGCTGAGCAGGTCTCTGGCTCCCACTGGGTTAATGGCTCTGCTTGGATCTGCTCTGGGGTAGAGAAAGAGCCTTAATGAGGACGAGGAAGAGTCAGATATAGGGGCTCATCAGTCCCTCTTCTCATCAGATTATTGATCTCCTTGATGCCTGCATGTGATTTCCACCCTGAGAGCAGGTGCCCTTGTGCCTCTTCATGCCAGCTCCACTCAGAGTCACGTCAAGAGTCTGTGGGTACTTTGGGCCCATATGTGTGCTGGCATTTCTGCATCAGCCCTCTTGTTCTGTCCTGCTCGGCAGGAGGGAGCCCTCAGCTTCAAGGAGACCTAGTGATAAAGGAGCTCTGGGGATTGTTGAGTGATACTGAAGCTGCTGAAAGGCAGTGGGGTGACAGCCCTGGAGTTAGCTGTCCTCCGTTTGTACAGGAGAGAGAGAGAGAGCAGGGCAAACTTCTTCTACATGCAGCTCTGCCAAAGTCCCTTGATCCTTCCCCAGTGGTCCTCTCCTGGGGCTGAGAAGGGATTTCTATTGCCTTGGCCATTGGTTCTAAGCTGTTGGTGGAGGTTGGTGTGATATGGCTGCTTGTTCATGGAGAGCCATGCTGAGCCCCACCAGCTCAGGTCAGGGCCACCGAACAGCCACCAGAGGTGGCCCTGTCACTACCACTCTCTTAAAGAGATGTTGACATGAAGGGCTACGGGGCTTGTTATTGGTCTCGTGACCTGAGCTGGTCACGGATCATTGGTAGGTTAGAGTGAATGGGATTGGACAGCAGTGATGTCTTTCTCCATCTCACTATCTCTTTGCACGGTAGCTTCCTGGGGTGGAGATTTGATCCTCTTGATGTATAGGACTTTGGCCTCTTCTTTCTTGTCAGAGCTTCTACTGGGTGTTCATCTATAGCTCCCGGATGTTCTGCTTTGTCACATACCTACTGAAAGGTGAGTGAGGAAACCTACGTGGCTTGTGGGGTGAGATCCTCATTTGGGATTGGCTACCGCCATTAAACTGAGGTTGCTGGAAAGCTTTACGTTCCCTTGGGATGGCAAGGAGCTGAGCGCAATGCATGGGGCCTGGCTTGCAGCGATGATGCATTCTCAGCTTGTGGGGCAGCCTTGGAAGCCAGTACCCTGGGTCTCTATTCCTCAGTGGATGCTAAATTTAGCTGAGGTTGCTAAATTCAAGACAAACTGCGGAGGTGTAGAGCAGACTCACTCCAAACTGATGATTATTCTGTCCTTAGATTATACCAAGCCAGCAACAAAAGTAAACTTCTGTCTCGCTGCAGTCGTTAACAAAAAGTTCAGAATGCACTCTCCCTAGGCATTCCAGCCTGTGCTTCACCACCCAGACCCTGGACTTTTTAATGAGTAGTTATTGAAAACCAATTTCATTGCACAAAGGGTTCTTCTGATCTCAAAAGATTAGCCACACAGCCAGGTCAATAAATAACTCAGAGCATACCCAATAATTACTCTGCAGCCAATCCTTTAGCAACTAACATCAAAAGGCTTATAAGAGAAAAGGAGAGTTAAAATGGTTAAAAGATAATATTCATACAATCAGGACAAAGTTTTTATATCAGGTTTGTACCAGGGTTGGAATAAACTGCTGGCTTGTAACGTCTTTGGTCATTTCCCAAAAGATTGGAAGGGCCTCAGTCCATAGGTTAGAATGCTCTCTCTAGTTGTAAATCATAGCTCAGAGAATCAGAGTGGGAAAGAGGCACCATGGAGGTGAGTCAAGGCTCTTTTATATCTCTTGCCACGCGCTTGGGAATGCACTGCTCCGAAACAAAGCTCACAGCACAGTTTAGTTTATGGAAAGTTACAGGTGCAAGATGGAATCCAGGGTCATGTGATCAAGCCTTGCCTCACAGGGGCAGCCATTGGCCACCATATCCGTGCTCAGGAGCCCACAGGAATGGCTTGCTAGGACTGGGATGAGTTTTCTTTTATGGCCCATTGTGAGAGTTAATGGCCTTTAATGGGCCATCAAGCTTGAATTCCATTTACTGTGGCTAGACTAAGGATGTAAGGTTCAAAGGGGTAGCCAGTGTTAGCCGAGTTTTACCGCAGGAGCGCACACATTTGAAATACAAATCAATATTTGTAACTTCAGATAGTGATGAAACATGGATTTAAATGGGATCAGCTTATTTAGCCAGTAATGACTTTTCTAGGGACGGATCCCTTACGTGATGCCCTTTAAAAACAACAGAGTCTTGTGGCACTTTTAAAGACTAACAGATTTATTTATCGCATGAGCTTTCGTGGCGGAAAATCCCACTTCGTCAGACCCCTTTGGAATCTGACATGATGTACTTTGTACAAGGGGTCAGTCACGGTGTTAGCTGCAGGACTCCTTGTTTGTTGTACTTTATACAAGATTTGTTACAATTGTCTACCTGTGTCAGTATCAGTGATATACATGGTTGTGTATCAGTCATACATCACACCCTGGGGCTCCCCAAAATGAGACATGATGGTCCCCAGTACAGCTCCGCCAACGCCCCTCTAGCTTGGCCCATGGTTTCTGTCCCTTTTAAGGTCCTCCCATGGGCATGGGTGGCCAAATATGCCTGGCCTGCACCCTCCCTGCTATTCCAGGCCTGGTCTGGAGCGAGGCTGCTGGGGTGAGGGTTCTTACACATTTATGCCCCAGACAAGAATCAACCTGGGTAGAGATCTCAAACACATGGGGAGAAATACGTGGGAGACACTTGCCTCCCCATTACCCAGGCTCTCTCCTAGCCATCACTCCCCACTTTTGGGGATCATTCTAGCGGTGGTTACAGCAGTTGTTTACCTGGAAAGTGACATGGGGCAATGTTAATGGGTATTTAGCTTCTAATGCAATTTAACTGCAGGCAGAGGCGCCAACACCATGTGGCCAGCCAGCAAAAGGCCACAAGTTTTTGCACTGTACTGAGTAAGGGTGAGATCCACCCGACTCTCATTTGTAAGTCAATGGAGGTTTCATTCTAGATCTCTGGGGTCCCTCCCTGCATTCTCCCTTCTCCAAATCACTGTATGAGGCCCTGCCACTGGGAGGTCATTTTGACATTCCTCTCCCTGCACCCATGTGCTGTCACTGAAGGCCCAGAGGCTCCTGAGCTTTCATGGAAAGGGGTCTTGATGTAGCTGAGGCAAATGGTGGATGCCAAGGGAAAGGGGGGCTCAAGCTTTCTACAGTGCTCCTGAGTGGGGAGAAGCCCCAGACACATGCCCTTGTGGTAGGGTGGAAGCATCCCACAGGACCGGTGGCTGGAAACAGCCACGTGGCCCCGGATGGGGGCAGATTGGCTTGTTCCCCTAGCCAGCAGGCACGTTTCCTGGTGCTTTGTCCATTGAACAGGCAGCACTTATTCTACGGGGAAGGATCCCTGACTTCCAAAAAGGGATTTGCTAGAATAGATTTGTGTATTCAAAGACTTAATTAGCATCTTTAAATATTAAATAGTAAACAAGCCGTGTCTAGCGGGATCAACATTTACAAACAAGGATTTTTTTTTTCTCTGGGACATGCGTTCAGCTTCCTAAGTGTTTCACTGTCTGGTGGTGGGAGCAGCTCTCTGTTGGGCTCCAGGATGGGCCAGGGCTGGCTGCTGTCCTGTGACTGAGCAACCCCTGAAGCACATGTGCATCTGGGGGCAGAGGAAGCTGCAGAGCTTTAAGGACCAGGGGTGCTGAGGGATCAAGAATGTGGGGGCAGAGATAGGGGGTTGCAGGTGGTGAAGTTCTGAGATGTAGAGTGAGTTGAAATACAGAGCTACAAGGCGGCAGGAAAGTGGGAGGCGGGAGGGAGGGGGATGGAGCTGTGCTGGGTGTGGAGCTGTAGGGTGTGGGAAGGTGGGGATAAAGAAGATACCGGATTTTGGTGCATAACTGCAGTGCTGCCAAGCTGAATCCCAGGAGGCAAAAAGTCTCTCAGCCCCCAGGCAGACTGGGGAGGGATGGCAGGACAGTGAGTAGACTCCAGGCACAGAACTAATTGCAAGAAAGAGGTGGCAGTCTCTGGAAGCCGACTGAGGTGTTTGACAGCTGATCTGCATCCTAATATCTCTGCAGATGGAGTCCTGGCCGGTGGCAGATTTTGCTGGGGGTTATTTATTAGCAAAGCACTGTACAGTTTTAATTTTTTCTTTTTGCTTATTCAGACTTTAGCTCCGGAGGAAAGTAGCCTGGGGTGGCTTTGAAATGGATTCTCTCTGCCCCATTAACTTATTCAGTGAGTTTAATGGGCCTTTTTTTCTCTCAGCCTTGAAGCCATCATTAAAAGGCAGAGATTTATAAAAGCAAAGACACTCCTGAGCTTTAGTCAAACTTTGGATGGTTGGGTGGCAGGAATGGGAATTGTGTCGCTGCTTCCTGCATGTTGGGCGAATGATGCACAGGCCCTCTTACCATTGATTGAAGTTGCCCTGGTCAGGCTGCAGCAATAGAGAATTTCCCATCATGCCATGGGGCAGGAAGCTTTACACTGCTGTTCTGCTGATGCACTGAGCCAAGCAGCAAAGTTGGAGAAGTGCTGGAATGACTGGAGGGCTGACGACTGCAGGGGAGGGACCTTTCCCATGTCTAGGGAGAAGAATAGGGGGAACTTAGAGCAGAAAGAAACCAATCTGTCTGGTGTCATTTAAGGCAGAGCTGAGGGTGGGGGGATATGAATGTGATGTAGCCAGTGTCTGATGCTGCCAGCTGCAGGGGGGTGGGTATCATATACTGGAGTATGCTCCCAGTGTGTAAATACACCATGGTGTGCAAAGAAAGAAAAACATGTAAAACCAGCTGCTTCTGCTCCTCCTAAATCTCCAGGGTGCTGGACAATTCCATACCGTCTCCCGTGCGGCTTCACAGAGATGTGATTCCTCACTTCCTCTCCTCGGTGCGTCTGTGGTGTTCCTGTGTGGCCACGCCCCTCCTGAGAAGCAGCTGCATTTCAATGGTGGTGAAATGATTCCTTCAGCTCATCATGTGTCTTTGGGCTGGGCTGGGCCAAGGGACGTGCAAGGGTTTAAAGAAACTGCATGGGGCGTGGGAGATGCATGCTTAGCACTTGTTCTCTTTGAATTAACGTGGTGGTCTCCATCTTCTCTCCTGGAAAGTCTGGAGCCTCTGATGTCCCAGAGAGGCATTTGGGGTGGGGCGAGAGGTGTTCCATGCTGACATTTGCTCAGCAGAGGGTGCTGTGGAGGCCAGCTTTTCCTGCTGGGCTCCTGGCCGCAGCCCACAGTTCGTTTGTATTACAATGGTTACGTTACCTGAGCAGGAACAAATGTTCTGCGTGTTGGCTCGATGAGACATTTTCCTGAGTGCTCCCTTTGCAGCATTGATCCCTTCACCTCTAATAAAATAACTATGCAGGGAAGCAGATAAATATCTACCGCATTGATCACTTCAGTATGAGAAGGCTACCGGGGATTGGGCAGGGGGGAGGTGGGGAGAACTAGAAGTGGGGCAAGCCTGCATCTCTGTAGGTAGATGTGCAAGCAGATGGGGGAAGGTAGACATTGATGGGTGTGGCTGTGGTGCACCGGGGCACGAGAAGTCATGCCTGGACGTGCAAATGCACGTGGGTGAGTGATGGCGTGAGCGTGTGTTTGGCTGCCTGGGAATGTGCAGCCTTGTAGCTGCTGACAGGCTGTGAACTGTGATTCGTGATTGATGGGATCTTATCTGGGCCCTTGTGCTACCCGTAATAGTGACTGTTACAGATTGGGATATCACCTGGCATGGCTCATAATCCGTCTGGGCTGAATAGCTGAGACTGAGGGGAGAGACACTTCCTGCCTCATGCAGGCAGCTCACAGCTTTATTTTCATTTTCTGTATTCTGTTCCTGGGCTGGGAAGCACATTAACTCTTTCATTGCCCATCTCAATGCCCATTGGTTGTCACTCTCCCTCTGCCCAGAGATGCACATGTGTGTGCACACACTCAAACTTCCACACTCAGTTGGACAGTTTCACATTTGAAGCCTGGCCTGGCTTGCACGCTCCTTTTACACTTGCTCACAACAGTTTTGCACACTCCTGCATGCTTGCAGCAGGTTGTCTAGTGTGAACACCTGGCTGCTCAGTCTCATGCCCCCTGATGCATATGCTCTCTTGTACGTGCACACTCAGCCTTGCTCACTCAGGGTGTGCTCCTTCTTCACTGTGCTGGTGCAATGGGAATTGGAAGCTCTTCTTAGGACTAATGGGTCCTCAGTTCCTGCGTTATGAACCAGACCTTGATACTGGTCTGTTCCCTAATAGAAGGAAGGAGAATCCCCCGAGCTTGCGCTCTCCAGCCTGTAGGCTATTGTGTGCTGCTGGGATGAATTACCAAAGGCCCCTCAGCCCCAGCTCCCACCATCACCTGCCCCACGGGGCTGTGATTCAGATGCATTTGTTAACTGGGCCAATGGTGTGGTGAGGCCTTTCCACTCCTGGCCCTGGCTGTGTGCTGCTTTCCTTCACACAGGGTGGCATGAAGCTGCTGTGCCTACTGGCTGCTCTGACGCAGGCACTGAGCTGGCCAATGCTGCAGCGTTCGTGGGCGAGGGCTTAAACTTGACTATGTCGGGGGTGTTGCCTTCTTGAAGTGGGCATATGCTGATGATGTCAGGTGCAAAGTTTGGAAGGAAGCTCTTTTCCGCTCTCACGAGAGGCCCAAATTGCCCCCAAAGGTTCTGGAGTGGAATACCTGCCTGTCTTCTCACTCAGCCCTGTGGGGCACCCTCCAGCGCAGCCTGGAGAGATGCAAGGGCGTAACCCTCTTGTGCGCTCTGGTGTACATGGGAGCAGTTCTGGTGAAGTGAATGGAGTTGCACCTGCTTGGGATTTGGCCCACAGAATGCATATGGGGTGGGAAAATGGCACGTTCACATAGCTAAAGCCCCATGGAACATCTAAGTCTAGTGCTGGCTACTGGCACACCTGCTAGGGTCAGCTCTTTGGGCTTGGCACACATGCCTGGCCTCCCTCCCATTGGGGAGGGTGCGGCTGACCTTGCTGAGGAAAGACAGGGCAGGGTGGGAGTCAAGGAAATGCCTTGTCACAGGGTGGCAAGTGTCTTCCATTCTGGCTCTAATGTCTTTGGTTTGGCTCAATGGCTTGTGTCCATTGAGCTTTGCCCCTGTATTGGCTGAACTTTCCCCCATCACCTTTCCCCCTTGTTACCTGCCCTCAGGGCCAGGCTTGGCCTGCAGATGTTGGGTTGCTGCCTGGGGCTGGTGGTGGAATGGACTCAGCGTCCTGTACTGGTACCATGTGCGTTGCGGGCTTTAGCTCCCCTCTTCGTGCTGATTGGTCAGAGTCATAGTGTGGGTGGTCCCTTTAAGGGGAGCTGGACCCACCTCCACCTGTGACATACCTAGTTTATCTCCCCAGGTGGAAAGAATGGGCAAGGGCAGGGGATTGTGGGAACAAACCAATCAGGTCTTTTTGGAAGAACTCAGACCAGAGGCCTGGGGAGGGGGGACAGTAATAGCTGGACCCAGCCTGAAAGACTGGAGTAGAGGGTCTTTGTTCTGAGCTGCCTGGGGAAAGACTTAGTTGCCAGCTCAGGTGGAAATGGTGGAGTGAGACTTGGAGGGATCAGGGAGCAGCACAGTCCAAGAAGGAAGGGGGGCCGTCATCCCAATGCTGTGCTGTGCTGTGCTGTGTGGTATTTATTGAAGACCCCTGAGAAGGGGAAATCAAGGCAGGGCAGCTGTTGAAGCCTGTAGAGCAGGAGGAGGAGGAGGAGGTGTGCTGGGGGGCAATGCCCATGTTGTGGCCTGTTAAGTGCTGCTGTCAGTGGGAGGGCAGTTTGTTCACAGCCTTTCCCAGGCAGTTCCCTGATCATGACTGGTTGCATCGCTGCGGGCTGCCTAGGGTGTGTGGGCCCTTGGGGAATGCCAGCATGGCGCCAAAGCCACCCAGTCTCACTTCTGCATCAGTGGGAGCGGCTGCTGTGGGAGCCTGGCCGGGTATGCGGCAGGGAGGGGTGTGCGGGGCAGCGAAGGACTGCTGCGATTTTTGGAGCTTGCTTGCCGACTGGCCGAGACTGGGGAAGGAGGCTGGTCCCCATCCCTCTGTGGGTGACAAGGAAGGGGTCTGTCTCACTCGCATCGCATGTTTCTGTTTTTGAATGGCAGCTTGTTGCAACTCCAAATAGAACGTCTCACACTCCATGGTGGGAAATAGGGAGTGGGAGAAGGCTCGTGCCGAGTGTATCCTGCACGCTCCCTGATGTCTGTCCTGGTACAGTGGAAGCCAGGGACCGGAGCCGCTGCCTTGTCAGCCTGGCTCCCAGAGCCTGGCTTCCAGGCATCGCAGTTGGAGTCAGGAAATGTGATGAATGGTGCTGCAGGGATAAAGTGGGGCCAGGGCAGTTATGTGTCAGTGGGTGAGCTCCCCCTGCTTCTCCCCTCCCCAGTGTGGAGCCCTGATCCCAGCACTGGTTCTGCAGCAAATGTTAAAAATCAGGCTTGGCCAAGGGGATCAGCAGCTGCAAGTGGGACCAGAAGATTCAAGTGCCCAGCAGCTGCCTTAGAGAGCGTGGGGAGTGGAGAGAGGTTCTGGCTGCTCACTGGGTCGGACTCTGCAGGGCTCCTGAGAAGGAGGTTCCTTGTGGCATCTTGGCTCTGCTGCTTTCTGCTCCAGCTGCAAGCAGGAATTGCAAAGGCAGCTGGGAAATGGGAACAAAAAGTGAAGGGGAGGGGGGGGGGGTGAGGGGAAAGCAACCTGACCACAAGGAAGGATCTGTTGCAGTTGGAATGATGGCTTGGCTGGCTTCCCTGACCCCACTGCGAGCATGGCCAGGGAAATGGCTGCCCTGCCCCCAGTCCCTGTGCTCTTAGCGTGATGACTATCTGCACGGAGAGCTACCCTGACTGCAAAGAGCCCCTGCACAGCACGCAGTCCTGACTTCCAGCTCCCCTGCTCTAACCACTAGACTCCCCTCCCACTGCACATCTGCCCTGCAAACCAAGGTGGGTCTGAAGCAAAAGGTGGCAAGAGTGATGCAGCTGTCTTGCTAGAAGAAAAAGCCCCAGGACAGGCTTTTGGGGAGGATATTTGGTTCCCGGCCTGGCTCCGTGGAATGGCTTCTCAGTGCTTCCCTAATGCAGAGGGAAACTGTGTTTGAGGCGTTGCTGTCTTTACTGTGATCTGTGCATCTCTGGGTCTGGGACTCTCCCTTGTGTTAGCAGACAGCTGTGCAAAGTGGCGTAATGTGCTCACAACTCTCCAGGCTCACTCTCAGCGGAGAGAGGGTAAATGCCACAGCAGGAGCAGGGAAGCGGAGCATTGGACCCCATGAGAAAATTCATGGGTTCTTTAGGAGACTGGAGGGTGCATGGCTGGGACGCCTCCTTCCCTGGCTCATTGGGTTCATTCATCCCCTGCCCCAGCTTTGGTGTGGTTCTCTTGTCTGGCAAAGGCTGTTCTGGCTGGTGGTGGGAAAGGCCCCTTGTGTGACGGAAGCGTACAGCATTGGGATGGCGCCTGTATTCTCTAGGTTGCAGCATATTGGGCACAGCCAGCCACCCCTCCCCCACAGGGAGTGCCACCTTCGTGGCCCTTTTCCTCCTTGGCCTGGGCTGGGACCCCCAGCAAGGGGGTCCATTAGTGGTGTGCGGATGCCCGCGTGTGAGGAACACAACTGAGACCATCCACTTGCTTCTCTGCTGAGTGAGAATCTCTCTGCGGGGATACCCCTGGGCCACAGTGCCCATAGTCACCTTGGGCAGGGGGAAATGTGTTCTTGATCCCATCCTGCAGTCTTCCGGGAGATTGCCGATGTCCCTGCATTCACCCGGGTTCCCCTGTAAACCAGGCAGGAAGGGGGTAGGTCATTTCCTGACCCTCCCTTTGCAGGTGTGGTGCAATGGTGGTTTGGGAGAGGGGAGGGTAAAAACTGGGGTGGGGGTGCTGACTGCGAGGTCGCTACCTCGGACAATAGTCAGAGCTGCCGGGAAGTGCTTTGGGCTCTTTTTGGACAAGCAGTGCAGAACAGCCATTAAAATATGTTTATTTGCCTCCCAGGTATCCTGTGCTGGGGGATTGCAGGTTAATACGGGTTGAGTAATCCCTGCTTTGAGTATTTGATGGATATGAGGCCGTGAAGAAGAGCAGCAAAAAACCTCCCTCGATGCCGGATAATGATGGGGGAAGGAAAAGCAGCCAGGACAAGAGAGTGGGAGGCATTGAGCCAGACCTTTGCATCCTGAGGTGCAAATATGGAGCAAAGACCCGAAGGGGGACGCAGGCATGATGCTCTGTGAGGAGCTGGGCCTTTTGTGGGATCAGCTCACTTGGCAGTAATGGCATTCTCTCTAACCTCCTTCCACTTCCCCGCCCAGTGTCTGAGGTAAATAACGTGCACTAGGAGATGCGATGCCTTCCTTTTTAACGAGAGGCAGCTGGGAGGGCGTGTGTGTCTGCAGCTGGAGACAGAGAAAAGACTTTCACTTTGAATGTGGTGGGGAATGTCTTTCCTCCATTACCTGCAGACAGACAGATGGTGTCTGAATACCTCAGGAAAGGGGCCTGGCTTCTCCAGGATGTTACACACAGGCCTTGTGGCCAACTGCCTTTGTGCAAGGCTGTGAGATTGAACCTCCGTATTGCAAAGTGCCGATTCAAGCGTCAAATGGCTCTCCTAAAGAACAGGTGTGAACAGGTGTGTTAGGCTCCCCTAAAGAACATAGAGCTGTTAGGCATGAACAGTTCTGCCCTGGTTCAGTAGGGGGCAGTGTTGCCGACACCAGAAAACATATTGCAGGAAGGGGCAGGTATATTCCTGGGCCCAACAAGGTTTTGAGTTAGTGTGTTGGGGTGCGCTTCCCACCAGCAGCCAGGCGCAGCGAATATTTCCTGACAGTGCCCCCTATGGGCAGAGCTCAGAAGTACAAATACATGCAGTCTGCCACTCTGGGAGTCACTTAAGGGTCCACCAGACACCTCTGAAGTGGGTGAAAAGTTTTGCCATTAATATGACTAGGAATGGTATTGGGCCCATCTGGTTTTGAGATGAGGACCCAGTCCTATGAGCTACTGGGCGCCCTCAGACTGCACAAGGCAATGGGAGCTGGGGCGGTGACGTTGAGGAGCTTGCAGGGTTGAGCCTTTTCAATAGTAAATGAAGATGAAAGGATCAGGAAGGTGTGGCCATGGATATGATTATTTGTCTGAACCACTCTTTCTTTTCTGTAGTAAATTTGTCAGGCATGCTGCATGAAAGGGGTAGACGGATAAGGACCAGGTTTTATCGCCTTCTTTGGCTGCTGGCACAAAACAGCTGAGAATGTGGCCTATTTGGTTACCAGGGAATTCCCTTTCACATGGGGAAATCTTGGGGTCTTCAACATCTGGCCCCAGGCATAGGGAGTCTGGCTGGAGCATCCATGTGTCCCAGCTGGTTGCAAGAACAGCCTCTCTTAGGCTGGGTACTGGTTGAATCCACAGCCAAGTTTGCCCCTTTTCCTGCAAACTTGCGTAGAGACTGCCCTGTTTGTCCAATATTTCATCCAACAGTCTCTACAGAAAAGAATAAATGTACATAAATCCGACATCAGAAATCACAACATTCGAAAATCAATAGGGGAAAACTTCGATTTCCCTGCTCACTCCATTGACGACTTGTTAATAGCGGTGCTCAAACAAATGAATAACAAATAGCAGCTTCAAAGAGAAACTGCAGAACTGGAATTTATATGCAAATTCGACTCCATTGCCAAAGGGTTAAACAGGGACTACAGATTTTATTCTCATTACAACAGGTGATTTGACCTCACCTTCCTCTATATGCTGTTCCCCAGTGTTTGAATCCCAGCACCTATTCTGATTTGCTGTTACAGCCTGACCTGATCCTGTCTCATACATTCCCCTGCATTTAATTTCCTCCCATTCTATAAGTTCCCCATCTTCAAAGCGTCTGACGAAGTGGGATTTTCTCCCACAGAAGCTCATGCGATAAATTTGTTAGTCTTTAAAAGTGCCCCAGGACTTCTGGTTTGGTTTGTTCTATGTAGGTTCTTATACCCCCCTCTGTAGCGGGATAGTGGTGTGTGAGCTCTTTCCAGCAATAGGCGAAGCAATGTGTTGTGACTAGTGTCTGTCATGAGTTGTCCAATTCTCCTCAATGACCAGGAGACCAGCTGCCAGGAGGCTCTTATGAAAGCATTCAGTAGCTTCCCAAGACACATCAGAGGGCTGATGAATTCAGAGTTCCTAGAACAGGCACGGTGTAACTGGTGGGGTACTGGCGAACGTAGTATCAGCCTTCAGTGAAGAAGAGCGATTCTGGCAGTTGCTTGGATCCTCAAAGGTAGCTAGGCATCGACCTGTAGATTTCAGTGGAAGTTAGGAGTCTAAATAGTCTTCAGGGTTTGGTCCCTTCTTTACAATAGTCCTAGCAAAGTAATACAGCCCTAGTCTGAATTGCACCTTTTTCTGTATCCTGGGAATGATTCCAGTTGTGTACGAGTTTCTCTCTCTGCGGTCTGACTCTTGCTGGAGGAAACACAGAATGGGACTGGATGGCAGTCACAGCAGAAGGACAGCTGTAGCAGCTGAGAATAGAGGGGGCAGAGGCGGATTTTAAAAATCCATATAAATAGCAAAAATAAATTTCCAGCAAATATTTCCAGCTCTGCAGTATTAAGGGAGAGAAGCACTAGAGGATAAGGGAAACATGAGCAATAACAGCAGGGATTTAGAAAGAATAAATCTTGCCAGACAAACCTGATTGCTTTTTCTTTTTGATGGAATCACAAAATTAGTGGCTGAGCCCACCATGGAAATCCTAATATATTTGGATTTAGTAAAGCATTTGATACAGTGTCTTGCCAAATCTGACTCTTAAAATTAGTTCAGTTTGGCTTGGATAGGACACTGCCAAATGGACTGAAAACTGGCATAGGGCCCTAAACAAATGGCTGTGGCGGCTGCGTTGGGCGGAGGCGTGTAGCTGGGCACAGCAGGTAGCGGAGGGAGGCGCTGGATTATTTAGAGCACCTGGAATGTTGCCTCAGTTGTGGATGCCTGGTTACCAGAACATTGACAAACTGGAGGGAGTTCAGAGAGTAGCAGTGAAAAGAGAGCAGGGCATGGAGGGGTTTGTTTGGAGGGTGTAAATCCAAGGAAGGGGGATAACAAACTGAGCAGGAAAATCCAGGGCAATGATCTGCAAGACATCCCTCTGGCACAGTGGCGAACAGTCTCCCCAGGGACATGGGATCACTTTGGCCTCTTGAAATTTGGCTGGGTGACGCATTAGAAAATGGCACCTGGCTTCAGTGGCAGCGAAGGGGACTGCATGGTGTTATGGGCTTTTTCCCCAAGTCTCCAGGATTCTTGGAGCCAGCAGGAAGCTGAGGGTGCAGGACATAGCCACGAGCTCTCGCAAACCCAGTGCCACATTGGTGTAGTGGTGACTAGTCAGTGGGTGCTGGGTGTCAATCCCAGAGCGAATAGCCATGTCCTGGGAGTTCTTCATGGCCATTAGGATCGGGTAGAAAAGCTGTTGGAGATGGAGAAGGGGCAATTTGGGGATGCAAACCTGGGCCTCCATCTGCCTGCTGGGTGCTGTTCTGCCCTTTAAAAACTCACCGTAAGCTGGTGGCATTTTGGCTTGTCCCCAGCTGGCCCCATCAGGCAGTAGTGGAGCCCCACTTCCCAAGTGCTCAGCTCCCAACAGCACCCGCTCTGATCTTAAAGTCAGGTGCTGAAGGATGTTCAGCCTGCAACCTGCGCCCAGTGCGCTGGGCTCTTCTGAAAATCTGGCCATTGCTTTTGGGGCCCACGTGGATGCTAAACTCCTGTGGGAACTCTGGATTGGTTGGGCTCTCTGCGGTCCTGTCTGTTTCTGCAGCAAAAAATCCCAGAGAGGATGCAATGTTGTCACATGCTGCTGTGACCGCTGTATGTACTGTGCACCTACCAGCTCCTCCAGCTTTCCAGGCTTCCTGGTCACTGGGTCTGGCAAAGTGACGAGGTGCTTGTGTGTCTGTGGGGAGGGCCCCTAAGCAACTCCCTTCCTGTCCTCCCTTTCGTTATCTTCTGAGCCTTTTAAGAGAGGACATGGTAATTCCAAAAAAACAATGAATGGGCGAGAGAAAGCAAACTGTGAGCAGTGGTTTCTAATTGAAGAACACGGGACTGTCAATGACACCGGAAGGCTGATGAGAATATTTACTCAGTGTGTAATCAACCCATGCATTCGCTGCCATTGGAGTCCAGAATTTAAAGGGATTACATACTGACAGGGCTAATGAGACCTGTGAGGGGGTGCACTAGCGGCAGCAAGGTTAAAGGGAAGCCATAGCCAGAGAGCCCGTTTGGTCCATGCTCTGGCACTTGGAAGGGCTGCAGGTATTTAAAGAAGAGGCTCAGCTGGGGAGAACTGGGCAGGTGTGGTTCCTATTCAGAAAGGCCTGAAGGGAGAGCAGCCCCGGGAGAAAGGAATCTGGCCATTCTCTGGCTCACTGGGGAAGACGCAAGCCTGAGAGAGAGACTTCAGGGAAGAGGCGGCTTTCAGTTTCTGATGTGCAGGGATCTACGGTTCTAGCTCCTTTGCTCCCCAGCTTAGACCTGCCCTGTGCTTTTTCTCCTGCCTTTCAGCCTTGAAAGTGCTGTGTATTTGGTTGAGAAGCTCTGGGAGGGAAAAGGGGCAGTGAAGAATCACAGAGGGTTCAGGGAAGTATTTTTAGATGCTCTCCGTGTGTCATTCTTACTTGCTGGGCTTGACCAGCAGACAAATCACAACTAATTGGAATGATAATGACACGGTTCCAGTATTTATAAAAACTGGTGCTTCCTTCATATTGGCGGCATCTGCTGAGTTCTCACCTTCACATGTAGAATCCTTGGCTAATTATCGCTGCTGCTATTATTTACTTGCATGTTTTTAACCCACAGTTAGTGTAGCTCTTGGTTAAAATTTATAAATGAAAAGAGAGCCTCTCCCAGCGACCTACCCGGTAGGCTTCTGCCGTCAGAGGCCCTGGGTGAAGTTCTCAAAAGTCCTACCATGTCCTTAGTGACTCTGCCCCTGCCTTGGGGTGTCCTTTGCTTCTGCTGACATGCAATGGGTCTGTTCCTCATGCTGCGTTTGTATGCATCTGTGTGTGTAAGTTTATGCATGTGCATCTGCAAGATTGTGTGTCTGAGGCTGAGTATTGTTTGTGTGCGCATGCTGCATGTGCAGTTGTGTACTGTCCTGCCTCTGCGTGTGCTCTCTCCTCTGAAGCTACCATTGGCCTTGTCTGGGCTTGCACTTTTCCTGCCGATCCTTGCTGGCCTTCAGACCGGTGAGCTGATCGGCTCATGAGATTCCATCCCCATGCAAGGTGCGGAGGAGAGTCACTTATTCAATTTGCTATCTCTCCAGTGCCGCGTAAGCTGTATTGATAAATTAATCTCATATTGTTGTGACTAAACAGCCCTGCAATTTTTTCCACTGTGCAGTCTAATCTGTCTTGACAGCTGTATCATTATTTTATATTTGTTGTAATCTCATTCACTGTATTGGCTGCTTGTGTGCTGTCACACCACCACCAGACATGCTATAGGTATAGCTGTCAGCTTCCCCCACCCTCCCATCATGCCAGTCCACTGAGAGATCTCCTCCCCAGTGTGCCTAAAAGGCAGAGAGCGAGCCAGCAAGCAGCTGTGAGAGAAGCAAACCACACCCAAAGTCTCAGGAAATATCTGAAAGTGTTTCATGGATGTGGCACTACACTTGTTCGGGCGAGGGGCTGGCACCAAAACACAGATCAGCAGTTCACAACCACACTCAGTCCAGTTGGCTTCGAAGCTGCTCTAGTCTAGGGCTATCATCACTCAGGCCAACATCACAGGCACAGGTGGGTAGCTAAGAAAAAAAGCCAGGAATCAGGAGATCTGGGTTCTGTTCCCATCTCCTCTTCACAGAATCACTGTGTGACTTGGGCACATCACTCCCTCCATATGTGCTTCAGTTTCCCCGTCGCTGAAAAGCAATAACCGTGCTTCTCCGTATCCGAGTGCTGTGATGTTCTGAGGTCCTTGGGTGGGAAGTGCAGTAGAAGTGGGAGGTGATTGTAGGTGTTTTCATGGCTGGTCTTGGTTCCTGGGAGACTTGGCCTGTGGGATGAGCCAGAATGCTCTGTCGGTCATGCAGTTTCCAGAGAGCACGGCCCTTTGACATAGCATCATGATGTGGTGGCCCCAGTGTCACCATGCCTAGACCTGAGAGCTCTGCCCTAGAAGTGGAGATGATTAATTCAGTCCTTGCTGATGCTTCCTTCTCTTTAGAGACAGCTCTTGTTCGAGGAAGTTGTATATGGCTTGTTCCACAGCAAACACCATGGAATGAAGAACATTTCCCAAATTGATCTGTGCCCCAGCTCTGCCAGACAGGAATGTAACTGACTGAGGCACTCCCTGGAATTGTATGGTGCAGTTGGGGTAGGAAGCCCCCCATGCCTTAGACATCCTTTTGGCTCTAGCATGTTGGATTGTCAGCGCTTGGTTGCTGACCCAAACGGTAATGAACACAAGTGGCACTGCAGGAAAAAAGACTTGTGGGGTGTTTTTGTAGTGGCTCTTGGCACGGTTGGGATGGATCAGCTCCAAGTCCAAATCTTCCCTTCCCTCTTGTGCGTTTCCTTTTGGGGACCTGTCCGTATTATAATATGGTTCAAGCAAAGAACAGCTAATGGGTCCCATGTCACTCATGGAGCTCAGCAAAGCGGTCTGTGATTGTTTTGTTCTTTAATCTGGAGGTGTGGGCTGGGCAACGTGGCAGGTCCCAGAATACTCCATCTTAAACCAAGAGCCCTGCTTGCATTGTGTGCTGCGATCTCCAGCTTTTTGTTAGTCTTTCTTAGTGTACTTATTAACAGTATACCCATTTCTGTGGTGCCTTGTGGGGCTGTATGCACTGAGCTCTCTTTCTTGCCAGGTGGATTGAGCTGCTGGGAAGCCTGAAATGGGTGAAACGTGGCCCGCATGCAATATAACAGGCTGCAGAATCTGTCACACGTAAATTGGTCTCCACAATGCCGATAGGAAGGCGCTACTTTGTGTTTGCTCGTAATTTATCTTTCTTTTGGGCTGAACCCTCTGCACACTGCAAAGGGCAGGTCTGTAAGGTTCTTATTTGTGCACTGTAGCTTTACAAGGAAAGAGCTTCTTCCATATAGCAGTTGCTAGGGGGGTTGCTATGGCATGTGTCACTGAGGTTCTTTGGCTGCTGACAAGGTGATTGACATGATTGTCTTGAATACAGATGTCCAACACAACTGGAACTGGGGGTGGAGACAGAATGAGGTGCACATGGCTAGTTTGGGATTGGCTAATTAGTGCAGGCCAGGTGGGGTGTCCTTTCAGATGCAGCGTGAAGGAGAGCAGGGGTCCCTACCACGCAGCCTGGAGGCAGGGTGAATGGACGAGGCATGCTGGTGCCCATGAGGTATGAATTCTGGTGTGTCACTCGCTGGGCTGTCAGCCTCTGTAGAGAAGACCTGTTTCCCACCCAGCTGATACAGGTCTTTGCAAACACAAAGAGACTGAGTTTCCACGGCACGTTTCAGACTTCACGTATCTGCAAACGCTTTGTGCAGCAGTGAGCTGGAGGCTGTCTGTGCAGACAGACACATCCGTCACCCTGCACGTGGTGGTGATGGCTCAGGGATGTTAGCAGCTGCTGAGTGAAGAGAGCGACTGTGTGTGGGAGGAGGATGCTGGGGTTGCCATTAATGGTAAGAAACGCCTTGGCGTCTTTAGCTGGATGGCCGGGAGGGAGGTTGGGCCAAGGTCTCTTCTGAAGCGCCACGTACCCCCACCAGCTAGGACATGAATGAGCTTTCAGCGAAGGTTGGGTGACAAGTCCTGGTGTAAGATCTGAGCAACCTATGGCCTTTGGCCTCAGACTGGAGAAGGAATGACTCACTAAGCTAGGCTATTATCTTGCAGTTAGTATAAATTGTAGTCACGTGCCAGCCGGTTTTCCTGATGGGCAGAGTATACCGTAATAACAGCTTTGCTTTCTTCTAACCGTTTCGTTACAATATTTCCAAGCACTTTCCAACCGGGAAGGAAGGAGGAAGCTCATCAGTCTGAGGGAATGAAGGTTCTGGCCTGGCTCTTCGGGATACTGCAGTGTGTCGGCAGCCATCTTCTGTTCTCCCTTTGCCTCCCATGCAGCTTGTGTTGCACCTCGCAGGACCCTCCTGAAGGCAATTCAGCTGCGCTGGTCCCTGTGTCGACTCAGCAGTTTGTAGTATTGCATGCATGGCTGGCCATGCTGTTTAAGGGCACCATGCCCGGAGGGAGCCATGATTCCTGGCTCTGGACAGTCACTGAACCCTATTGGCCAGTGTTCTCTACTTCTTCTTGGGGCTGGCTCCTTTTCCATTTGCTTCTGCTCCCTCTTTGCACCACCTCCTGCTGTCTTGGTGCTAATGGACAGCATGGAAACGCAGGTACAAAACCCCTCGCTTGGGAGTCGGCCTTTGCCAGGCTGTGTGACCTGGGGCATCTGCCCACAGGTTGTGGGAGGCGATCCTAGCGGCTCCGCCCTGCCTCTCAGCCAGCCCGATGGGCAGTGTGGTGCTTGATGTCTCATTGCAGGACAGGCAGGCGCTATGCCGATGCGCAGAGGTGAATGCAGGAGGACCCTGTTGCTTTGCTGGGCTGGCTAATATAGCCCAAAGCAGCCCTTTAACTCCTGACTGGCTCTGTTAACGGTGATCTATGCTGTCTTGTATGACTCGTGTATGGAACGTGCCAGGCCGTGCCTGCAGTTTATGGACCATGCGTGGTGCTCAGTGCTTGTCATGCTCCACAGGATAACCTATTTTGAGCACCCATCCCTTGAGTGTTGAGAGGGGAGGCAGGTCCCATTCTCACCAGGTCACTTACGCATTGGATGGTCTGAGAAGCCCTGTGCTAGGAGTGAGCAGACTCTGTTCTGGGTCACTTCTCTTAGAGCACACCAGGCGTCCTGTCCCCCTTCATGGCCTGTGTCTCCCCCAGGGCATGAGATCTATGTGTGCCTTGCATTTGGGGTAGTGATGTAGGCATTCTGGGCTGGGGGTTTGTCCTGCAGCAGCCTGCCTGTCTATAAAAAAGCAGTGAGCCCTGAAATAAGCAGTCTTCCTCTGCCCACATCTTCCGTACTTGCACGCCAAGAAGCAGCTCCTCTGGGTGAATGAAAATGAAAGGACTACTTCGCTGCTCCCCTCCAGGCCCCATTCATCAGTCTATATGGGTCAGGCAGGTAACCGGGGGATGGTTCAACTGAGGTGACAGTGATTTTTTTTTTTGTTTCTGCAGTGAAATTGTTGGGGTTTTCACTGATATTCCTACTTACCTCCATCAAACGCTGGCTCAGGGTTTTGGGCCCTCAGCCTTGCTGTTCCCCACACTGCCTGCTACCATGGCGTGATGGGGCACACAGATGCCATGCAAGGCAGGAAAGGGTTAATGGACAACTGGTGCTGACTTCAGCCTGCCACACACAGCCCAGTCAGCCTGTGGCACCTGGATCAGGAATAGGACTTCAGGGAGGAGCGGAAAGGAAGAAACCTGCTCAGGTGGGGAGTGGCAGGCTGGGGGGAGCAGCTGTGAAGCTGTGCTAGCGGGGAAGGAGGCCGTTGCTGATCAGGTCACCTAGGAGAATGCCTCTGCGCTTGTCTATTTGCTTTTGGTATCCTGGAAGGGGTAGTCCTGTAAGTGACCTGACCGGAGGACTTGCAGGGCATTGGACACCGGGTGGAGCAGACTCAGAGAGAAACTGCTGCGCTGGCCCATAGTGCAAGGGGGCATGGTAGTAAAGATGCTCAATTGCAGATGGGCACGCTGCATGGCTTATGGGACTTTGCCTCTCAAACCTCCAGCTGCGTTTGGGGGGGGAGGTGAGCCCCTTCTGCCTTGGGGAGGGGGTAGGAGAGATCTGTGTGTGGGGATCCTGGCAGAAACAGAGCTCACCCAGCACTGCAACTCTGCCCTACTCCCCCAGGGACTCCATTGCTGGTGAACTTGGCCAGCTAGGGGCTTCTGCTCTGCTATAAGGGAAGACACCAGCAGGCTGTGGTGCATTTCTGGTGAGGGCTCCAGGCATGGTGGCGGTGTAGGCCTTGCGTGGCACAGTGCATGTTGGGCCATCTGCTAGCAAAGATTTGACCCTGCCACTGCTCCCGAGGTTCATGGCCCTGTCATTCAGTGTGGGGAAGGGCTCATCTCCTCCTATCCCTTCTTTCCTTCTGCCACTAACTCCCACAGGCCAGGTGCATAGAGCCCACCAGACAAGTGGAGGCCTTCCTATTCCACCTGTGGTTCTCTCTGTGTTGTGCAGACCTGGCAGAGGCCCCAGTTCAGTCAGGCATCAGAGGCCACCCCGCCTCAGCAGGAAACCCCAGTAAAAACCCAGTCTGGTACACGGCAAGATCTGTTGGTTCCCAGCTGTTGTGAGCCCCAGGGGACTCTGTGTTGGCATGCAACAATGTCCATATTCTTCGTACAGAGCGAACTTCCCTTTCTTCTGACTCTCTTGGCTTCTGCAGTCACTTCACTGGCTTGGTGAGGTGGGGTTTTTCCCCTTGGCTGGGTGCAGGCTGCCGCTGCATTTTGATGCCTGCAGTGCCACCATTGCTGTGAAAACACTGACTATCTTTATATCAACGGCATCACTAAGTGGCTCCTACAACTGAGAGATTATGTTCAATGCACACTTTCTCCTCTTGCCGCTCCGTATCTCTGCCCTTCTGCATCCCCTGGGCTCACCTCGGTGTGTCTGTCACTGACTCTCTTGCGCTCTGTGTCTCCATTCTCACTGTGTGCTGTGTTAACATGCAGATTGCATTCTCTGACAGTCTGGGGTGATATTTACTTATAAACCAGGCTGGTACTGGGACCTCTCAGCCCACACAGCTGCCTGGGAAGAAAAAACAAAGTTTGAGGTAGGATTTGCAAGGAATCCAGGCACATGCTGAGATCTTTTCTCTGTTGAGGAGCTGCTTTCTGGCATTGAAATTGCTCTGTGACCCTAAATGGCACCGAAAGGGAGTCCCTGTCCTAGTAAATGAATTTTCAGCCTCACTGCAGAAAAAGCAGGCGCAGTCAGGAACTTGAACTTGGCTTCGCTTCTCGTTCCTTCTTTGCAATTATGAATTACAATGGCCTCTGCATTCCTTGAATGCTCCTGCAAGATTTTAGACCTGTCAGTTCAGTATCAGCCTTCGGGAACCCTTTGGAAATAAGTTTCTAATTTTAGAGCGCAAATTATCGGGCTTGTGATGTATGTACTTGGCACATGTCAATAAGAGAGGCACTCAGGGTACCCTTCCTGGGAGGTTGCCTCATGATACAGAGAGCTGTGCTTAACCTCACTGCTGCAGCTGCCTTTCTTAGCCCATTAGCTGATCTCAAAGAGACAGGTGGCTTCATACCCACCTCCCCAGTGCTGAAAATGGACCACTAGAGGTCGCCATGGCTCATCTAGCACATTGAGTCGAAATTTGTCTGGCAGTCAAAAAACCCCATGTGACAGTTAAAGGAGGCTGCTTAGATATAATCACTTTTGTGCATCCTCTTTGGATTCTTTTATGAGCCTCATCCAAGACCTATTATTTTCATATGAGTAACTGTAAATATCACAACCCCATGGAGTGCCGAGAGGCTGTCACAAGTCGGTTAGGCACCTAGCGTGCACAGGTGGGATGGAATATTGACTATGCCACTTCTCCACTGGGGGATAGAGGTATTTCCATTCTGTATCTGGGTCTAAACAGATCCATTGTTTCCTTAGCTGGGTCTGCCAGGAATGAGCACTGAAATGCCACAGCCCCTTTCACAGTCTCTCACTGCCCTGTTGTTTGTCTACAGTATTTAAGAAAACAAAACAAATAAAACCACCTTTATTAAAAGGACACTGACAAAGTTGAGAGAGTTTGAGGGCGGGAGGACAACATATGATCAATTTATACTTTCTCCTGCTTCTTCTAGCCCTGGCTCTGCCTAGACAGTGTCTTTTTTCTGCAGAGCCATCTATCCCCTTCCCACAAAATGCTCTGCAAAATCAACAGCCCAGCTTTCACCGTCCTAATGCATTGGTGTGTGCATCTCCGGCTCTCCTGACCCATCCTACAATAACACATCCATGGCTGTGCTCAGTGGAGGAAACGTACTCAGCAAAGAGACCTTTCTTTCTTTCTTTCTTTCTTTCTTTCTTTCTTTCTTTCTTTCTTTCTTTCT
>ML685765.1:22265945-22312567 GCA_007922175.1 Pelusios castaneus
TCTTTCTTTCTTTCTTTCTTTCTTTCTTTCTTTCTTTCTTTCTTTCTAAGCTTCCAAGAAATGATTACAGACGTCAGGAAATGAAAACGTTAGAATCTCGAAGGGCTGTTGATGTCACTCTGCCAGCTGGGGTTGAATTGTTGGTTCCAGGTGTCTTTGTGGGAGCTGCTAGGGATATTTGCTCCTTCTGCTGGTCATCAAGGGCTGAGCTTGGGCTGAAGTAGTGAAATCTGCCCCCTTGGGGTATGAGGCAGATGGCAGTGGCTGGCTGTTACTGCTGGCAACTCACGCGGAACAGGCCCTGGCTTTCATGGGCGCCATGGTATTGGCACATAATAGGCTGCATGGTAATAGCTTGCTTGGAGTCAGTGGCTTTGCTGTTGAGAACAGGCTTCAAGCAGGCCAAGCAGAGAGGTTTTAAATCCTTAGTGACAGACTGTAAAGCTAGAGACCTGGATGGGCCTCTTCCCAATGCCCTGGCAATCATAAGTCGCTATGCCTTGAGGCCCTTCTGGACAGTGTTCGGCTGGGGAGGGGGCGGGTGGGTTGGCCTTTTTCCAGCCCAGCTGGGCATCGCTGCCCAGTTGCTCAAACTTCATAAACAACTGAGGAGCCAAAATGCTGGAGGATCAAAGTTCAGGCTCCTTGGGAGCCATTTAGAAAAACAAATGCTTCGTGGGAGCTGAGAACCAGTCCAAGAAAGATTGGCTCCATCTCCCTGCCTCACTGAGATCAGCAGCAGCACAGCAGGTTTCATGCTATCTGGGGTGTGTGGGAAAACTGGGGCCTGAGATAGCTTAGAAGGGAGGGAAAGGCTGAGAGAAAGGAGGAGGTGGGGATGCAGGGACGGGAGAGGACAAGAAGAACTCAGGCTGGGGGGCAGGCCACGGCTCTGTTGCCAAAAGCCATAACCACTCAAGGAGCAGAAGGACCTTCTGACACTTGGAGTTTGCAAATCATAGCTTTTGTTTTTACAGCTTTTGTGACAGCCGGAGGAAGAATTGGGGGAGAGGAGGTGGGGGGTGACGGGAAGGGGAGGCAGATCAGCGCCGTGTCTCTGAAATTCACATCTGCATTTAAAACAGATTTTTTAAAAAAAAGCCTGGTGTAGAGACGAGAACTCCTAAATTTAGATTCACATGGAACCTTTTTGTGTTAAGTGCGTGTGGGTGAGGAGGGGGACGGGGGCGGGACTGGTACAGTTGTGGCTCATGGCTAAGGTGTATGAATAGAGCTGGTGACAGGGTGGGCTAAGAGTGGAGTAGCTGGGGGCTGTGAGTCGAGATTGAGATACCTGGCCTCCACTCTGTGGCTGGCACTCTTAGCTCTTTCCTTGCATGGATTCCTCCCTAATTTAAAGATAATCTCCCCCCCCCGAAACTGGTTAACACTGTGATTGCAAAGAGCCTTGGCTCCTTGACCCCGCCACATCTCAGCAAGCCATTGCTCTGCTTTTAGGCTGCACAGTCCTGGTGGTAAATGGCTGGTCCCGTTCCTACTGACTCAACACCAAATGTGGTTTTGGCTGATTTCACAAGGGTGCTGGGCTGAGGTGTGTGTGTGGGGTCACTTTGGCGGGAGGATGGCTCACTCTTCAAAACAGCCTCCGCTGTGTGGCGTGCGAGCCAGAATGCACCGTCAGGGGTGGCCCATGTCATTCCTGGAAGTATCGGTATGTCCAGTGTCGTGGGGATGTCTGCCTGCCTCTGTGGTTCATCACACCATTTCATGGCTGACTTCTGGCATAGCCTGGAGCGCTATGTAGCCTTTGCCCTTCTGGGAGTCTGGGCTTGGTGCTGCACAGCGGTTTAGGACAGGAAGTGAACTGTATCCACTGGAAACGGCCGTGATAATTTAATGAGGGAGAATGCAATTTAATGAGTTGGAATTTGGGGTAGCACCCCGCTTTTTGAATAAGGTGCCATCTGATCTTTAATGACCACAGAGAGTCAAAGCTTCATGTTCTCATGTTACATAAAAGGAATTAAACAAGTGTCTACCATCCAGAAGCCAGGATGGCTCCTGCTAACTCTGTTAGCCCCTGCCCTGATGGGCAGCTGTTTGGGTGCCCTTAGCCCACCTCTGAAGTCAGACAGTGTTGCCCCATCTGGAGATGTGTGCTGGGCCTGAGGTGCTCAGGAAGCAGCTTTTTCCCTGGGGAAGCCCTCAACCCCAGAGCTGCAGGGTAAAGAAAACATGAACAGGCTTATGCTAATAATCCCTAATCCAGAGCATATGGTCCTGATGCACATCAGATAATCTCTAACAGGCAATGGCTGGGACTGCCTTTCCTGGTGCAAAGGTTTGTTTTAATCATGACTTCATGAAGAAAGCCAGCACTCTGGCACCAGGTGAGACTGCCAGCCACACGCCCAGCCCAACAATAACAAAGCAAATGGCCTCTTCCCGGGGAGAAATAGACAACTTTAGTCTGACTCCTTCCACTGGAGCTAGAGGGAGAGACAGGTTGTCTAGATCGGTGGTTTTCAAACTTTTTTCCTCGTGACCCAGTTTTAAAAAAATCCTTTGTCTGTGACCCAACAATTCCATCTTTCAGCAATGCATTCCAGGCTTTCGGTGGTGGCAGCAGAGGACGCCATGACCCAGTACCTGAAGGTCTGTCACCCAGTACTGGGTCCCAACCCATGGTTTGAAAACGTCTGCTCTAGTGGTTTAAAGCAGAAGGCTGCGGTCTTATTATCTACTGCTGTGAAGCTGCTGTGCTCCACCCCAAAGGTGGTCGCATTTAAATAATTTACATCTGTGCCAAAAGGGTGTAAGGTGCCGCTGAACTAGAATTCCCTCCTCCCTCTCTCTGTGGGTTTCCCCAACTTTAAGATGCCACTTATCTCATTTGAAGGGGTGTTGGAAGAGTCAGCATTTAAAACTGCTTGATGAAATGTGCTAACGCAGTGCAAACGTTTATTAACACTATTGCTTTTGTTTGACCCTGCAGTAACAGAAGGGTAAGATGTGGTTTATAACAACACATGTGCAGGGCTTGACAAGGCAAAGCCCTGTAGAAACAGAGTCTCCATTCTGTTCCTCTAATGAAGGTGTTATCCAGATTAAATATGGGGAAGCTGGGGTGAAATGCTATGTTCAAGGTCCCAGAGAGATTCAGAATCAGGAGTTGAGTGTAGGAGTCCTGACTCCTAGTCCTGTGCTCAGGCCATTAGGCTGCACTTGCCTTTGGGGGGGCAACTGGTTAAACAAATGCAGTTCTCTGTTGGAGCTCCCCGTGGTTTCCCACTGAGGCCTTCATTGTAGCTTGATCCAAATGAGCGAGGGTTTCAGTGTGAGAGCAGAAATGTGGTGATGGAGCAGTGCACTAATTACTTGCAGAGGCCTAACGGTCTCACTGGGGACCTCAGGCTCTGCTCCTACCAGTGCTAACTAGGTAATGAGGCCATGACATTAAGGAGGGTGTTTGTTAAAGGAATCCCTGCTGCTGATTCCACCAGCTGGGGCTCATCTCAGCTGCTCTGTCTCGTGAAAGAGTTTGTTCTCTTTTTGCAACCTGGAGGCAGAAAATCATATGCAACTCTTCCGGCTCTGTGTGTGAGTGTGGGAAAACTCACTCTTTCTCATGTGTGGCATTGCCTCCAAGGAGGAGTGGGACAGGCGACTGATGGATCGGAAACGCAAGTCCTGGCACCAGGGCAACTGGCCTCATGAGTCAGGAAGAGGGTGAAGGCATTACCCTGCTGAACGGGAGGGGGGTGGTGATGCTCAGGCTTGCCTTTTGTTTGTGGTGCGGTGTGGGAATACTTGACGGTCCAGGGGACCAAGAAAGTCAGCCTGGGGCAACAGTGCTGGAGCCTGAGTGCCTATAACCAGCCTAACCTTACTTCTGCAAAGCCCTCTCCCAAGTAACTGTCCGCACTGGTGTTGCATTCTCCCATTTGTGTTGCTGAGAGGTCAGGGGGCATATCCCATACTTCTCAGCCCTGCAGTGAGAGGAGATGGTTGAAGCTTCTTTCCATGTGAATTGTGGGAGAACTTGTCTGTCTGCTGGGGTGCACTGGGAGATTGTCAGTATGCAAGTGGTTTAGCCTCCAGTGTCATTGCAAAGTGGGTGGGTTACCGGCCTGAGTGAAAGTAGCACTCGCTAGGGCTGGCCCCCAGCCTGGCCAACTAGCCTGGATTAACGCCTTTTAGCTCAGATTGGCTGGAGGCAATGCCCAGATAAGAGCCTGGGCTAACTGCATTGACGAGAGACCTTACTGGTATGTCGATACTGCAGTGTCAGCCCAGGCTCAGTAGAGTTGGGTTTCTTAACTTGGTCTTTTTAACCCCATTTTGGGAATGATTGAACCCTGGGTCCCAACCTAGGTCTCCAGCATTATGCAGGCTCTTGTCCAGCCACCTATAGTCCAGACTTCCTAGGTCCCTCCTAAAATGCGACCCCCTCTAGCCTTTTGTTTGTGGTGCACGGTGGGAATACTTGACGGTCCAGAGGACCAAGAAAGTCAGCCTGCAGAACACTTTTGGTGAATTCCTTGAGTATGTGTCCAGTGGTTCTGCATCTACAGTGCAAACCATAGGGCTGAACCCCCATTCCAGGCTTGGATGCTGAGCCCTTGTGGGCTCCTGAGACCTTGGGGCTGAGCCCTGCATTAGTGTGATTTGTGTGTAGAGGAAAAGGGTGTTAGGGTTCAGCCTGGGTTTGAACTACTCCTACTACAGTCTAGTTGTACCCTTAGAATAGAAGATGGGTGAAAAAACCCGCTAAGACACAACTGCAGGGAATGTGACATTCCCACCCAGTCTGCCCCCACCCCCATGCATACCATAACATTCAGTAAGGTATCCCTAACACCGTCAATGCCTCTCTTCCACATTTAAACCCAACCCCTCTGACAAATCTTAAGTGCAGGGCCTAAATGCCTGGCCTGTGGTGTTATGGGCTGCTGCAGTGTTGTGTACCTGGGATAAAGTATGTGGATTCCAAACAGAACTTAAATACACCATTTGTAGGATAGAGCTTGGTTTTCTAGAGCAACTTCTGTACCTGGTTGCCTTTCTATTGCAGTGAATGTAGATACTGCAATGATGCAGTTTTCCAGCATTTAGCAGTAGCTTCCAGGTAGCCTGGGACAGCACAACATGTGTTGGTGAGTGGGGAGATTCTGGCTGGGATGCTGAGCTCATTCCGATTTACTAGGAAAGCATCTTTAAAAAAAACTTCCACCAGGTACTGCTGGTGTCCTGGGAACTGTGGTGGGGCTTGTGAGGACAGAGGAGAGGGATTCTGAGGGAGAATAATTCATTATTATTTCCAGGATCTTGTACATAGATGAAGAATGATTTCAGTGTCTCTATTGGCAGTGAGGATACAATGCGCCGTCAGTCACCAATCAGAGTTGGCCCTTTGCACAGTTATTAACTCAATGGCAAGGGGGGGAACTTAGAGGATTTGTCAAGGGGGAAGTGTAGGGCTAAAGGGGAAGATTTTGTGATGGACAGGCAGTGGCGCCCGCCGCCCATGAGCAACCTGACCGTGAACCAATGCTGGGTTTCATGCTCAAAGCACCAGCTGAGCCAGTCTCCTGTGGGAACTGGCTGGGGCCTGATATAAGGTGTTTTGCTGTTTTTTGCTGTTTTGTAAGGCTTGGCTGTGATGTACTTTTTTTATTCTGTTCCTTCAAGCTCCCTCGGCCTTGGGCCTGAGCATGTGAAGGGAAAGTGGGCTTGATCACCTCACCTTCTCCTGAAATGCTATAAGTTAGCATAGCCCCTGGGAATCTGTGGACTTCACCGTAGGACCATGGATCAGGCTGCCTCGATAACCTAGGACCAAGGTGCCTCGGGAACCTCCTCGGAGTTGTCCACAGTCATCAGGGGTTCCTGGCTGCTGAAGGGACGTAAGCTCTCGCCACTTATTACTTTGCTTTGCTTGCTTGGGGTTATTCACCCTGGCACTCAATAAAAATCATCCATCTTTTCAATGGTCTTTGATTGCATCTGGTGAATCCACACACAAACCTACCCCTTGGGGTACAGTTTGGGGGAATAGGGAAGGTTCTTGGACCTGCGCGGTCTGGCCAGGTTGTGTGGAAAGGGAGAGAAGAGGGGGCAGTGGGAGGCATGGATGGGAGTAGAGAGAGGAGGGCTCATTTTATCTATCCCTGAGGGACAGGACAAGATTATTTCCCCCTCCTTCCTGTTGTGGTTTTAAGTGTGTGCCCCCTAAGATGGAGGTGATGATTCCACACACAGTTGTGGGGGATGCGGATTCCATGCTATCAGGAGGCTTTAAGGATATTCACTTTAAATGCTTGCTTGCTTAACCACATGGCCCCTTTTTCTATCCACCCTAAACAGTTCCTCTCTCCGCATGGTGATTACAGTCCATGCACACAGACAGGCTGTTATCTTCCGTCTTTGTCACTGTACGGGCGAGACAGGGTGCTTCTCTACCACAAAGAAAGCCCTGTGGCAGCAAATCTTAGAGCCTGCACCACCTGATGTGGGCTCATGCGATGGGACTTGAAAGAGCAGTTTAAATGTTCCTGCACCTCCTCGCTGGGTCCCTGAGCCCAGGCTCCAGCCTGAGCAAGAACAAGCCCTATAGCATGAGCCTAGTCCATTGACCTGGACTCTGAGACTTGCTGCTGCGAGGCCTTCTTATTTTTTTTGCAGTGCAGGTGTACCCTTGTGTTCACTGCATCTTGTAAGTCAGCTTCTCCGTTGTCTCTTTGGGATGCGAAGTGGGATCTTTCTTCCTGCCAAACTTCAGTGTGGACTCCAATCTCACCGTTAATTTAAGGGCGCCTCTTGACTTTTTCGTCCATGTTGCATCACGTCCCAGCCCCTTCCCAGAGCTACACGATGGGATGGGGAAAGAACACCCCCAAACTTCTTTTGACTAAACTGCACAGTGTGGGAATGGTGCAGTCTCACTGGGTGCTTAGAAGCTCTTAGAGGTTAGTGTCTGTCTGTCTGTTCCAATGCATTGATTGACACCGAAGCCAAAGCTTTGCTGTGCTCCTCAAGACTCTTTGGTTGAACGTTTCTCCCCCATCTGGCCTGTGCTCTCATTTTCTCTGGGCTGGCCTCAGAGAGCTCGCAGCAGTTCTGGAATAAGTATTGTGTGACATTAGGAGCACCTGCACAGAGCTCGGTGCTCTCCAATCACAGACAAACCCTGCACCAGCCTCTACGCACCCATGGTCAGAGTCCCTGATGTCATCCCTTGGCCAGGATCTATTGGGTGTCCTCTTCATTCCCCTCCCGGAGCATCACAAAACATTATTCCAAGATTCCTTAGCACTTTGTCCAGGAGCAAAGTTCTCTGCTTTTGTTTCCTTTCCACACATCTTTAAGTGCTTTGGGTGAGTCAAGCAGTGGGTGAAAAGGTTCTCGGGCCTGCCATCCTCTAGTCAGGCACAGCAGGGACAGAAGCATGGCATGCTTCCCCCATCTCCCACCTCTCACAACCCCATCAGTGAGCCTCAGCTGGGCCTTGGAGACCCCCTGCAATGGGGATAGAACAATACAGCCTACATGGCCCATTCCTGCCTGTCTCTTTGAGGCTGCCAGTAAGCAATGCTAAGCAGATGACTGAGCTGTTTGGGATGCTGAGACTGAGTCGTGTGCAGGATTCTGGTGCAGTGTCACATCTGGGAGCAGAGAGCAGACTGGAGCAGCGTTTCCTGCCAGCTATGGATTGGCCCTGCCTGTTAGTCCTTTCAGACCAGCTGTTTTATTGTACAGTTCTGAACCAACCAGAGTTCCCATAACACTAGGTTCTGCAAGGTTGGGGCCACATCCTGGGCATGTGTATGCACAGCATCTGCCTTACACGTGCTCTCCAAGGACCCAGCTAGCAGCCCAGATTTGTGAGTGCTGTGTCACAAATGGTATGTTTTATGATCATTACCTTGACAAATCACAATTATACCCTAGGGTTCTGCTGATAATTATTTCTCCAAAGCTGGAGTCAATTTTTTTTTCCCAGTGACCTCAAATTATCCTCTAATAATACAAACTTCCTCAGTGCCGAGAGACATTTTTTTTTATGGGCCTGTGGGGAGGGGTTCTTGAGGGGAAATCCATCCTTTAAATAGGGAAAACATTGCCCTTTTAAGTATTTATGTGACTGCATTTCCCTTTGATGCTCAGTTACTGATTCAATTTTATAACTTCCATGTTGAGTGAATTAAGTCTTTCATGCCTGTAGTTATTAAATGTATGTGATAAGTGCTTTATAATACAGTAAAAGACGGCTTGATTTCTTTACGGCTTCCTCCAGAAAATCTTATGGAGCATGCAGGTGTGGGTGAAAGGAAAATGCAAATCACTCTGTTTCGTCTCCCTATGTACAGCCTGGGTCTTCACTGTGCTGTGGATTTTCTTCTCGGTCCCTCATGGAGCATGCAAAGTCAGGCTGGAGTCAGGCCAGGCAGGTTTCCACCTATGCTCCAAGACATGGGACAGTTATCTTCAATTATTCCCTTCTACAGGAGAGGAGAATCCGAAATAAGGTGCCATGATGCCTCTCCTGTGGGGCTAAGCTAAGGAGCAGGATTGATGTCTAAGGAGAGGCAAGTCTCTCAGTTTGTCACCAGTGAGTGAGTTTATTCTGGATGTCCGGTGAATGTGATCTATTCTTCGTCTCTCCCCGAGGGAAATTGAGGTCAAGGAGAAGTGCTAAGTAACATGTGCTGTCTAGCTGACTCGGGTGGCCTAACAAAGGTATTGAGAGCCACAGATTGTCTGGGCAGCTCAATTTCCTACCTTTGCTGGGCTGGGACTGTAGCAGTCTTGTGCGGAGCTAGGAACTGAAGTCTTGCTTTGACCTTGATGTCACTAGCCATGCTTCACCTTCCCACATGCCTCCTCTGGCTCTAGCCACTGAACGTTTACAAATTGGTAATGAATTGAACTGGACTAGCCAAAGGCTGGATACCTCGGCGCCACTGTTAACTGAGTGGTGAATGTCGCAGGGATTGAATGAAGAGGGAGCTTTGTGGCTGTACAGACCAATTTCTTTGGGTTCTTGAACATACCTGAGAGCTTTGCAGGGAGGAGGGACTACCTGTCCCTGAAGCACCTCCTTCTGCCAGGCCCGGGGAGTTGAATACAGTCCCCTCTAATGTTGCTTCTAAGCCCACAGGCCGTGGCCAGTGCCAGACCTATGCTTGATGTAGGGCTTGTAAATGATGGGAAGGGCAAAGAGAGATCTGTGTTCCCTGAGCCGGGCATGGATCCTGCCTTCCAGAGAGCAGTATCAGACAGCCCGCTTAAATCTGAGCATGAAGGGTGAGGAGCAGAGACAAGCTGCGTGTTGGGCTCTCTTATTCTCACTGGAAGACAAAAGACACTTCCACGCGCTCTCTTCTCCCTGCCTAGCAGAAGGAAGGCTTTAGCGAAAGCCAGCCAGTGCGGGCTGATAGAGTGGGGTGAGGTGCAGGGGTAAGCCAAGTCTGTCGCTGCTCTGATCTGGTGGAACTTGCCAGGAATTGTTCATTTATTCATCGTCACAGTTGTCGCCTTTGATCCCTGGACTGAGTCACTGAGTTCTTCTGAGGTTTTTGCAGAAACTCGCCTGAAAATTAAAGGCGGGGAAGCAATTGCTCAGCATTGGCTGTGAACATCTGCATGAAACTGCTCAGCCGTCATTCACGGGTGCATATGGGGTTATCACAGAGGTGCTCCTAGAAAAACTCGGGGTGTCGCAGGGATGGGGTCTAGGTGCTGTCCCCTGAGGCAGTGCTGACCCCAAGAACCCAGCAGATAGCTACAGAGCAGAAAGGGGGCACCATGCCTTCTGAGTCTGCAGTGACTTCAGTGCACCAGTGTGGGCGGAAGAGATGCTGTGCTTCAGGGAACAATGGAAGCGACATCGCACGGAGGTGAGCCCTGGGGTGCTGCTGTAGGGTGCTGTTCTTCGGCTGGATCCTAAAACCAAGGCCTTGTCCGCTAGTTAATAAATCGAATGGCACTCCTTGCACTACTCCAGCGCCCTGGCTTTACTCCTTCCATCTCAGGGAACTCCATTCTGCTGGCTCTAAATCCCCCATGTGGTTTTAGATGGAGACAGGAGTCCTCATAACTTCCTCTCTGTCCTGAACCCCATGTCACGTAGCCGTGAGGCTGCCTGCATTTTCCTTGGTAGCAGTGGTTACGGTTCAGTGGTGGAGTGACCCCCGTACTAGTTAAATGCTTTGGGATCCACTGGCGCTATGTCACCCTCGGTCTTTGCTAGGCTAATTATAACAGGACAGGCCCTGAAACGGTGGGGATGTGGGCAGAGTGAGAGAACGCTCCTATGCACTCATTAGCAGGAGGATGTGAGCGATGGACAATGGTGACGTTTCCAGGCAAACACTGTGGAATTGACCCGGGATCTCTTGCATCCCATCGACAAACTGCAGTGGGTCCAATGGATCATCAGCTGCTCACTGATATTCATGCAGGTAATTGCAGTGCCCTTCCAGATCAGCACAGCAATTACAAAACAGGCTGAAGTGGGCTTCAGAGGAAGCCCTTGAACCTATCAACTTTAAGTGCCTGTCACCCTGAGTTGCAAGGCCTGCGGCTTGCTTTCTCTTGACATCTGGGGAGAGAGACAGTGCTGGATTCCATTGGCTGCTGCTTTTAAAAAAAGGCCACCCCTTTGCCCCCACCACGCACATTCATATCTGCTTGATCTAGGGCTGGAGTGTCTGACAGTTTGTTTATAATGCTAAACATATCAAATAATTGAAAGCTAATGCTCCTGTCTGGATCGCTAGATATAATATGCCTGGATGACAAATCAATTTCCTCATTGCTCTACAAGAGTGTGGAGTCAAATGCACGGCTTGCATTTCCATTGTGCTTGTCTTTGGGCACTACGTGCTTGCTGGAATCCAGTGCTTATTTCACCACCCAGCATCCAAACAGAAAGGCGAGTCGTGAGCTGCCGGTGTCTAAAGGGGCCCTGACATCTGCTCAGGCATTGTGGAGAGAGGGCATCCTGGTGGAAATCCAGCCAGCTTAGCTAGGCAAGGTACAAGAAGGTGCGCTCTGTGTGTGTCTGGACTGTATCCAGAATGTAACATAGGTATCTCTCTCGATGTGTCTCCGTAGTGTAAGGTATGGGGCTAGGGATTCCTGGTCTCTGTTCACAAGTCTGCCACTGACTTGGTGCATGATCTTGGTCAAGTGGACATAGGTCGGCATTTTATAAAGTGGCCACTCACTTTGGGGGTTTGAGGCATTTTTTGGGTGCCCAGATCAACCCAGGGGCCTGATTCTTCCAAGTACCCGTAGTCCTCATTGCTTCCAAATAGGAGTGCAGATGGTCACTCAAAAACTGAAGCGCCTAGTATTAGTGGCTGTTTCTGAAAATCTGGCCTCCAACCTCTCTCTGTACCTCTGTTTCCTTCTCTGTGAAGTAGAGCTAATGACACCTATCTGTCTTGTGCAGTGCTTGCAGATCAGTGGGTGAAAGTGCTAAGTGGTAGGGTTGTGCTGTGCAAATTTCCATGGGCTGTAACTGACTAATAACAAATTGGAAGAGGGAAACTTTACTTCTAGGGTAGCATGAAAATGCTAGATTCACTGCTCAGAGCAAATTGCAATTCAGGTTGGACTGAAATAAAAAGCTTGGAGTATATGAAAGGGACTCAGCACCCAGTGTTGGTCTGTTACTGTGCGTGTGCACATTTGTCTGTGCCCTTATGTGGTATGTGTAGGGTTAGCGGGTAATAACATGTGAAAGAGTCACGGGACAAGAGGTTAGAGCCCGGGTTTGCTGAGCTGTCTCTGCAGGCATGAGCACCAATTTCTTCAGTTGTTCATCTGTTGTGGGTGCTCATGTGGGTCTGAGCTACGGCGACTAGACACCGACCCTAGGAATCTTATGTTCTGTTTCCTCGTCCTCAGCCATCATATTCAGTTATGTGGTTCTGAGAGGGAAATGAAACGGGGAGTATTTGCATTTATTTATCTCAGGCCATTATTAATGCTCATGAAACTGAGGGGCATGGGGTTTTAGAGCTTCCTGTGTCCACCTCAGCTCTGAGCCATGGTACCCACAGCTATTCTAGTGCGAAGTCCCAAGACAGCTTTCTGCAAGAGTATTCACTCCTGTCTTGCGTGCACCCTTGTGAGAAGGAGAGTTTCCCACTTGCTCTGTGTATAAAGTCAATTTGACTTTAATAACAAACTCGTGAATAGGAAGATGACAAAATCCAATCTCCTCCCCAGGCTTGGCTGCTGCATGGGTTCCTAGCTCAGGACTGCTCAGCCTATTCCCTCAGATGCTGTACTTCAAACCCAATTATATTGTACGTCTGTCGTGTTAGCAGCACTAAGGCCTCTTACCTGCTGTTCTCCTTCCCACTGGAGGGCCTCTCTCCAGACTTGACACTGCTGGCTCGTGGTGTGGGCTGGAGATGACTTCAGCTGACATTTCTGTCCCTGCTCCAGTGTGGTTTGTCCAGCCTATCACAGTCCTCACCTATTCCACTGCAGGAAGCTCCATGCTGCCCTGAAAATGTACCTTTGCCCTTTCTCCTGAATAATTGCAGTACCACTTGGGAGGCTTTTGGCCAGCTCCTTCCAGCCCGAAGCCTCTTCAAGTGATTTGCAACAGTCTTGTACAGGGCCAGTAAATGCACATTTGCTTTAATGTTCTGTTTCTCAGTTCTGTAGGTGTGCAAGTCCCAGCTGATCAATAGATTTTAGGTTGAACCACAACTTAAACAAGTGTTTAGGAGCCAGCCAGGGGTTTTCTTTTGAGTCCCTGAATGGCTCTGGCTCTGTAGATAACTCTGAAACTTGTGGTGATCACACACATCTGTTTTGGGTCCTTGCTCTTTTTGGGTCCACATGATGGGAGCTGAGGAGCATCTGCAGAGCCTTGAAGGGTGCCTTATCCATTGGTTGGGTTGCTCAGCCAGAGGAGTAAATCCATATTCTCTCCTTCACTGAGAATAGGGATCCAGATCCAGTTTGTGGCTCAGCAGACCAGTTTTTAAATAACACCTTTGCCTTTTTCCCAGTGGCACTAGTGTGCCTCATGTGGGGATCTCTCTGCTTTGCACATGGGCAAGGTGAGAGAGACACACATAGTGTAATGACTCGCACATGACCCCTCCCTCCCATGTGGCTGCATTAATCATTAAGACATAGGTGGCTCCATTTGCTCCTTAGTAAAACAAATAAAGGACAGGACCAGAAAAACTCAAGGTGATTCCTAGGTCCCCAAATGGCCAAGAACTGGAAATAATATAAAAAACCAAGAGAAATTGTTTTGGGGGGTTTATTATGGGAGTCACATGAGCTCCAGGGAGTGGGAGCAGCAGCTTATGTGAGGACTGAAAATGTAGTAGGGCCTGTTCTCCCACACTGGCCCCTTTCATAGGCCTTTGTGCAAAGCCAGGGAGTGGATGCCACATGGGAATTGCTTTTCCATTGCCTGTAGACCGTCCTGTTGTAGCAAGGGCTGAACCTCTCCTTCCTCTCCACAGACACATAGAGAACTGGAAGAACTTACAGACGCTGAATGCAGTAGACATGGAGCTGTACACGGGACTCCAGAGGCTGTGAGTATTGTGCGCGTGTGAGAGCAAGAGAGCTGGGGGGCGGTGTGGGGGCAGCCACTTCCTGCCTCGTCTGAAGGCTGCAGCAGAGAAATGCTGCTCCTTTTATCCGATGGCCTCTGCCCTGTGATGCTGAGAGCACGTCCGACTGCTCTGAAGAAGATGGAGAGCCTTGCCTTTCTCCTTAATTTTTGGTGCTTTTCAGTCCTAGCTGGAGCCCTGGGCAGGCGGACTGTGAACCTCACTGATCAATACGCTTCAATCCTAACCTCTGGCCGCCCCTGCTATTCTGGGTCTGGGTTCTTCCGCTGCTCTTCCTAAAAGGCGAAATGCCAGCTGTTCCTATCTCTCTGTCTAGGTGCTTGCATGCCTCCCGTGACTGTAGCAGCCAAGTGTTTCACAGTCGTAATGACACTAGCCTCCGTACCCCCGATGAGGTAGGGCAGTGCTCTAATCCCCATTTAGCAGGTGGGGAGCCGAGGTGTAGAGAAATTAAGTGATTTGCCAGTTGCACAGGAAGTCTGGGATAGAGCAAGGTACAAATCCCATTCCAGTGCCTTAAAATGTCCTGTGCCTCTCTCGAGCAGAGACTGAATTCTAGTGAGTGTTGTCTCTGTAATGTGGACAACCACCACCAGGGGTTCAGATGAGATTCCCCAACCTCCTTTTAGTATGTTGCTGAGCCTTCTGTACCTCCCCACCCAGCAAGGAGTACGCTGAACAGATCGCCAGTGCACACAGCCTGGGCTGCTGGTTGAGATTCAGTGTAGGAAAGCTGAAAGGGAGCCTGGTATCTTGTCTATGGAGGAGATTAATAAATCATGGCCATGGTGCTGACCTTGCTCTGCCAGAGAACAAGAGGAAGAGAATTCCAACTCTTATCACCCTAGGGAAAATCTCGCATGTCTTCAGGTGCTCAAAGCAAAGGGATTTTCTTGTGGGTGGGCTCCCGAGTGGACAGGTACCTCCATCATGGGTCTCTAGAACAATGGGTCCAAGGACCAAACCGCCTTGACTGTGCTATGTGGGGAGGCCCAGGTCTGCCGCAGCAGAATGATGTGGGTCAGGATTGTGGTGTATCGGCAGAGCTGCGTAGGGGAAGCTTGCATGGCAGCTGCACATGCTATTGGTCTGTCAGATTAAACTGAGACAACCAAACTCCTCTCTGTTTGTGACCTTATGGAGCGCTTCTGAGGTGAGAGATTAAAGCATTCACCCCTTCCCAAGCTCGCTAACTCCTCGAGCGTCCGCTCCGGAAACTGTCTGTCTTCGCCTATTACTTTCAGTTTCATGGGCATTGTCTCTTGGCCATCACTTCGGGCTTTGAGTGCCCATTGATCCTCAACCTTTACTCTATCTCTGTCCTTTGAAATCTCCTTCCAGGACAATCAAGAACTCAGGACTTCGCAGCATCCAGCCACGAGCTTTTGCCAAGAACCCTCATCTGCGCTACATGTGAGTAATGGTGCCCCTCTGCTCTGCAGTTCCCCTTGGAAAGGTTATCTCCAATGCCGTCACCCCGCAGGGGGAGCAAGGGACAAGGGTGAAAGGAGAGAGGCAGGAGGAAGGAGAGAGCAATGAGGAAAAGTGAACTAAGGAGGGAGTGGAAGAGAAGAGTGAAGGGTGGGAGAAAGGCATAGAGAGGGAGGTATGGGGAAATGAGAGTATTGAACAGTTCTTTTCCACTGGGCGGCTGACACATTTAGGTGTCTAAGAACTGGGCTGGCTTTGAATGTGGCTCTAATGAGCGCTGGCCTCGTTAGCACCCCTGCAGCGGCCAGCGGAAGTTCCCCTTTCTGAGGGGTTGGATGGACTGCAGGGGAATTGGGGCAGGGGGTGGAAGCATGTCCTTGTGCACAGCTTGAGCCTGCATCGCTCATTAACATTTAACAAATACAGAGGGCTTTGCAGATGCAGATCTCTTCAGGCACGTGGCTGACAGCTGTGATCCTAATTATTGACTTGTTAAACGGGCATTTGAGGTGGGCCCAGGGCACAGATGCTTCATGCTGGAGGTTACTGGAGGATAAAGGGAGATGGGGAAGAAATCTGGATCTGGAATTTGGTATAGGAAGAAGGCAACCCAGCTGGTAGCCTCCCGTTTTCCAGAGAAGTGACTGGGAAGGATGTCCGATGTCCCGTGGAGTGTACAAGCCCTGGATGCTGATGGGTGACACTTATCTCTTCAAGAAAGGCTGGAGTACGAGAATGCAACAAGGGCCTGAAATAATTTGTCTGAGAGATACGTAATCAGCGTCCCTCCCGCCCCAAGCTCCAGTGTAAAGATGAGATGTAGGCTGATTGGTTATTGTGACTGTTTGTAATGCATTGGCCATGTGCTTGGGAGGGGGAAGGTAGCTAACAGCTGGTCTGAATTGTACTTTGTCAGCCCTTCCCATGAAAACTGGCCATGCCTTTTAAAAATAATCACCCCTTTGATTCTGTGGGTGTGTGCTGCCACCCATATAGACTCAGAGTAGCATGGAGCATGGCTCACTTGCTGGCGGATTCTCTGTACCGTAAAGTCTTTAAACCCTGATTTGAGGACTTTAGTAACTCAGTCGTAAGTTAGAGGCTCATTACAGGAGTGGGTGGGTGAGTTTTGTGACCTGCATTGTGCAGGAGGTCACTCTACATATGTTCCGTGGATTGCTGGTGCTCCTCAGACATAGTGCAGGTGTTCCAGGATCCACCCGAACCCCTCCCCATGGGGGAAGGTGCAATTTAATTCCCCAGCCACAGCAAAGCTTCGAGGTACGCGACAGCAGATGTTGATGCACACCTGGAAGCTATGCTGTGATTTCACTCCCACCACTGTTACCAGCCTTTTTGAGAATGTTTTCATCAGGTGTTCCATATAAAGTAATTAATATCTTTTAGGTGTTCCCCAGCCCACTAAAGGTTGAGAAACACTGGACTAGATGATCATGTTGGTCCTTTTCTGACCTTAGTGTCTATGGCTATGTCTACACTTGTTAATTTAGGTTGACTTTAGCTAAGTCAACTTAGCATGTCCACACCTAAATTTTAAGTCGACTTAGGAGGGAAACTTACAAAGTCGACCTAGAGCATCCACACTGGACGTCTAGGTCAACTTCTAGGGGCTAGGTGGACCTGGGAGAGGTCCACAGTGGCAGGGGGACATCCCTTGCCAAGGGCCAGGGGGCTCAGCTGTTGCCCCATTGTACCTGGGTACAATGGGGCAAAGAACGACAGGGACCCTGGCAGGGCATAGGGCCAGGGTGGGCAGGGCTCTGCCCTGCCCTGTGGGGGGGCATGCTAGGCTCCCCCTGTGCCACCCCCCACCCCGGCAGGGAGGGCAGTGGGGGAGTCCTGGAGAACCCTAAGTTGACTTAGAGTCGACTTAGGGCTACTCTGCATCCACACTGGCTAAAGTCGACTTAAGCCTAAAGTCGACTTTAAACTAGGTTTAACAAAGTCGACTTAATTTTCCTTAAGTCGACTTAAGCAGCTTGCTTAAGTCGACTTAAGGAAAGTGTAGTGTAGACGCAGAGTAAATTAAGTCGACTTAAGCAAGCTTAAGTCGACTTAATTTACAAGTGTAGACGCACCCTATGAGCCTATGTTACTGGAGAGAAAAGATAGGTGAAACCTGCCCAGTGGGCTATAAGTTACCTCTTGATGTGTGCATAGAGCTCCTGTTAACAGAAATGTCTGAAAGCTTCATTGTGACAGCTAGCTATAGTTGTTAAGTGAGAGCCATGCACTTCTCTAGTAGGCCATTCACAGAAACCCAAGCACTCGTAATTAAACAGATGAATAGTTAAGGATGTCCCAGGACTTGAACTGCCCATGTAATAAACACACGCAGTTCCTAATGAGCGTAAAGAGAGGCATATTTCATCAATATTCAACAGCATTAATTCTGATCCGAGAATTTTTTAAAATGTGTTCTCTTGGTTATTTTGGTTTTGGTATTGAAATATTTTCTTTGAAGGGACACTGTTGAATGAATGCATCACTCGACAGTTGAATTGTTGGGTAAAGTAGCTAGGGTTGCTGATTCGTGGGATTAATATGGTCTATAATAGGTAAAGAGCATAACTGGTCAAGAGTTGTAGGAGAACTTGCATTTGAGGTGCCGTTAGTGTGCGCATACACTATTATTACCTCTCTTTCAGAAAGCTCAGTTTTGTAGCTTTTATGGCTGAATGACTCACTTTCTTTTGGGTCAGAGTTAAGGCAGCTGGGTTGGGATGAAATGTTTGTTTACTGTGTGGACTTAAACACCCTTAATTCCTTGCCTTGCCTTGAAGTGCTTGGGTTTGCTATGATTGGGAAGGACGACGTTCAGTAAATAGCCTTAACTTTAAGTAGCTAGGCTTTGGTGGTACATCCTAGGAATGCTCAGCGCTTCATGCGGGGCTTGAGGGGGGGAACACTTGTGCCCTTCTGACTGTTGTTTTCCTGACCCACAAAGGCTTAGCCCCTGCGTCTGGTTGTTTGCTCAGATACCTCTGGTGGTAGGGCCCTCTCCATGCTTGACAGTCACACCTCCCTTCTACCTACCACATCTCGGATCATAGAATCATAAAATAATAGGGATGGAAGGGACCTCACGAGGTCATCTAGTCCAACCCCCTGCTAAAAAGCAGGACCACTCCCACTAAATCACCCCAGCCAGGATCCTCTCTGGAATCACCTCTCTACTTCCTGGAGAGCTGATCTGGTACCATGCTAGCCCTTCAGATGAGGAGATGTCTCCTTACAGGCATTTTTCAGTGCAAAGAACTGTTGATTTGAAGGAAGAAGACTAGCATGGTGATGGGAGAAACCCAGAGCTGGTCTCTCTGTCTTGCTTTGCTATTCATCATGGTATCTAACCTCCTATGAGGGCCAATAGTTCTTAGCCTTTAAACTCTCTGGTCCTAGAGGTGAAGTGACTTTAGTGTTAACACAACAAGGTGGTCTCTGAGGCAATGGACTGAATAGATGGGGGCAGGAGTGGGGATCTGAGTCCAACTGGAGCAGGATTTGGGCTGCTGTTGGTTATCTATAAGGTCTGCCTCCAGCTTCACTACCCAAATTTCCTGTGACCCTCTTGTCTCAGGCAGTCACAACACAGCTGTTGGGTCTTCCACACGACCATCTGGGGTCACTTGGGAGAGAAAGCAAGTGCGATGGCACCAGCATGGGGTGGCAGCTTTCTTGCTTCTAGCCAGATGCTGGCTTGGAAGGTGGGCAGCCTGTTGGGGTCCTTACGTTTTTGGAGACAGCCAAATATTGGAGTAGGGGATACAAGGATTAGTGGAAAGGTCACTTTGCTTGGAGGCTCAGGCTGCTGTAGCTGGGTACAGTGACTGGCGAGATCAATCCCAGCCCTCAGAAATAGGGCCATAGCTGGATGCATGTCATGGCCAAGAACAATTGGATGGTCTCAGCAGCTCATCGAGGCTCTCTTAGCCAGGGGCAAGGCAAGATGCTGCATTGCTGGAGATGTCACCTCTTTCCCCTCCACCACCTCATTTGGTGGTCTCATGCGTGGTTGGGGTTTGGATGATTTACAAATGGATTCTGAGGCACCAGGCACCAAGAGCTGGACTGGGGACTTACTGAGAGGCTGCAAGGTGAAGTCTGCGTGACAACAATGCAGGTGTGTTGGGGCCCAGGACTGGAATTGCAGGGGTGCTGCAGGCTGGGATTGAGGGGGCAGCAGCAGATTTGTATCTTGGGGAAAGCTTGTATACTGATTTAAACAACCTTACCAGTTGTTGGTGGGTTTTCTCCCCACCCCCTTCTCCCTGGGGGAAATCCTAACAACATCCGTCACTCTGGCTTCTCTCTCCATCTCCCCACAGCTTTGAGAGAGGTGTCCTCCCATCAGACAGGCTGGGTTTCTCTGCCTTCTCCCAACCTCTCCTGTTCGTTCCCTCTCTCCGTGCCTTTGCGCAGCCGGGGTCTGAAGACTTGTAATCACAAGACGATCACTCGCTCCAGCTCTAATTGCAGGAGCTGTGGGTTGTTGGGGTTTATTTAGGATAATGGCTCTGAATGAGATTTTCCTGCACAGAGTAAGAAAGGGAAGGTGAAGCCATGGAGAGGTTTTGGCAGCATTCAGCTGCTTGAGAGTGTGGAGTCTAAATAATCCAGTGCCATCTAAGAGGGGCCAGGGCTGCCCTGGAGTGGTTAGCGTTGGCCCTGCACACAGTCCTTGGTATGTGATGTATTGGAGGGAGCAGTGAGCAACTGATGGAAAGAAACTGTGGACTGGATGTGTATGGATCCATAAATAGCCATATCCCACCTCTGGGAGTGAGCTAGGTCTCCCGGCCTGTTCGGTCCTTGATGTCCATGAGTCTGTCAAGGGGACAATTAGTCCCAAACGTGGGGGTGGTTTTTGTACAGTGCATGTACCTGCCACACGGATAACTGGCCAGAGGCCACTGGGGGTACGTCTGCCCTGCAGTTAGACACTCCTGGCTGGCCCTTGCCAGCTGACTCGAGCTCACGGCTTGGGCTAAGGGGCTGTTGAACGTCAGCGTAGACGTACCTTAACTCCTTTTCACAGAAGCCACCGAGCAGCTATCAGAGAGGACAGCTTTGGGTTTGACCTGAGTCACATTCAGATGCAGGGCCTATGGCAGGTTTTTGCCAAGACTGTGGAGACCTCATTACCTGGCCCGAGTCCCTCAGTGAGTCTAGTGTCCATGGCCCTTTCCTGTACAGCCTTTAGAATCATCTTGGCTAATACCAGGCTTGCTCTGGAGATCTGCTCCCCAGCAGGGTCTGTTCTGGGCGCTGTGTGTCCGAGGTATATTGTGCATGGGCTTCAGTGATTCAGCCAGTGTTTCGGGACTGGGTTTGATGACTGCAAGGATCAGGTCAGGCAAGGATTCCCCAGCTAAATAGTTTCAGAGAAGATCAGTCACGCACAGGGGGGATTCGTACTTGGTGATCCACTCAGCCATTGAGCTCCAAGTCTTTCCAAGAAGGCTGTGGGGTGGTGGTGTTGCTAAATTTGGAAGCTACTTGGTGCCCAACCCCCTCAAAACTTTCTCTGGGTCATCTGAACCGTTGCATCCATCCTTTACCTGCTGTGGTTTGAGCAACTGAGTAGCACTCTGTGCCTTTGGCCCTGGCTCATCAGACCTGAGAGGACAGGGTTTCCAAGCAGAGCTGATAGGATGCATGTCTGCCCTCCCCTCCTCGGTTGGAGAGTGTGGTGCCTTTGTATGGACATGTCAAGCTCTAAGGAGCTGAGATCTTTGGTGGTTGAGTTATGTCCAAGTGAGTTATGTCCAAATACATCCAGGAGATGGAGGGGAAACCATCTCTCTGTCCTCTTTTTTTTCTCTCTGCCCTCAGGCAGAACTCTTGGAGAGGTCAGGGGAGATCCACTCATTGTGCTTTAAGCCTGGGACCTGCAAGAGAGAGAGTTGCTGAATAAACACCTCCTTCTTTCCCTTCCAAAGCACAGTGCTGTCTAGGCCAGGAAGGACCCCAGCATTCTTTGCAGTGGGACACACTCTCTGCATCAGTGTGGAAGTGGGTAAATGTAGGATTTATGTTTCTCTGTTTTGTTGATGGAACTGGACCTGCCCTCTTCCCCCCATTCTCCAAAGGACAGATATCAACCTCCATCTGTTAATAAAATGTGCCCTGGGGGGACAATATGGAAAATGGGCTGGGGAGGAGGGAGAGGGCAAGGAATCTAAAAGCTTAAATGATTGTATGAAACAGATTTGGTGGCTCTTGGATCCTCTTTTGGAACTGGGCTATCACAAAACCCATGCTGCAAATGGTATTCATGGCCCTTCCATTGTGAGGCCCTCAGCAGAGAGACCCAGGATTGACCGACGGGGCTTCAGTGGTTGAATTCAATTCTCACCCTAAATGGATCCCACCCCCCGTTCAGGGCTGAAACGCTCAGTAGTGTGTGATGGCTGGTACCAAGCTCTCCCTGCAGAGCCTGTCCCATGGACCAAGGCCATCAGTGCCAGGGGTGCCCATCTGTCACTGGCACCAGGTTCACCCACAAGAGATGAAAGGGAAAGGATAGTAGAAAAATAGAATAAAAATAAACAAATGGTGTTCTCCAGGGGAAACAAATCCCATTGCCGTTGTTAAGGCAGCTGGGGATAGAAACTGAGGGCTGGGCTGGAAATGTGCATTAGAGAGGAGAAAATTAACCACAAACTGGTTTGTTTTGAGTTCGATATTAATATATTTATATGTCTGCTCCATTCCTCCCATCGGAGCCATAGTTCCATCCTGGCTACGTGGCTTGATAATGTTACCGAAACCTCTCCCTGCCAGTCGGATCAGCTGATGCTGGTCCCAGAGGAGCAAGTCCTTCAGCTTTCTTTGAACCCCCTTAACAGCCATTGCTGGTCCCACGCCTGTCCTTAAGCTGAGTCCTTCCCCATGAATCCCATTGCATTCTTCCTCTCCCCTCCTGCTCCCTGCTGTCAGGTCACCCTCTAATAGCGCACGACTCCCTCTAAACATCATCTTAAATCATTGGTTCTCAGTCAGCCAATCTGCAAAGCACCTTTTTGTATTTGCAGAGGGTAACCGTGTCCACCTTATTTATTGGGTAGTAAAGAAAACAAATTAAGGCCCTGTAATTGTAGAGCCAGGTGCACTCTTAAATAAAGCTTACATAGTCAGAATTCCATTTAGAATATTAATAATTGCTTTTTCCACCCACATTCTGTGGCTTCTTCCCCCCTCAGTCTGTCTTCTGGAGGATTACGTGTTCTCTGAATGGATTCGTAGGCGAGCTGAGATGCTGTTCCCATCTGAGGGCTCATCAGTATGAGGATAGAGGCCTTTGATAAAGCAGAGCCATGTTTGGACAAAATTGTGGTCAGGTTGGTAAAGGAGGCATGGTGGTGACTCCTGCCCTCTCTGGGTGGTAGCGAGATGGATCATTTGGCTTTTGAATGCTGCCTTCTGTCCCACTGGAGTTCATCTGCTCTTTTTGTGTCTGTCGCTTCTCTAAAGGCACTCAGATGTTAGAAGCACCTTCCAGCTCATACCTACACATCTTCAGTTACATATCTTCATTGCCTGAAAGGCGTGAGCATGGTGGAGGAATGAGGAGAAGTGGCACCTAGGATGAGAAAGAGCAAGAAGCTCTGGGGTTGCTTAGTGAAGGAGATCAATTGGCATGCTCACTCCTTTCAGTTACCTTTCCAGCAGCCACCTGCCCTTCTGCCAGTCTTCTTCCTCCAACCCTACCTGTCACATTTCAACAAACCAACCATTATGAAAAGGAGCCCAATACATCCACGGCAAAGCAATTTTTTCTGATTTCTCCGTCTCCAGGTAGTGCTTGATGTTCCTTGGGCACTATTACTACTTGACTAGGACCACATTGTGCAGGTGTATGTGATCCTTTGCTATCCTCTCTGTAAGAAAAGGTCTGAACATACCAGTACTTAGTCCCTCTCCACTCCAATTTGTGCCTGGAAGTAGGTCCGTGAATTGCAATTTACTCACAACAGTTGTCCTGGTCTGTTTTTCCATAGATTCCAAAGCCAGAAGGGATAACATAGGCTCACCTTCTGTGTAACAGCAGCCAGAGAACTTCCCCCAAATAATTCCCAGAGCAGATCTTTTAGAAAAAACATCCAGTCTTGATTTAAAAAGTGTCAGTGACCGAGAATCCATCACGAACCTTTGGTAAATTGTTCCAGTGGTTATTTTCACTGCTAAAAATTATGCTTTATTTACAGTCTGAATTTGTCTAACTTTAACATCCAGCCATTAGATCATTTTATAACATTCTCTGCTAGATTGAAGAGCCCATTATTAAACACGTTCCTCATGTAGATACTTACTGACTGTAATGAAGTCAGCTCTTAACCTCCTCTTTGTTAAGCTAACTTGATTGAGCTCTTTGATCCGATCACCGTAAGGCAGTTTTTTATACTGTAATCGTTTTTGTAGCTCTTCTCTGAACCCTTTCCGATTTATCAATATCCTTCTTGAATTGTGGGCCCCAGAACTAGACACGGTGGTCCAGGCATAGTTGCACTAGCACCAAATACAGACGTAAAATAACCTCTTACTAAGGTTTCCTGTTTGTGCATCTCATTAGCTCTTTCGGCCTCAGCCTCACAGTGGGAACTCATGTTCAGCTGTTAATCTGCTGTAACCCCCCAATCTTTCTCACAGCTACTGCTTCCTAGGATGAGAGTTCCCCTGGTTTAAGTATGGCCTGCATTCTTTGTCCCTACATGTATACATCTGCATTTAGTGCTATTAAAAGACACACTACTTCCTTGCACCCTGTTTGCCAAGGGATCTAGATCTTCTATAAACAAGTTTAAGATTTTGTTAGTTGTTTTAAGCAGAAGTCAGAGATCTACTCTCACCAGCAGTTCTAGGGTTGGGTCTCACCTTGGACAAGCTTGAGTCCAGGTTTGGAGTGAAGCGGAATTAATGTGTTCTCAGAGATTTTTTGGACTAGGGCAATTTCCTTGCATCCTCCTGTAATGTTGTATCATGAATCTTTGGAGATTTTTAAGGCCCAGTTAGACAAAACCCTGGCTGGGGTGATTTAGTGGGAGTGGTCCTGCTTTTTAGCAGGGGGTTGGACTAGATGACCTCGTGAGGTCCCTTCCAACCCTATTATTTTATGATTCTGATTCTATGAAGCTGTGGTGTGACATGACCTACGTTGGGTAGGGATGCCTTGGTGCACGTCTTATGATGTAGCAAGTTCCCCCTGCAGGACAAGCTGTTAAAATCGGGAGCCCTGTCTCAGACATGGCTCACATAGTGGGTCTGAGCTAGAGGCACATCTGGTACTTGGTTAAATCCTGAGAGAGAACAACTGATATGGAAAGACCTGATTCCCAGAAGGCTTGATATGGAGGTCTATGGATGATGGGATGGGTGAGGGGCAAAATTAACTTCCACATTTCTGGGGACAATGGGGAGATGAGCATTTCAGAGGCAGCTTCTGGTTAGCCCACTGGAGGCAGAAGCATCCCGCATCACTCTGCAGACAATACGCCAGCACATGTGAGGCAGCCGCGGTGGGAGCCCCATCCAACCTTTCAGTGACCGTCGGGAGGCCTGTGGCGGGGAGGGGATTGAAATCAAGATGACTGGACCCCCAGAGCACTTGGAAGACACCTTAAAATGGGTGGGAGGGAAGATCAGTCACTATAGGAGCATAATAAATACTGAGGGATTACATGAGTGACCTCATCTGGGATTTATAAGGATGCCACATCACTGACAGTGTGACAGGGGAGGGGTGCAGAGACAGTAAACTCAACGCCTGTGAAACAGAAACGTTCAACTCGTACGCTGCTTAAGCAATAAGGCACGACAGGGCATGAATGATGGTGCATTAATTCAAGCCTTGTGTGTTTGTGCCAGAACTTAATATGCCATAACTTATACACTGGCACATTTTATTGGAATTATAAAATTTTATTATAAAATTCTAGGTTCTTTTCCACCAGCCCCTCCCCTCCCTATTTATGTATATTGCAAGCAACGGGTGGATTAGGCAGGGTCTGGGAGACGGTGTGACGTGCTTTAATAGCCCTTCTGTGCCAGCTCCACTTTGAGATTCTGGCGTCACGAGGACTCCTGGTTAGAATTGCCTTTTTCCTCGTCTTCCTGGTTAGCATGCAGCGTGGGTCAGCAATAACATAGGATAAGATAGGCCCGTGCTGCGGACACACCAACACACATGAATGGTGCATGTGTGGCTTGCACTGGATCCCCAGTGCGCTGACATGGTTTTTCCAGGTATCTCACACTCTGAATATACTTTCACCCTAAGAGGTGCCTGTTTATTTCTGAGTCACGGGCAGCGAGGCTGGTGCCTGCGTCCCTTAGCTGCAGCACCTCATGTCTCCTTGCACCCATGGAAGGGTCTGTGCCAATCAGCACCATGGCCAGAGCTTGGAGCACAGTCCCCTCGGCCGTCCATCGGCCTCCCATCCGAAAAGAGGCCTGGCTTTCAGAACTGGTCCCTGCCCTGTTCACCTGCCTTCTTTCTCCTCCTCTCCCCTGGGCCCCTCTTCCCAGTGCTCCCACTGCTGGCACTTGATCAGTGTTTTGCAAACAGAGCAGCAGCGTGAGCTTGTAGCTGCTCACATCTGGCTTACAGGTGTCTTCCCCACCCCCATTGTTTGTTTCTAGCAGCCAGATTTTTGGGGGCGTCCCCCTCCCAGCCGTCCCTAGGCAGCAACCACAGGCTCCAGAGCAAGGAGGTCTCTCAGGAGACAGATATTAGAGTGCTGGGCGCGTCCTGAGAATCTGAACGGGATAGGAAAAAAGGAGGCTGGGGCTGAGGGCAGGGCAGGGGTGTCTCTAAAGCTGCAGTGGCCCAAGGGCTCTGTCCCGCTTCACCTGCACTGATTTGCTGCCAAGCCTGCCCTTCATGAATGCTGCTAGCCAGAGGCGTGTGCAGTGATCACCTTGATGTCTGTGGGCTTGTTCCCCACAAACACATGGGTGGGGTGGTCCCAAAGTGTATCAGCAGTTTTGGACGAGGGAGCTTCCTCTCGTCTTGGCAGCAGATCGTTTCTCTTGCCTTTTGATGAGAAATTGTTTGAATGTGTCAGTCTCTGCAGAGGATATTGAGTTGCTGATTTAATCTCTGCTGGCTGCTGGGGGTTTCTTTGCTATCTGCCTTCCTGTGCCCCATGCAGGAGGCAAACCTGAGCTTCTCCTGAGGTCCATGTTTGCTTTGCTCCAGTTCCCCATTGCCATAGATATCCACTACCTTCCCCAGATGTTTCTATGTACCCCCCGGGCACAGACGCCCTTCCCTCCTGGAGATACCAAGTTCCTCTATCCTCCCTGCCCCCCACAGTCTACACCAACTCCCAACAGATACAAACAACTTCAACACAGACTCTCTCCTCCCAATGGGCACACTGGTGTAGGGTGCCCACCTTCCTGCCAACTGCAGAAGGCACATGGCAATGTGAGATGTCCCCAGTACCTCTTTTGCTGCAAGAGATGGCACTGGAAGCAGGTATTGCCATTTCCCTCTGCTATGCTGCTGTGGTTCAAGTGCCATGGTGTAATGGTAGCCTTTCCTTTTTATTAGCTGGTTTAAATACAGATCACTAGGCCGTGGCCTGGCTTCGTCAGCCATGAAGACCTTTCTCCTTTTATCTATAATTCGGTAAAGAGTCAAGACACAGAACTTTTAACAATCAACAGCAGAAGCCTTTTTTTTGGGCAACAAAAGCTATTTTATCTCAGGGCTGTGGCTCTTCTTTAGATCTTCTCAATAAAGGTGTCAGCGAGCAAATTCCTCTGACCTCTTCCTTCCTGGTGAATTGTCTCCCTATCTGGTCCTGCTAGAGCCAAAGTCTTTGACACATGCTTTCCAGGTGCTGCCCCCCTGCAACCTGCTTCCCAGGTGGTGCCTGGCCAGACAGGCGTAGGTGGGCTGAGGAAGTTAGGGTAGAAATGAGTGTTTAGTGAGCTTTGAGCCTGGCATGAGGGAGGGCACTCATGTCGTCTTTTGCTTACTTCTCTTTCCTCCTCCCTTTTATATTCCTGTGTGTTTCTGAGAACAGCTCTGACTGCCAAGCCAGGGGCTGGAATGGCTGTTGTAAGAGAAATTTGAAACTAAGACCCTGCCACTGCTCTGACTTTGAACTAACATTTGGTGGAGAGCATAGAGGAGAGGGGAGAACTGAGCTAGATACAAAGAACGGGGATGAGGGATAAGTGGAAGAACAGTGGTTGGAAGGAATGAGATGGGGGATGGGGGGGAACAGTGGGGAGCAGGAAAAGGAGTGGGAGGGGAAGGGTGGTGGCTTTGCACAAAAAGATGATGCCTGGTGCTTTCTGAGTGAAGAATGGGGACCAGGCTGGAGGGGAGAGAGTGGTGCAAATGGGAGGGAACAAGACAAAAATCATCAGGCAGGAGGAATGAGTTGGAGGAGAAAGGGGAGAAGATGTAGATATAAGGGCAGGGGGATAGGGGAGAAAGGGAAGGATAGCTGGGGTTGGAATTGGGTGTGTGGGCTTTAGGAAGGCAGAGCAGGGGCGAGAGGTGCTTGGAGCTGTGCCTCTAATTAACCAGAACCACCCCCATGGATTTGATGTAATATTAAAATGTGCCTCATTATTCTTGGACGGGTTTTACGATCCTAGTGATGATATTAATTATTCTTAAAGGTCAACAGCACTCACTCGAATCCCCTTCTGTTCCATCATGTAATCAGTTAATTAATTGGAAACTGTTTAGTGATGCCTGCCAAGTGCTTTGTCTACCTGGTGTTGTCTTGTATTTTGTTACTGCTAATTTCCCTTCCCCCCCCCCTCCACATTCCCCAACGTCCAGAGAAACTGCAGAGTTACTCCATCCTGGCCTGGCCACTGACACCAAGCACCTTTGTGAGGGAGGAGGTGTTGGGGTTAGGCTTTTAACCAGCCCACATGAGACCATTGCTCAATGGTTCGTGGGCACTGATTTAAAAAAAAATTTTTTTTTGTAAACAACAAAAGAGCCTTTTGCTCCGGCCTTAGATCCATGTGACAAACCCAGGGGAGCTTGGAACACGGATCCGAGGGCAGACAACTTCTGTGCCAAGCAGTCCTGACTGAGTTGCTTCATGCTCAGTGTTCGCTGTGTGTCTGATCCAACAGCAGTTGTGAGTAGATTGTGTGAAATTCTCTCTCCCCTCCCCACATTCCCCTCAAGAGCTCACTGTGCAACAGGGCTCCCATTTAGTGTATGGTCACAGCTCCATAAAGATCTTCAAAGCATCTGACGAAGTGGGATTTTCTCCCACAAAAGCTCATGCGATAAATAAATCTGTTTGTCTTTAAAAGCGCCACAGGACTCTGTTGTTTTTCTGCAATAGACTAACACGGCTACCCCTTTGGACCTTAGCTCCATAAAGGTGATTTACTAATCAATTGATTCTCGCTCTTTCTACACATGGAGATGGTGGTTCAGCATGTTGGGTTTATTGAACGTTTTTGTGAATGTGTTCGGGGCTCTGCTTCTCTGTGTACTGTGGGAGAGTGATCCTTTGATTCCCTTCCTGGGCTCGGTCTGTATCTTCCCCTCCCTTCTCGGTGTGGCTGGGGTCTTCCTTCCATTGTGGAAGGGTCTGCCTCACTCCAGGCCTGCTGGAAATCTAGAGGTGGATGCAGGGGACGTGTCTTCACCATTCAGTCTCTGACCCCCTCGGGGGGAAAGCAGCTTGAGGCAAACAAGCACAATAAACCCAGCCCCTTGCGGGAGTTGTCAGCTGGCACCTCCTGGGCTCAGTGGCACGAATACAGCTGCTGTGCAGCTCAGCCAGCGTACGGTTCTATCCCGAGTGTGATGGGTATCCAGTTATCCCAGTGTGGGCGGAGGAGAAGGGAAGGCTGGGTGTAGGGCACTCACGGGAAGATCTCTCTTCACTGTAGGATGGAAGTGGAGGAGAAGGTTCCACTCATTGCAGGTTGGCTCTGGTTGCACCGAGAACTAAAATGCTTCCAAGTGCTGTTGGCTTTCACCCTGCAGGGGAACTGGCAGGCTCAGGAAATGCCAGTGCAGAGCCAATTCTGCTTTTTAATATTGGCTTGAATCCTTTCAGTCCCCCGTCCTTGGAGGAGAACAGCCCCTGGCCAGAGGGCATTGAGTGTAATGGAGAGAGGAGCCTGAGCCAAACCATGGGAAAATCTGGTTCCAACCCTTGTGACCGGTCCTCATCTCTGTTGTGTGCTGGACCACCTCCCTGAATGCCTCTGCGTCTTTGTGAAAGACAGCTTAGAAGAAAGGAGGAGGGTGATTGCATGTGAAGGCTCTGTGGCCTTTCTGGGAATCCATTGGGATGACAGTTCTAGTGATACGTACGTTGTTATTATCATTTGTGGTAGGAGGAAAGGCGTGTGGCAGATGAGCTGCGAGGGCCTAGCTCCAGCGTGCCATAAATGTGGGTGCACGCTGCTGGCAGTTTCACCCTGTGCGGTGCTGTCAGGGAAAACGCCCTCGTTCCTCCCACTGTGTCTCTCTCTCTTCCTTGCATCGTGATTGCGGTTTTGTTTTAATACCACTGTGGGGGGAAAAATAAAATAAAACCTCTCTACCCACCCCGCTGCCAGGGAATGCAAAGCGAGGGTGGCTGGCTTGCTGTCTGCATTCTCCTGACCAGGAATGGATGTGGGACAGGCTGGTTACTTGTATTCCAGGGGGTGCTGGGACTGGTGTTTGAAGGGGCGATGTGCCGTGGTGCGTCACAGTGGGCAATGGTTCCACCAGTGTCGCGGGCGGTGAAAATCTTGTGCTTCTCTCCTGCCGGACCGAATCTCGGCATCCACCCTCGTGTTTCTGGGGCTGTCACGAATGCTGGCCGTAGGCCTGGCACTGGGAGATGACATACTGGGGTCATGAGGGATGCTGTTTCCGATGGCCCGTGTTCTGAGACAGCCTTGGGAATTCTCACAAAGCGTCCTCTTGATACACTGCAGCCTCTGGGGAGACTGTAAGGCAAGGATGTGGGGATTTCCTGGCAGCTTCCCAGGGGCTGGAATGAAATGTCTTTTTGCTCTTCCACAGTGCTGTTTTATCGGTGGCGACCCCCAAGAGTCCAGGCAAAGGGCATGGCGAAGGGAATGGCTGGGTGGCTATGGAAACACTGGGCCCATCATTGTAGCGCTGAGCCCTGTTCTGCCTGCGTCTGAGTGAGGGAGCGCGAGGTTTGCGTGTGGTTGGCATTGACGGGGGCTTTGGCAGGCTGCGTCTCAGCTGTGGCCTGTTGGAAGATTTGTGCTGAGCTATCTGAGATTTCAATGTAGTCTAATATTTGCAGAGCCCGATTCGTGGTGAGGGCCTGTTCTGCGGCTGGGACGTGCTGGGGTAATTTTAGCTCATTCATTAAGGGAGGAAAGTGCCTTTTCCCTTAATGAGCAAAGCTGCTTACTAAACAGGAAATGGGCAGGGGGAGTTGATGAGGAGCACACAACACTTTTTAGAGGTCATTGCATTTGTCTGGCAGAGAGGAACAAGCCAGAGAGTAATTCTCCAGGGCTGGAGTGTGAGGCTTTTTCAGGGGTGTGTGCTTTCTGGAGCAGCCAGCCCTGTTTGGGGACAGGACAGTGGTCTAGCTGTGGCCCTCCTGCCACTTGAGGGGATGAATCTTGCTCTGTACTGGAAGAGCTGTCCCTGTGTCATCCAGCCAGTTTTTCATTCAGCCACACAATGGAAAACAGATCCATTGTTGCAGAGTTGGCCTAAAAGAAAAGTGAATCAATGCATTTTCCCTCCTGGCACTCAGTTAGCAGGTGCTCTTTGGTGGCACCCATTCTTCACAGGTCCCCGACATCTCTTCTCTTGGCACTCTCTCTCTTTGTGCCTGGTGTGTCGCACATGGAGACAGGGCTGTGCCAAAATTAGTGTTCAGAACTCTCCTTCCCGTCAGCTTCAGTGTCCAGCTCACACTTGCTAGTCAACAGAAGATGATCAAGAAGTCTCTAGTCCAGGGCTTTTTCGCAGCCATGGGGCTGAGTCCAAATCCCTCTGTGGAGACAGTGGGTCCAGAGAAGCCTGGATGCAGGGGAGGGATTCCTGGCAAATGGCAAGGTGCTCTGGGAAGTGCGGTGTAAGGGAAGACTTTACTATGCGGACATAGTTTGGGAAAGTCAAATGAAGTGAGGTGGGGCAGAGGTGGACCAATGGGCTGTATCTCCACCCTTACTTTACTTTGCATCTTCATCTCGAATCCAAAGTACGTTTTGCTGCCCCAGAGAAACCAACATGAGCCTCCTGTGAACCCATGGCATTCTCTACCCGTTTCATTGGGTTAAACTAGCCACCCAGTGGGACCCTTAGAGAAAAGAAACAATGAGAGGTCCACACTCTCACTGGGTTCCTGGTCCATATTGTTCTCCAGGGTTGTCCCCAGCCATGTTTGGACAGGAGCTGGAGTGTGGCTGAAGTGGGTCTCATTATGTAATGCCAGACTCCCTTGTTGTTGTGGAGGTGGTGGTCCCTTTCTTCTCATCCCCAGTTACCTGCCTCATTATTCCCTTCCAAAATTAGGGCTACCGCTGGCTAGCAAATGGCCTGGACAGAACTACTATAGGGCGGTTTCCATACCCAATGGTGCCATCTAGTTTCTACTTCAAGCCTGTGTCTGCTGTCATGACTTTCTCCTGCCATGTGTATGCCGCCTGCCTTCCCTGGTATTTAGATGAGAGGGTGGGGAGTCAGTCGGGAAAGCAAGCATATGAGCTATTTTGGGGAAGGTGCCTTCATGGGCAAGGCTCACTGGGTCTAGATCGCAGAGCAGACTGAATACCAAAGAAGCCATGCATTTTGCCCCTGACAGACCTGGTGCTGGAGAATTCAGTCGGGATGAGCGTTTCACCTCTAATTTATGCCAGGCGCTCGTGCGCGCCCTCTCAGCAGCTCCATGCAACTAATCCTCTGGATCAGGATTTTCGGAGCTGGCAGCATGTTATTAAAATGTGTTTTTAAAAAGTCTTCCATGCAGAAATAAATGTGTCAGGTTTGAAATAAAGGGCGACCATGGAAGGGGGGAGATCAGTGGGAGAAAGAGGGCGGAGGGTCCGTCCCCAGCAGCAGGGTTTTTCTGCCACCAGTTGTACTGAATCACAATAATACAGTTTGCAGTTTAATTACAGAGGCTCTTGTTTGTTAGTGTCATTAATCAGGCATCTGGCTTAATTTAGCTGAATAAAAATGGCTTTTAATAATGGAGCCCTTTTTGCTGTTGCTTAATTGAGGGAAAAGCAAACATGCCATTTCCTTTGCGACTAAAGTCCAATTGTTCTGGATTTCGGAAGCCAAACTCCTCTTTAGTCCTCCTCTACAAACAAACAAACAAACACCTCACCACGAAGGGGAGTGAGGAATCCTGTTCGGCAGATGCTCCTCAGCGACCCCATCCATCTGCTGGGAGAAGATGATTCTGATCATCTTCCATTTCCTGTCCGTTTTCTTTCACCAAGGATTCCTCAGCCATCTGCAAACCTTTTCAGCCACCACTGAAATGCAGCCACTCCTGAGGAGGGATACAGATACGGCCTAATAATGCACTTTAGAAAGATGAGGTGAAGTGTCCCACACAGTTGCAGTTGGAAGAGGGAGAGGAGAGAGGATGTAATAGTCTACGCTGGAATTGGGTCAGGATATTAGGGCTAACACACTCAAAGCTTACCAAAAAAATACATGATTTATAATTGCCAGTGGTCTCATCTCAAAGATAGCTGCCCCTGACGTGATGTGGGGACAGAGGAGTATTGCTGAACTTTCCATCACCCTTTTGTGACCTCTATCTTGTTGGTGTTCAACTATTCAGGTGCTCCTTTGACCTATAGTCTAGAAATGTGGTGTACTTGGGCCTGCCTCTCTTTGGAACCCCCTTTAAGCAGAGGGTACAGGGAAAGAACATCTTATCTGTCATAAAGGAGAAGAGTGTTTTGGAAGGATTTGTCATGGAAAGTGGGGCCATTTCAGGGTTCTGTGGGATAGGGGAGGCTGGCTGGAGTGAGGATTATACTACCTAAGGTGGATAGTGTTGGTAACATTGGCTATTAAAACAATCATGGAGTCTTGTGACAATTCCCATTAGAAGGTTCTATTTTCAGTTGCTTATAACGTTGTCAAATTTTAGCCCTTTGAACTGGAACTTTTTCAAGCAGGCTTTCTGCTTCAGTCTCAATATTGTATGGAAAAAATCAGCTAAAACAGCTCACCCATTCCCAAGAATGAGCCTAGGGAAAATGCATTGTTTTATCCATGGCAAACAATTTTCTTTTGTTTACAAAGCTTTAGTGTCTCATGCTTTGGAGCAGAGACTTGACATATGTCAGGCCGGTGGTCTCTGGGTTGGAACTTGCCATTTGCTGTCCCTGTGAAAATCTTCCCAAATTTGGCCTTAGTATAGTAAATCTTTGAAAAATCACAGTTTGTGCATGCTGGGTAAAGATTTCATAGATTATTTTTAAGCAGGTAGCTCCCTTGAACACACTTGCTTCCAGAGCGTAGACTGGTACGCAAGATTCCAGCATTTCACCATTCCAAAGTGTCCTGGGCTTCTCTAGTGCTTCTCCACACAAAGGATGACAACCTACTACTGCTGTCAATTACTCTGTTAGTTAAAGTGACAGAAGTCTGTGTGATGGCTCTAAAAGATCTGACTCTGCTGATGACCTGTGGGGGTGGCAATATGGTCTATACGAAGAATTTTCGTTTTTTTGGTTTGGCTTTAAAAAACCCAAACAAACCCAAGAAAATTACATACAATCCCTCCCTGCCCTCTTCCCCAAAAGAAAAACCAAGCAAAGCTGCAAAGTCAAACACTTAAATTAAAATAAACAAGGAGTCAGATGGCACTTTTAAAGACGAAGAAATATATTTATCACATGAACTTTCATGGGAGAAAAATCCCATTTTTCTCCCACCAAAGCTCATGCAATAAATAAATATCTTAGTCTTTAAAGTGCCACAAGACTCCTTGTTTGTTTTGCTGAACTAGACTAACACCGCTACCCCTTTGAAACACGCAGCATTAAGGTTGCTTGTGAGTAAAATAGTATGTGATCATATAAAGATTGTGTCATAATGTATGCACTCAAGGAGGTTGAATAAAGGTTACATAGGAAATGCCAGAATTAACGTTACCTATTTTTTGAGTGGTTAACTGTGGCCTTAAGAGCACCCCAGTGTCAGAGGGAAAGGGACACCCCAATATCTAGCACTGAGCCTCAGCTGGCCTGACCACTGAACTCCAACTCGTTGTCAAAATCTGTATCTAATAGGTGTCATGTAAAGTTAGAAATGCAGACCGGTAAAACAGTGGTCTTTAATATTATTGCATGGTGTTTGTATGGGTATGTGAAAAAATTTTCAGTGGAAATGTGTTCTCAAGTGTTTTGGGAAGTTAGGGTTTAAGTCAAGCTGTGTTAGACAAAAGAACATGGTCCCACCTGCTTGACTTTGTCTCCAATGCAAATTGAGCAAACAGAGAGAATAAAAGATAACCGAAGCCATCAAACCAGTAGTAGCAAGTTGGGAAGATAGGTGAGTGACTATCTCAACAAGGAGAAGAGACTGCAAAATGAACAGGGTGTCAGCTCCTTGGTGAACACAGCAGGCTGAGGCCCCAGGAGGGCTTCTTGGCTTTGAGGATGTAAGCAGAGAGGAAAAAAGCCATTTTGGCATCCTTCACCTGAAGAGATGAAGAAGCTGAGAGCTTTGAGCTCCGTCAGAATTGACCAGCCATGCTGGAACAACTGTGTTGAGAAATTGCTTTGAACAAGGGGCTCTAGTTTAAATTAGGTTCTAGTTTTAGAAGGCTGTTTTTTCTTTTGTTTGTTTGTAGCCGTTTCTGTCTACTTGGTATCGCTTAAATGTCAGTGCTTTGTTAATAAACTTAATCCTGTTTTATTACACTGCTACCTCAGTGCAGTGTTTCAAATGGAAGAGTAAAGTCGTCAGCCAGACTAACAGGCTGGCGCTGCGTACAATCTCTTCAAATGAGCGGTGAACCTGAGAAGGGGAGATTTGGTAGCAACCTTCAACTACTTGAAAGGGTGCTCCAAAGAGGAGGGAGCTAGGCTGTTCTTGGTGGGAACAGAGGACAGAACAAGGAGCAATGGTTTCAAATTACAGCAGGGGAGGTCAAGGTTGGATATTAGGAAAATCTTTCTCACTAGGAGGCTGGTGAAGCATTGGAATGGGCTACCGAGCTAGGTGGTAGAACCTCCATCTTTGGAGATTTTTAAGGCCGGGTTAGACAAAACCCTGGCTGGGGTGATTTAGTGGGAGTGGTGCTGCTTTTTAGCAGGGGGTTGGATTAGTTGACCTCGGGAGGTCCCTTCCATCCCTAGTATTCTATGATTCTAAGGTTTGGTGAGGGATATAGTGAGAGGGACTGAGCACTGCCAGGGAGATGGATTTTGGAAATTTGGGATGAGAGGAGCTGGTGATGTTATCTCAAAAGGAGGAACCAGATTGGCGGCAGCCAGGGTGAGGCCTTTGTGTTCTGACCAGATTACTAGTGCCAAGGCTCTGAGCCAAAGCTGCTCTGCACAGAAGCATCCAGGCTTGCAGGGGTGATGACACAACCTCTTACTGGTCTAGGTGAACCCCCAAAGCGTTACAAGACTTTACAACCTCAATTATCTTTTTTTAAACATACTTTAAAAAACCCCCCCAAAAACCCTCCCAAGATCAGGGACCTTACACAGCTCACCCCACCGCAGAGTGTGCATATCCACCTTTGTTGATGAACGCCACCTCCGTGGCATGCAGATCAGTTCATCTCACCAGGGAAAGGCTGTTTGCGTGCGTCCCTGCCCACAGTTGCCTGCAGATGTTGCCCGTTGACTCACAGTGTCGCTGTGCTTCCTGCCAGATGTGAGCCAATGACGGTGCATCCCTCTTCGCTTTTTCTCTAGGAGGGGCTCGGAGAAGGAATGAGTTTAAAAGCTGAAAAAGGGGAAGTGCTTCGTGTTAGCAAGGCCATTTCACCTCTTTGTCTCTCCCTGCCCTAAATTGTAATAACAAGATTGTGCTATTTTTGATTCCTTATTTGCGTGGAAAGCTTGTTGTTTTTTTCTTTCCTCTTTCAGAATCCAATTTTCTCTTGACATTTCTGCCTAATGTAGCTAAACATGACCTTTGTGAAAGGACACTTCCAGCAAGATGTGCTCCCTCCTCTGCATCTCTGTTTGCCTTTCTTCTACATCTCTATCTCTCATTCAGCCCCTTTCTCACCCTCCTGTCTTCTCTCTGTGCTAGGGGGCTGCAGAGCATTTATTGGCTAATCTTTCTGGTAGCAGCTGGATGGGAAGTAGGAGTCATGGCCTTGCCTAAATGCAGACTGAATGCCTAGCAAGAGGGGATGTAAACCTACGGTGCATTCGTTTGCTGCTCGTTAACGGGCTGTATGGACGCTGCCTCCGTACCCTGAGTTCTGTAGTGGGGTTTGATCTGCTTCTGATTGAAAACAGTAGGTTTAAACGCCCCATGGAACTCTTAGCACATAACTGGGTCCACAGGACCCGTTAGTACGTAGCAGGCTAGTGCGTTGTGGCTTTGCACCCTAGCTTACCGTGCAGAAAGGGCTGATCTACACTGCACGGTGCGGTCGAAGTAGGACAGCTTACCCTAACCTCATTATGTCAGTGTCCACAGTATAGCGTTCTTCCTGCCCTGCTACGTCGACATAACTCCCCCTCTATTAGGGTCGCAAGACTTGCGTTAGTGTAGTTACATTACCGCGGAGTCTGTGTAGACCCTGTTATTTATATTGCTGTTGGCTGCTTTAATTTAAAAACTCTCAGCTCCCCCCACTGCCTTAATAGAGGTCGATTTCCCTTTCTAGTGTAGACATGCTCCTAAGTTCCCTTTAGACAAACGCAGTTTTCACAGCGTTGGGAAGTGAGGGATCTTCGTTGCCTCAGTGAGATTCCTGCGGTTTGCAGTTCTCTTTGCACGATCCGATGTAGCACGACCCGTAGCTGCAGCTCGTGGAAGCAGCCGTGTCAGCTAACTATGGCCACACAGCTGGATGACGGCACAGGATGGGGTTTATCCCTTCACCCAAGTGAACAAAGCATATTTGCGAGTGTTTTCCTTGTATGCTTGAAGCCAGAATCGGACCTCTTCACCCCCTGGGCTGCCATGAATCTGAGGGGCAGAGAGGCGGCTTAAATTGACATTTGGCCTCCCACCCTCTGGGGAATGCCTTTTGTGCTCTTTGTCTCATAAAGCAGGGCTTAGGGGTGCGCTCAGGAGGGCTGGATGCACAATGGCTTGTTATGGCAGCGTCTCATGGGCAGGTTGGCTTGCAGAGGCCAGTTTAAGTAGGGTGTCTCAGGAGAGTTGGCTGGGAGGAGATACAGAATAGGCAGATTTCCATGGGCTTTGTGAGGAAGACTGTGAAGAATTATTCCCTCGGAGACGCCTGTACCCAATAAAAGATCACTTTGGATTTGTAAGACCCATCCCTTTAAATGTCCTGAGTGCAACACTCCTGACCGCACTCTATCTTGCTTTCTTATTCCGAGAGGAATAGCCAGAGGAACCTAATGGCTCAAACCCTTCAGCCTCCCTCGGGTATCAACCCACAGAGAGCTAAAGTCGGTGCCTCTCTTGCATCCACTCTTGGTGCTGCCTCTTGTTTATCCCATTTCCCGAGTCTGCTATAGGCCAAGCACCAGGATCCCCATAAAAGGTGGCTGCCTGTAGCTGCCTTCGTGCCGCCTCCTCCTCTTGCCCCATATTTCCTTTTTCTCCGGTTGCGGATTTAATCAGGCTCTGAGTCTCTTGTTCATGTCTCTTGTTCTGTGTTGCCATTCATAGCAAACAAGATCACAGCATGCATGATCTCTGCAGCCAAGGAATCATGTTATAGCTGATAAATTGCCATGCCTGCCCAGGCATAGGTGATCAGGCAATGATGATTCACGTGGGCCAGCAAAGGGGAGGGAAATTAGAGAATGAGGAAGGGGTTGGGTGGCATGAGAGATGTCAGAAAAGGGCTTTTACAGCAGGAAGAGAGACCCAGGTGAGTGGTGCAATTGGTGATTAATGCGGGTGCAGAACCCCACTGCTGAGAAGAGGGAAAGAAAGTCCTGAAGCAACCCAACTCCGCACATCCTGTGCATTGCTGGTGTTCAGCCATGGAGCTGGCTTCCTCCCTCGCTCCCAGCACTGGAGGAATGTGTTGCCAGACCAAAGGGTCTCCTGGGCTGGAAGTGCTGCCTCTGCAGTCAGGAGTGGGATCTCAGGCGTCACTGTGCTGGGCTGTGGCTTATCAGGAAAGACAGTGGCATTAGGGGTCATGGAATTATATTGCTCACCTTCTAAGTGGAGCCCAAAGTCCAGGGTCCCCTGTGATCCATCCCCGCCTCTTGGTTCTTACTGTAAAATGGGAGTTTGGAAAGAAGGGAAGGTAGAGTTAATTAGACTCTAATTAGGAGGAGGCTTTGGTTCACTTATGCTGATGATTAATGGTTGGGAGCTTTTGCCCCTAGTTTCTGCAGCTGTGATTTTTCATGCTCAAATTGTTGCAGGTGCAGAACCTCCAACTTGCCTGACTGAGCTGATCACATGGGTCTAGACTGGGCTGCCAGGTGTGTAGCTGGGACTTGCAAAACAATGAAGTCTAATTTTTGAGTGTGGGTTGAGGATCTGTTGAACTTTTTGCCTGTTGTAAAATTTAAGCTACGCTTTTGTCTTCGCGTGTGTGTCTGTCTCTCTCTTCCTCATCTGTCTGTCTGAGCTAGTCTTCGATGCCTGTTTGCTCTGTTTCCAGCTCTTTTCTAGAGTCCTCTCTTTTGTCTCTTTCGTCTCTTTCATTCTTTTACTTGACTCTGTAGACATGGACACTGGTTTGAAAATATTCCCAGAGAGAAGAGGTCACCTTTTTGTAGTTCAGGGATACTAGGGGGTTATTGCTCTTTGTTGCTATAGCAGCAGCCCCTTTTGGTGTATGTTATGCAGGACCTAATGGTTAACATACAAACCCTGTCTGTGTTAAAATTCCCCTTCTATGTCCTATAGTTAACACTTTAGACTACCACAGTTGAAATAATTTTGAAGATTAGGCACTTATTTCTCACCATGCGATTTGTTTATGTCTTGGATTTCACTTGTATTTGGAGAGTGAAACCAGGCTGAGCAGTTTGTCTTTCGGTTTGTAATTGGTTCCCTCTCTGGTTCTCCAGGCTGCAAGGGACTGTTCGGTTTGTGTTTTTCACATTTGGAAAATCAAAATGGAAGGAAGTCGTCTTTCCCCGTTCCATCTCATTAAAATATTTTTGTTTAACATTTAAATTGGAGCCTTTGACTACGGATAGCCTTCCTGTAGCTGTAAGTGGTAGAGGAAAATAATGAGTGCTGAGGAACCTGTTAGGGTCTGGTGCAGAGGGAATTATTCACTGTGAATTATTTCTCTTGTTAATTTTCAGAGACCTCTCCGGGAACCGGCTCACGACACTGTCATGGCAGCTCTTCCAGACGCTGAGACTTTTTGAACTGTAAGTTCCATCCTGGAGGGACTCCTGGGAGGCTGGGGGTGGGAGTGATGAAAGGAAGAGGTGGATAGGAGCATTCCTTCTCCCCCTTTCCCCCAAAAAAAAGATCAATTTTGAAACTTGTGATACGAGACTGTGAATAATTATCTGAAATTCTAAGAGCCGAGTGAATTCTAGAAGGGGTTCTGGGGCACAGCAGCACTGGAGCGAAGCTCCTTCGCTGGTAATGTCATAATATTTTGTGAATTGCCATTTGGGGCTGAGGAAACAGTCATTTCTGGGTTTGTAACTGCTTAGCGAAATACTAGGCCAGATTTTAAGTGGACCTCCTTAAGGGCCAGATCCTGTGAGATGGGGAGAACTTTCCATTCCCATTCATTTGCAGGCTGTGGTTGGCTGGAGAGGGTAGGTCATCCAAGTGTGGATGGGTGCCTTTTATAGGGGATGCCGGCAGTAATGGTGAGTGATGCCACATTTCTTGAATAACCAAGGCATCCCTCAGATCCTGTGGGGGGGAGAGGCTGCTATCCCTCCTGGGATGGGCTACAGCCCACTGAATTATTGATAAAGCATTCTCTGCTGCGTTTGAGGAGTAAGTGGACATGAAATCAATGGAGCAGTGCCCTAGTGACCTGTTTTGTTGAGTTTTAGAAATAGTTGTTTAGTGGACATAAAAAAAAATGTAGGATTTATCCCAGAGGATGCCGGGATATTCCATTCATCCTCACCTGTGATCAATACAGCTGTAAGCTGGAAGAGACTTATGAAAGAATAATGACAGCCTCTCAAGTGGGAGTAAATGTGTTATTACCGCTCTTACTGCGGCATATTTTATTTCTGTCAAATTGTTAAATGAAAAGTACTAATAGTGATATTAGAATATAAAGAAACAGCCCCTGGTGGGATTCTGGCTCGCAGAGTTGAAACGCTGGATTTGGAATTTGTCTCTGCCCTGATTGCAGCTCAGAGCAGTTCCAGATCCTGGCTCAGGTTACAAGTTTAAAAGAGGTGAGTGGCTTGTAGTCTTCGGTTTCCATTTGTTCTCACTGCACCATCTGGCACAATTCAGATGAGAGGTTGTCATCCAAGAGAGGCCTATGAATGGGAGAGCAACGGGGGATGCTGATCAGGACTGACGTGCTTTGGCAGAGTTGTGTGGGAGAGGCTAGGTTTGGAATAACAGATCAGGATTGGGGTGCAGAAACCTCTGGGGTCAAGGGCTAGAATAGGGTGTGCTGCCGATAAATGTGAATGCTCTCAGTATTAATTTGTTTTTCAGTGTTTCTTTCCCATTTGGGTTCTATTGCACTTAAAGTATATCCCATGACTATACCCCAACCTCAGGCCAATGCCTGTAATGATGGAGGCTGAGGATCCTTCATAACTGGACAGCAAAAAAATAGCCAAGAAACTTCCTGCTTGTTCTATCTCAGGGATTTTGATCTGGTAGAGTTGGCTTCATGCTGTGGCACCATATAACCCTGACTCTGTAGGTTGATGATCAGGTGAGAGCTGGATGAAGGAGGAGAATGGAAGTGGTTTAAACAGCCTCGGTTTTTTTTGAAGCCACTTGCAGAGTGGTTTGCTAGGAGGTAGTGGGCCTTGGCTGGTGGGAGAACCAACATGGAAGATGTCACTGGGGATCAAAATGTTAATGAGACAGGGAAAAATGGCACTGCCTTTATGAAGAGGTGTGGCATTCACTGTCCCTTTAGAATTACAGCTGGATACATCTGGATCCCTCCAACCAGTGCTGAGAAAGTATAATCTCTCAAGCGTGGGCTGCTCTAGCCATCAAAATGGCTCCTGAGGTGAAACCCACTGGGGTTTCATGTCCCAGAATCGAGAGACAGGGCCTCCCTTATGACCATGAGGGATGATGTCCTTTGAATGGAGTCAGAATCAGCAAACAGTTCATATCACTGATAAAAAACTACACAGTTCTCTGACTATGATGTGTCTCATCGATGGTTTCCAGATGGGATGCTGCTCACCAACAACTCTGTCCAGCTGGACAGTGGTCAGGCTGGTGATCAGCAGAAGGACAGGGCAGGGATGCTGACCAGGAAGTCTGGAAGAGGGAAGGGAGAGGCTTTCTTAGATATCTGTTAGAGTATTCGAGTTCCAGTGTTGGTGGGAGATGTGCTTTGCGCACCTCCTCAGGGGTAGGTAGGAGACTGGTGCGGGTTCTATAGAACTTGAGATGTGGTTGAGAGAAGACTGAAATGGAGTGGAGCTCAAACTACCAGGCTGAATAATCATGCATGCAAAGATGCTAGAAAGCAAGGGGGGAAAGAGTGAACAGAATAAATATACTGCACAGCCCTGAAGCTCAGAGGGCAAGGTCAGCACAATGAGGAATAAATCTCCAGCAGGCTGGAGAGAGGTTAATGACTGATGGGTAAGGAGAAAAATAACATTTTACATCCCAGGAGGATCCCTAAGTAGAAGATAGTTATGTCATGTCAAGCTACAAGATGTGAATATGAGACTTGGCAGGGGCCTGGAATACATGGTCCACACAAGATGGACGGTGTAGTACTGGTGGAAGCTAGCGAAAGCTGCAGCATGATGTTGGATAAGAACCTGAAGGTGAGCCAAATCTCTCCTGATAGAAATAAAGTAGTGAAAAGAAAAGAGAGATGTGGAGAGACAGCAAGCGTGAGAAAGGCAGGTTGAGTAGTGTGAGCTCTGCAAGGCCTTAGGGAGGCAGGAGAAATATTACAGAAGACACAAGAACACATGTTAGCATGATGTGTGTTATCCTCCAGAGCGACGGGAAAATAGGAAGATGAGATGGGGACAAGCTGGCCTTCTAATGGCAACAGCTGCTGCTGCTCACGGCCAAAGATGGAGGTGGTGGTTAGCGAGAGGACAGCCGGCAGAGAAGACAGCCCCATCTGGTAGGAGGGGCTTGTCACTTGAACATAACCAAGCAAAAATGAGTGTTAGCTTTTCAGGGCATCAAGAGGCAGAAATGGCGGCACAGGTAAAGATGTCACCTATGAGCCAGCAGTGGAGTAAGTGGTAAAGGAAACTCTGGGACATGACATGTGACACCTGGGAGGTGTAGAAAGTTCAAATACTATACTGAAATGTGCCAGACAAGCATGGGCTCTTTGGGACAACACCGTGTTAAATGGGTTTCCTGGGGAGTCCATGGAGAGTGTTCAATGCGAATACCATAACTCTAGTTTTGCAAGAACCCACCTTTTTGGAGCTAGACCCGACGAGAGAGCTGGCATGTGGTGATTACCTGTCCCAGAGACTGAAGATCAGAGGCTTGAGCTGTATAATGAAACAGCTGATCCGCCTAGCTTTCATTCTGGTTCCTGATTTAAAGATTGATATGGATTTGTGACCACAGGGAAAACTCAGGTATGGGATTTCCAGGACTGACAGCTCCCAGATCACTAAGTTGGAGGGTGATGCTGGTCAACTTTTAGTATACATATAGGTTTATTGGGTTTTTTAGATGCTTTCTTTGTAAGACTTTAACTTTAAGAGTAAATGTGCTTACGTAGAAGCAGTTGTGCGGTAACTTATAGCTGTTGGCAATACATTGCTCATAGCCACTGAGGAGAGAGCAAAGCACTGGCCATTTAGGCAGACTGGCCTCCTGGGGATATCTGTGGAGATCAGGGAGCTGTGTTGTCTCAGAAGCCCTGGTCAGAAGCTCTCTGCCCAGGAAAGTCACAGCTGGGAGCCCTCGAGAGACTATGGAGGCAGGAAGGAGGGGTACTGCAATGGATGTGTTGTGAAATAGACAGGGCTAGAGAATGTGAGGCCTGACACAGCCATTCAGCAAATGCCAGAGAGAAGATAAAGCTGAAGTAGTCACACGAGAATGGTGCCATCGCTGGAGATCTGGCTGACATAAGGGAATTTCCTGATGAGCTCCAGGCTTCAGTGGCTCCATACCTGCCATAAAGCCAGCAGCCTCACGGTTAGTGTGTGTAGATTTTTGCAGTCCAGGGCTCCTTTCTTTGGCCAAAGCCAACCACCTCCCCTTCTGACTGTTTTCTAGGAGGGAGTGCAAGAGGTCATCTACTATTGATGATTTCCCTACTCCTGCTGGCGCAGGGAGTGAGCATCGAACATGCGGCTGTTCCCTTTTCGTTCAGGATGACTTTGTGTGAATACAATACAATGCATTGCAAAGGAAAGTCTTGATCAAATCCTTCCTAGCCAACACCACTGAGACTTGAGAGACAAGAGGTTTGGTACCCAAATATACCTCCTTCACTCCTGGAAAAAGCCACGTCAGGGGATGGCTTGCTCTGAGTCAACTCCTAACTCTCCTAGGCCCAGGCTGACCTCGAATGGCAGGTCTCCATCTGAATGATATGCTGGGTTTGTGACCCTGTAGTGTGCTGAGCTTGGGGAAGGATCAGGAACAGGCCAACACCTCATAAGCATTAGACTTACAGCCCTTGATATCTAGAGGTCACAGCTGGCTTCCTTTGACATGCCCCTTGGTAGCTTGGAGCTGACATTTCAGGTGAGTTTTGTGTATTTTTTTTTTTAAAAAAAGGACCTTCCCAGGCAGAGAGAGAGCCAGACTTTCTTCGATTCAGTTGCATCTTATGTTTTATAAAACTTTGGCCTTACAGTGACCTCCTCCCTCACCCAGGCCTTCAGTCCTGCTAAAGCAATCTGTAGCTGCCTCATTGCCCTGCAATACATTTCCATAGTGCCATTGCGCGAGATGTCGGTGCTGATGGAGCACAGCAGGGTCTCTGCTAATATCTCGAGTCCAAGCTAATTTCACATGTGTCTGTTGCTTGAGGACTTATTGCCACCAACAGTCACGCAAATGGAGCTAGTAATATACAAGAGGTGCTTCCCCGCTGGGGCGCAGGGGACTAATTCAGCAACCAGAAACCACGCGTCGCTCTGGAGATTAGATCTCCCCTTCTGGTTCCATTCCCTGCCACCAGGGGTTCTGAAATGATGAAGCGAGGTATTTTTCCTCCTTTGCTGGACACGCTCTGATTCACTTTGAGGCTCAACAAAGCAGAGTCGGAGACCCTACCTGGGGGAGTGCTGTAATCTGCAAGAATTCCAAACCTCGGCCTTAATTTTATCAGCCCCCTCCAAAAGCAGACAATGGAAACAAGGCACAAATCCGATGGTTCAGAACTTTGCCCTTTCGCCTTACCTGCTTCACCGTGTAGTGAGCTCACAGAATTAGGGGCAGGATGTTGGCATTCGGCATGCCCCATACAGCTGCATTATTCATGGCAGGGGAGTTCTGAGAAGATCACGAATGCGAAACTACAGTTGTCCCCGATCATTCGGGGCAGGGGGCTGTGCATCTCCATGCTGTCTGCAGAAGGTAGCAGCTGCCTAAGGACCCAGGTGGAGTGTGTTGCTGCGGGGCTATGAGACCGATGAAGGCTCCTTGCTGCAGCCAAAGGGATGGGAGATCAGTGCTCCCCTTCCTCCGACTGTAATAGGGAGCACAGCAAAGGCTCTGCCAGAAGGAGTGGAAGTGTTGATCTCCTGTTCTTCTGGCTGCAGAAGGGAGCCACTGCCTCAGGACCCAGGTGGAGCACACAGAGCCCCTTTTGATATGTAAATCTCCACACTGTGCTAGAGATAGTCCTGAGAGTCTGAACCCTGTAACATGCTTCCCATCTGCACACACATGTTGCTGTAGGAAACAAGGCATCACAGCAATTATGTAGAATATGTTATGAGCATCCACAAAGGAATCTGGTATAGCGTATATGGCATCAAATCACATCATTAGATTGCAAAACTGAACCGCAAAGTTACAGAGATCGTGCCCCAGGGCTGCACGGATGTGCATCCCATCACAATGGGGTTAGGAGGCTTGGCTGAACCAATCGGCCTCAACATTTGCAATTTCCATTCCATGCTGTGGAAAACTCGTTGGAGGCTGCTCTGTTGTGGCTGGAGCTAAACTAGAGCCCTTAAACCCAGTATTACAGCTGTTGATTTTGTAGCATTTGTGAGAGCAGTTATTTGTGATGGAATATGAGGAGGTGAGCTGCAGGTGTTCTGACCAACACCTTTCCATTTAGTGTAGACAGGGACTAGGCCTCCTTTTCCTGACTTTCTCCTGTTGCATAGTTCTGAGATCTTCTTCCTAGGTGCCCTCCACATCTCCTGGCTACCTAGACCCTTCCCCCCCATACAAGCGTGGGATTGCTTTACACACCATTCATGTGCATTCACATGAGATTTCCTGAAGATGAGCCTTGTTAACTCTGAACTTGGGTGCAGATCTTATCTCCTGGAATGGCACCTCCATGCCAGACCACTAGTGCCCGTTCCCTCTGCCCGCTGAGCCATGAGAACCATCCTCAAAACTCACTAAACAGGGGGTTGAATATGTGTGCGCTGTGCTGGCGAGTGTCTCCTCTGATGTCCAGCAGTGATGGAATGTGCCAGAGGTGTAGCCAGCCCCTGTTTTATGGCTGGGCCCTTGAATCTGCAGGGTGGGCTTGGCCAAGGCCAGCTTCTGGTCATGTGCCCAGAAGCTGCCTGAGACATTCCACTTTTTACTTAGCAAAGTGGAGCTGTGGGAAGAGGAGGGAGAAGGCGAGGTGGTGAGATGAGACACACCCACCTCAGCACCCGGCAGCGGTGTGAATTTTGCTGGTAGCCAGCCCCACAGCCGTGATGGTGAAGTTCATACCACTGCCGGGGGACTGTGGTGGGGGGGCCTCATTGCCAAGTTAGTGGGCCCCAGCCCACCCATGGCTATGCCCCTGAAATATGCTAGGTTGGTGGTGTGTGGATCCATTTCCTTTTGCTGGCTTGTGATAGATTAGATCCCACTTCACTCAGCTGAGACTTCTCCAAGGTGTAGGTTTGTTGTTGTTTTTTAAACGAGATGTCATAAAGAAGTGCGATGGCTGTGCACCCTCTGAGAGGCAGTGAGTTGGGGATACCTTCAGCCTGACTGTGTAAATTAAAATGCCCTTTGAATCTTCTTGTCCTTTCCAGGAGTAAAATGTGCTCATGAGAGAGAATCCTCAGCCTTAAGATCTTACTGCAACTCCGATACGCCTGTTAAGCATATGGCAACAACTAAGTGAAATTAACTTCCAGAGACTGCTGAAAAAGGGACTGCAGCTGTGGAGAAAATGA
>ML685765.1:22312967-22384397 GCA_007922175.1 Pelusios castaneus
GAAAGCTCATGCGATAAATAAATCTGTTAGTCTTTAAAAGTGCCACAGGACTCTGTTGTCCCTCTAAGGAAAGGTTAAGAAAACCAATTGGGCATGATTTAGTTTTGTGAAAATTAGACTAGTGAGAGAGGGATAATCGGAGAAGTCTTCTAGGTTGGGAAGGGCTGCTATAAAGAGGACTATGTTCTCTATTAGGCCAAGTAGTAATGGAAGTATCTCCAGCAAGGGAGATTTTGATTAATTATAAGGAAAAATTTTCCTTCTGGGTGGATGGTTGAGTACTCGGGTAGGCTTCCAAGGGACGTTGTGTAATCCCCATTATTGAAGGTTTGGAAAGCAGGTGGTCAGACGCCTGTCAGGGATAGTCTAGGTGCATTGGCTTCTGCCTCAGCACAGGGGCTGGATTTGATGACCTCTTGAGGTCCCGTGCATCCTGGCTTTTCTATGATTCTGGTGACATAAAGCCTGCAGTTCTTTCCATCCTCTAGTCCTCCAAGGGCATTGGAGTAAATGAATTGTCTCGTGGTCTGAAGTTGTATCTCTGACATTAGGTGTCCTACTGGGCATACAGTGGTTGCCATTGAAAAGTCAACATATGCCAATAGGTACCACTCTGTTGCCAGAGCTATTTCCTCTCCGCACATAGGGAGAAAACTCTGTTAATCTCAAGTACTACTCTTGATAAGTGCTACCTTTTTATCAGTAAGCTCTATAACTGGAACGTTGGGTGACCCGGTAGCTGAGTTATTGCTGGAATGCCGGCCAGCACAACAGTGTTCCTACCACTGTATTATCCGAGAGGGGCAACTCAAATCCTTTCCTTACAGGGAAATGCGTGTTTTTCTCCCCCCACTGGGGTGCATGGTGTATTTCAGCTGAGTCAGAGAACCTCCCGGTTTTGCATCGATGACCAAGATTGATCCTTTACTGGGGATGGTCCGTGGGCTATGGTAGTTATGGGAGAAAAGAGCAGAAGGGAATGCTGCTCTTAAGCGGCATTGTTTATAATGCTCAGGCAGGAGCTTGGAGGCTTGATAGGGCCCTGGCATGGAGCCGAATGAACAGAAATAAGCGTGTTTCAGTTACTATGAATGGTGTGGGTGTGTGTGTGCGCGTGCGTGCGCGGCCTGGGTGTCGAAATCCCTGTCTGTAGCAGAAAGAATGTGTCTTCCCCTTCCTGTGACTCAGTTGCCTTGGCAGCATGGGTTCAAAATAAGGGGAGCGGGTGTCTTTTGGGAAAAGCATAAATAAAGGAAAATCAATAGATGTATCTAAAAAGCAGCCCTGCCCCCCGAGTGGCAAAGTGCCAGCTGCTGATGGCATTCAGTGTGTCCAGTCGATGTGAGGAGTTAATTTGTGCAAAAGCTCCCCTGGGTGCCTCGATTAGGCGGAGTTACATCACTGACTCTGGGGCAGGTTGTTGGTAAATTCTTCCCTGGAGTTTACTGCTCCTGTATTATTCATGGGGCTTTATGCATTATCAATGGGCGAGGAGGACTGCACTCTGTTACTTACAGATCTGCCCCTGAAGTGTTGTGAGGGCAGCTCTCGCAGCAACCTAATTTTAGGGCCATGTTGCCAGTAGAACAGAATTTCCCCCCTCTCTTCTAGCCTCCCCCTCCTCTCTGCCAAGTCTCAGGATGCAACTCACATTAGTAAATCTGCTGTTAGCAGAGAGCAGAATTCTTAACCATGTGCTGTCCAGCTAGCCCCATGGGACCTTCCCTCCCTGCGCATGGCTGACATCCCGTCACACTGATGGGAGGTACAAATGTATCGAGCGGACACTGGTGTCCACGCTCACAGCCCTACCATAGTGATTTCAAGGCCTATTTTGGGCACCAGTGATGATAATAGTGATGGGACAGGGTGCTTCAGTCATGCAGCGTAGGGTTCCATGTGCCCCCAAATTCCTGAGGCTGTCCTGTCTCTTCTCAGCCTTACTCTGCTAGATTATTAAAGGGTCCCCAATTTTTTCTTGGATAAGTCTCTTGCATCTGTATGCTAAAGAGTATAGATTCTTGTAAGAAGAGAGGAGGGTTTAGTTCTGAAATGCACCCATCATCCAAATGGAATTGGATGTTTCTACTGACAGGATCAGCTGTGAGCTATTGAAGTATCTGGACACTGAAAGTGACATCGCCAAGTTTCAGGATCAAGATCTTTTGAAAAAATGAGGGAAATTTCCCATCTCGCTTTGCAACTGGAGTTTTGGCAGGACGGGAATGGGGCCCGTTTGGAACGTTATCATTCCATCAGAAGCAAGTGTGTGGGTGGGGGGGGGAGGAGTTGTAATGAAAATTTAAATTTTGCAGAACAAGATAGAGGAAACCAGAGGAGTAGTGTCACAGTGCCTCTGAAAGGACCAGCTCGGCTAGCTTCTGGTGACCAGGGATACAAAGATGTAGATGCCATGGGTAGGGAAGTTTCTGTACAGGCTACTGTTATCATGTTTGTACAAGGTGTGCCTTGGGAGGTATCATTTAAAAACTCATCATTTGCTGATTAATAATGGAATGGCAAAATGCACATAACAGCGATATATGGAAAGTTATAAACATAAGATGAGATCATGGCTAGAAGTATGTTTTCCAGATAAGTCTGGGGAGTGACCAGACCAGTTCCTCAGGGCAAACTAGTGCCTCAGTGAGATGCAAAGCTGATGGGTCATTACTTGTTAAGTGGCCATTTTTTGTCAGGAAAGAGGGTGGGGATAAAAATCTACATCATAGCAAAGAAATTGCACGGGGTTTCCACAAAGAATCTGCTTGTTGCCTTGTTCCCAAGTGGAAATGCTTCTCGAAGTGGGGACAGGACTATAAAAAGAGACAGACACACCAAGACACCCCTCTCTCTCTCCCTGCCCGTTCCATTCACTGCACTTGAAAAAACAAAGAAAGCAGCCGCTGAACTCTGAGGGGAGGGGTCCTGACCTATAGAGTTTGGTCAATAAGACTGCTGAAAGCAAGCGGTGAGAAAACTTTGCTTTGAATCTCATACTGTTTCTTAAGTTAGGCACTAGTAAGTGTTTTGTCTTTATTTTTCTTGTAACCATTTCTGACTTTTTCTGACATTACCGGTACTAATTTAAAATCAACCTAGTTAATGAACTTGTTTTACTGTTTTATCTAACCCAGTGTATGAAAGTTGAAGTGTTTGGTTACTGATTTAAGGTAATATAGCATATTACTCCCTTCAAGGAATAATTGACTTAATATATTTGTACTATCTGGGAAAGGGCTGGGTGGTGCAAGTCGTACATTTCTGGGAGAAGATCTGAGACTGAGGGTGTGGTGGGGTCACCTCGCAGTATAGCCAGAGCTGGAGAGAGCTAAGGTGGCTGTCTGCAGCACAATCAGACATAGCTGGGTGTGACTTGCATGTTTGCAGTTTGAGAGCAGTCGAAGGTGGAGGCTACAGCAAGACAGCATTGTACAGGGCACCCCCAGTTATGGGACAAGAGTGATCCCGCCTCCCACTAGTCTGGACTGTGCCCTGGTATGTCACATCCTCTCCCTGTTTCTCTTCAAGTACCCCGCTATTCGTATCCCAATAACCAGCCTTCCAGTCAAGCAAGGCTGAGTTCACACCCCCTCTAGGAACTAAAGACCTCACATCTCTCATGGGGAATGACACAGGTTTTAAAAATGTAAACAAAATGGTTAATAGGCTAGAAAAATCAATAATAATAAAATTATCTGTATATAAAATATGGGCAAGTGAATTTTCAATGAAGTCTATTAAAGGCAGAGCTCCCTCCCAGCCAGGTCAGTGGGTCCCAGCACAGAACTGTTTGATTCAGTTAAAATGCTGGGTATTCACTGGAGCTCTGGTCACCAGCAGCTTTGTTTGATTATACTAAGAGGCCATATTAAGGACAGGAGCTGCCCACACCCTCCCCAAAAGGGAACTACCCTCACAAGCACCAGGGTCTTATGACGCAAGATACAAATAGTTTTGTAAGAGAAGGGGTCGTGCGTGCTCCGTTGAGACAGCCCTTTGCTGTGCTAGGTGGCAGTGATCTGCAGCCTGTGATAACCGGGGAGTCCCAGGGTGTTCCATGGAGGTCAAATGTCTGGACTCCTGTTAAACCCAGACAACAGCCCTATATGGCTGACGTCAGATGGAGATTCTCTTTTACCTCAACCCACTCCTATTCCAGTCCGGGATGCGTGCGTGCACAAACCCTTCTACCAATGCAATTCCATTCTGAACCTCAGCATCCTTTGATATTCCAGCCCTTACCTTCTCTGCCCTTCAGGCTCTGCCAGCCTAACTGTCTGCCCTCTTCTCCTTCAGCCCAATATCTGTCTGGTTTTGAGAATGCTTGCAACATTTTCCTTTGTGAGCCAAGATGACATTTGAACCTTGGTTTCCAAGATCAAAGTCTAGAATGGTAACTCACTCCACCACCAAACCCCTTTCTTCCCCTTGCTGCTCCAGGGAGTCCGCAGTCTCTGCTCATTTTAGCCTTATGGTACACAGCAAGAATGACCTTCCCTTTGTCCAATCAGCAGCTGCTCTGCAGAGGTCCCGTGTAAGCAATGGTAACCCTGTTTATTTGACCCCACCCATGTTTCTCACATTCTCTCTGGCTGTAGGAGACTCGAAAGAAACCTTTTTAACTGCAGCTGTGACATCCGCTGGATTCAGCTCTGGCAAGAGAAGGGTGAAGCCAACCTGCAGAGTCAGGAGCTGTACTGCATGAACATGGAGGCTGTTGTAATTCCTCTGCAGGAGATGAACATCACCCAATGTGGTAAGGAAACCCCCATGCATGCTCGGGTGCACCTTGCTCCTAAGGGTGAAGAAAGAGGACGCCAGGAGGGCACTTTGTTACCATTCCCCCTCCCACAAGGACTGCTCAGTGACAGGGAAATATGGTTTACCACCCGTCCCCGCAAGATACCGCTTTTGGTACTGATGTAGGATACCAAGGCAAGTAAGAGTTGAAATAGAGTAGAAAAGTTCATGAGATACAAATGGCATCTTTAGAACCAGGAATATCATTCCTCATCCTTCAGAATATTAGCTAAGCATCAGTTTGGTTCGGGAAGAAATTCCCTCAGTGACATAAATCTACCAAGCAAGGTGCATTGTGGTTGATCCATGCCTGAACCTGAAGTGGCAGGAACTATCCACTTTTAGAGAGAAGCTGTTTCAGGTGGTTATCCTTCTATAGAAACCACTTATGCTAAAGGGGTCTTGGCAGCTTGATTTATCTGTTGGTGAATATTTTAAGTAGCATATCCTTAAAGTTTTAAGTATGTGTGTGCGCACGTGCATGCATGCTCATATTTTTCTGTTTTCTTGCTTGTCTTTTGGGTGGGCCCAAGAGTAACATCAAACATTCAACATACTGTCCCTTTTCCCCACACTTGTTCACACTTCAGTCCATTGCCTTTTCAATTTCAGCTTCTTCTGCTCATTCCAGTTATTGGCAAGCAGGGTCTATGGAAGGTCATGTGCCATGAGCAAAATGGTGAAGGAGGTTGTAGACAAGGAGCTATCAAATTAACAGTCTGGGGAAAAAAGAGAAACATGCTTTTTGCTTGGTTTTCTGGATTTTTGTTCTTTTTAAAATTGTACATCTTTCTATTTTAGGAATTTTAGGGTGTTTCGTGTAACAATAGTAGACACATGTTTTCAGCTGGAGATATGGCATATTACTTTTCAAATTTGTAGTGTCTCTTTCTTCTAACTCTTCTTTATTAAAACATGGAAGTAGACTGAAATAGCTGCCGGTAGGTGAACTAAAAAGATTTGAGAGGTAATAGTAATTTCCTCCACAAATGATTAGAAAATCCCCAGATTTTTTACCTATGGATTATGATAGAATATGGTCCCTGTAGACTCCTGCCCAATTCTCACTGCTATGCTGATGTTATTCAAGAGTGAATTGCAACCACTCCTGGGCTCTCTATGAAACTCTGATGATGCATCTCAGTCCCAACCTGCATTGTTTGCTATTCCTAGTGACCCGTCAGTCTCAGCGACCCCACAGAAATAAAGGCAAGCCCGTAACTCTGAATTCACTTTTGAACTGAGCCAGCGTTTGGACCCAAGTCTTCAGAAGAGAGAGATCATTACGCTGACCTGTTGCCATCTATTCCCATCTCCTTCATTCAGGGCCTGCTCTCTTCTCCCTTTACACATACTGCAGCCCTTGGGGCCCTCCTTACGCATGCTGTGCTCAGTCACCCCCTAGGATATCTCCTTCCTCTCCATTTGGCTGTTGGCACTGTCTCTTGCACACTGTGGGATGGTTTGGTGCTTGGGTGACTCAGCCGGACAGAGGAGTAAGTCAGAGCCGCTATAACACAGTGTTTCTTTGGCATGTTAGAGGAAGAGCAGAGGCGTCTTTCATTAGCGGAGATGCCGTTAATGTGAGGACACGTCCCTGGTCATTTTCTCTTGATTGTTATAAATTAGAGCAAACTCTCTCTCTTCTCCATAAGAGCCACTGGACTGTGGACTGTCCTAGTGCAGGCTGGGTCTCTTGCCAGGATTTCCTTAGCTCAACAGCTTCCCTTCCCCATAGAAGTGGCTTTATGCTTCCCAGACCTCTGCACCAGCCCAGGGCACAGGTGCAGGGAGCTTGGGGAGAAGAGGGAAGGGACATAAAGGTTTGGACGGACAAAATTTTCTGACTTATGTGCTGTGTCCATCCATCCGGCAATATCCCCTACTACGTCATGCATCTTTCCCAGCACAAAAAAGCCAAGCTACTCACCACCTCCTCTACTTTCCACTCCCTGCCTTCATGCAGAAACTCACGATGGCGCAGGCTGCTTTGTTATAAGGTGAAGCCTGCTCGTGAGGATCAAAATCCAGCTGCCCATGCCCTGTGCCTTGGCTGTCCGGGGTGCCTAAATGTCCTCATGTTTGACTCCCTTAGATCTTCCTGAGATCAGCGTCAGCCACATTAACTTGACTGTGCGGGAAGGTGAGAATGCTGTGATCACCTGCAATGGCTCGGGCTCACCATTGCCTGACGTAGACTGGACTGTTGCAGATCTGCACTCCATCAATACTCATCAGGTAGGAGGCCGAGGGGCTTGGGAGGTTGGGCATTTACTGAATTTGCTTTCCTTTGTATTCCATTTTAACAGGGGCTGGTTGAATATTGAGGATCACCATGGGAGAGAAGTGAAATGGAACAATTGTTTTAAATGGACTGTATAGTCCACGCTAGCATCAGACTAGGAGCCCTGGTTTAGCAGGGTATTAGAGGGTGGAGTGCAGATACTGAATCCAGACAAGAAAATGGCTCTTTTTGTGGGCTGTACTGCTCTCTTTATTAAATGTTAGCTCATCTCCACTAGCTAAATTACACACTGCTGACAACGATAGATGCAGCAGGAGCCAGGGACAGATCCTGTTTAGCACTGTTTCAGAAGCTTATAGCCCCAGATTATAGCTGCCTGGGGCCAGGCGTGTGGGTGCTCTGTGGGCATGGTGTCTACGGATGGGGTGAGCCAGGAAATTGAAGTGCTGCCTGTCTATGGTTGTTGTAGACCATGGCATATTATAGAAGAGCTGGGATCCTTTGGTCCTGGGGTCATGAAGTGGGCAGGATAAGGGCTTCATTTACTGGCTTTGTCCTAACGTGTTTTCTTCGGGATTTTCAGACGAATCTCAACTGGACTAATGTTCATGCCATCAATTTGACCCTGGTGAATGTCACCAGTGAAGATAATGGTTTCCTCCTCACGTGTATTGCTGAGAACGTGGTGGGAATGACCAATGCCAGTGTGCTGCTCACGGTCTACTGTAAGTAGAGGCATGGAGACGCTGGCTATATAGGGGCTGGTTGGAGGGTGAGCATGGGAATTACTGGAGTGTATGTCCCATGGGGAATTGTGTGTGACCGGGCTATGGTATGCCCATCTTGATTTGCTGCCACTGAGGGTGAGGATTCAGAAGAGCTGTAGGAGAGTGAGGCAAGGACCAGTCCTAGAATGACATGTAAAAAGAAATGTGCTCTGCTGTCATTCCAGGCCAGTTACTTTATCCTCCAGCTTCTCTCCATTTCAGCTTGCCTGCAGAGATGGGCAACGTGGAGATTTGCCAGTCTCACATTTGCACATGTGCATTGGGCACCTGCTGAGCCATGTGTCTGCGTGCCTCACTGGCATGTTCAAGTGGCTGCTTGCACTCACACAGCAGGTGCATACCCTCTTTCTCTGGAAAATCCAGTGGGGATGAAGAAATGCCCCACTGGGCGGAAACTGTCTCCCTACATTTGTGAGCCATGTATCCCCTACCCCCTCTGAAGTCAACAGAAGTTTTGCCGTTGATGATAATGGAGCCAGGATTTCTTCCCAGATCTGTTCCTACCAGTTTAGTCAGTGAACACTGTGTTGATTTGTGCAAACCAAGGTTTTAAACCATTTGTTTATAGGCTGTAAAGAGCTAAAGTTTTGTACTTCCTAATATAACTTAATACAAACCAGATCTTAACAAGCATTTACACAACTTTGCTGCCTCTGGGGGCCAGGACTTGCCATGTATAGCTGTGTCCATAACATTTTCTCTTAATCTGTGGTTTGGAAATCCCTCTGCATCCATAACCCCTGCTGGACTCTGTATAAACTGGAGAATTATTCCCCAGTTTAAAGTCTATGATTCTGTGAATGTGTGTGTTAACTGGACAGTTAAAAACGTAACTCGGGCTGGTCCGCAGGGGTCCAAATGGAAGATCTGATTTCACACCTGAGTTTACCAGATCTGCTTTTGTGTAGAGGTAGGAGTGACTCAGCAGTGCCCCTTCAGGTTGATGCTCTGCATGACCCCATTCAGTCCTCCACACTGGAGAATAGCCTGCTGTGAAGCAGGGCTATTCCGGAATTAAACTGATGGGGGAAACAGGAGGAGTGGGGCTGGGAACGAAGGGGTTTCAGGGCACACCTTCAATGCTGCAGGGCAAAGAAAGGTTTTATTTCTGTTGTGGATCTGTTATTTGGGGCAAGGTAAGACCTGATTACTTATTGTTTGGCCATGGAGACTGAATGTCCCTCTATCCTGCGCTGCTCATTACAGGCCCACTAAAATGTCTGTGAACAACCATCAAACATGTTTTGGGGAGGCTCTTGCACCAATGTGATACACGTGCTGTAAAACCAGAAGAGAGTGACTCCCAGCTGAGACCAGCTCAGTTGATTTCATGTCATCAAGTCTAGAGGGAAGGGAAGAGACTCTCAAATAATAGCAGGTCATCTTTTCCCACCCAAATCAGACTTGGCTCCTGTGGGCAAGGCTCCATTCGAGCGCTGCTGATAAGACAGCTGATTACGGACCTGAGAAGGACCCCAGTTCACACTGCAACTGCAGTAGAGTGTATGTTGTACATGGAGGAAATTTGGCCATGGTATGGAGGATTCGTCTAGCTGTTTGAGTGCACTTTGGTGGATGGCTGCCTTTTGGGAAATAGGGTAATCATTATCATTGCCTGGAAAATGAGCTTTCACTAGAGCCATGAATCCCACAAGTTTTCATTGTTTTTCTTGATGCTAGATCCCCCACGTATCCTAAACCTGGAGGAGCCAGAACTGCGTCTGGAGCACTGCATTGAGTTTGAAGTCCATGGGAACCCAGAGCCCACCCTTCACTGGTTGCACAATGGCCATGTCCTCCGGGAGACTGAGATCATCCATATGGAGTTCTACCAGCAGGGTGAAGTGTCGGAGGGCTGCCTGCTCTTTAATAAGCCCACTCATTACAACAATGGCAACTACACCATCGTGGCCACCAACCAGCTGGGTACAGCCAACCAGACCATCAAAGGGCACTTTCTCGAGAATCCCTTTCCAGGTGAGAGACCCACAGCTTATGTTTCCGTCATGTCTTGCACCCCAGAGCGCTTAACAGGCTGCTATACAAGCTACGCACCGAGACTGCTGCACTTACCACTAAATACAGCCGCCTCTGGTGCACATCATGGTAACTGTTTACCAACATGGAGCAACATTTCACAGTAGTCTAGGCATGGGTGTGAAAAAGAGTTGTGTATCCAGGTGAAACCTCAAGGGGATTGGGGAGGGGCATTATCCAAGTTGGCCATGGCATGAGTGCTATTGCCAAAAGATGCCATGGCATCTTTAGGGCTTTGAGGGGTCATGGCCTGAGTTTCAAGTCTCATCTGAAAGATGGCCACTTGAACAACACAACATCATGATGGGGCAGTTGGGTCTGATCTGCCATGCACAGACCAGGTATGTCCCCAATTAGCATGTGAGGTCTGCCCAACTAATGCAATATGGTGGCAGGGGATCCCACTTTCTTCTTCGAGAGGAATTGTAATCTCCGTCTTAAGGGAAGAAAGGGTTAAAATTTGGCTGAAAAGAAAAGGACGGATTGCTTTGACTTGGCATTCAGCAGAGTTTCCGGTGGTCCTTGCTCTGAGGCTCTCAGTGAGAGAATGGCTAGGGCACGTCGTGTATCTTAAATGACCTCCGCCACCCTTTAAAGCAGGGCTCGACAAAACCAAGGAGCCGGGTTGCCATGGTGCCTGGGAATTGAACCCTGGTGCCTCGCTGTGCCACAGTGCTACAGGTGGTGAAACACCCCCTGGTGCACACAGAAAAAAAGGTCACCAGCACCTTCAGTGGTGCTGCAAGCATCCGGGGCGGCGGCTGGGGTTTTTCAGTTTGCTACTTTGCCCCACTCCCGTGCTGAGAGTGGCGGTGTGGGGGTGGGATGCCCCTCTAATGTGCCCCACACCTAGGTGCCCCAGTTCTTGGTCTAACGCTTAGATCTGTGGGGCATTTGTCTAGGCCTGCTCTAAAGTGGGGTCTCACTTCTTTGACACAACATTGGTTTTTGGCATATAACTGGCAATTGTGTGTGGAGGTGATCTCTTTTTACTACTTCTATAAAATGGTTCTAATCTAAATAGATGTCATCAGGATGCTGGGGTTTTTTGTTTTTTTAAATCATTTTGGTTAACAACCCCCACAAACAATATGAAGACCCCCAGTTCCTCTGCACCAGCTGTTCACTGGGTATGCCCAGGAAAGGATTTGAAATTCCACGTTGTGTCTCTAGGTTGTGTGTGGTAAACTTGTAGAAGGAAAAATTAAGTCGGGAAAGCTCTAGTTACAGGGGTTGCAACAGAGAGGGTGGTAATGGCTGTACTGCAGTGAAAGAGTCGTCTTGTACTGCCTGCACCAGACCAGGGACCATTGAGTTAACAGAGCACTGCATGCTGGTGCCTTCAGGAATGCCGTGAGAAAGTGGCAGCCCCAAGTTGGCTCCTGCAGCTCCTGAGCAAAATAGGGCATTTGCTATATATAGAGCAATACCAATGGTATTTTCATCTATTATTTATTCTGTACCGACAGTGTACACAGAGCTTTCCCACAGGTCAGATATAGTAAATGGAAACCTTGGAGAGCTGGCCAATCTAAAGTCGTGAACAGATACAGAAGGGGGTGGGAAAGCTATATTCAAGCTTCAAGGGTGATAATCTGTCTAGATACCTAACTGTTTAGGCTTTCTGCTATCTGGAAGGAAGGACAGTCTATGTTCATGGCGTAGAGATGGGAGTCGGGAGACAGGGGTTGTGTTCTCACCTCTATCATGTCCCCACTTCTGTGATTCTGTGTAATGGGGATGATAACATTTTGTTTCTTGTGTGTCCACAATGTGTTTGGTGGAAGCTAGGAACTTTCCAAAGGTAGCAGGAAGTAGGTATGCTGCTCCAAAGAACTGATCCTGGAGCCTGGTCTACACTGACCAGGAAATTTAGCAGCAGTCGATGGGAGATGCACAAGCTATGTAGAGTGGCTTGCACATCTTCCCTAGACCTCCTAACCTCTACTTACCATGTCATCTTTGCTTCGCTGCACCAATGGGAAATTCATGCCCATCGGCGCAGCATTACTCTTTTTTGGGGGGTGGATTTATGAAAGCAACTTCCAGATCAATTGAGTGGGTCTTCACTTCTACTAAGTTGATCCCAAAGACTCGATCTGACTGTGTTGAATTTGCCGCCATCAGTGAAGACATACCATAAAGATTCATTTCAGCCTTGCCATGATGTTGAAAAAAATAAACTCATTGTTTGTAAAGTGTTTTGAAACCCAGGAAAAGGAAAGTATATATATAAACCTAATCCAGAGTCTGTCTTTTTTCACTTGCCACTCCCACAGTCCTGTGTCCCAGAGTCTTTCTCAGTGTAGCAGCCTCTACCATGTTTAAACAGAACGTGATTTACTTTTCTTGAAGTTCATTGATCTATACATTGCGAAACTTGACATAAACATTCACTGCATCTGAAATTTATGATCTCACATTTAAAAGTCGGTTCCTCCTACAAGATGCCAGGAGCTGCACATTCAACACACCTAATTATCGCTGGTAGTTACAGTTGGCAGATTTTTACTGCAATGTGCTAAGAGCAGAATTTTTTAAAATGAAAGTTTAGAGTCTCACGGACTTGTACGCTTTGAGGCTAGAAGGAATCATCATGATTATCTATTCTGACCTGCACATTGCAGGCTACAGAACCTGACCCACCCACCCCTATAACAGGCCTATAACCTCTAACTGAGTTACTGAAGTCCCCAGATCTTGATGTAAAGACTTCAAGTTACAAAGAATCCACCGTTTACTCTAGTTCAACGCAGCGAGTGACCCATGCCCAAAGCTGCAAAGAAAGGCAAAAAATCCCCAAGGTCTCTGCCAATCTGACCTGTGGGGAAATTTCATCCTGACCCCAAATATGGTGATCGGTTAGACCTGGAGCATATCAGCAAGTCCCACCAGGCAGACACATGGGAAAGAATTCTCAGAAGTAATTCAGAGCCCTTCCCATCTAGTGTTCAATCTCTGGCTGTTGGAGATATTTATTTATAGCCGTCATGGATGGGCCATATGCCATTGTTGGTAATCTCATTATACCCCCCCCCCCCCCAATTCAATCAAGCTCAACCTTAAAACAAGGTGGCTTGTTTGGTTTGTTTTTTGAGCTTTTTTTTTTAGTCCCACTGCCTCCCTTGGAAGGCTGTACCAGAACTTCACTCTCTGATGTTTAGAAACATAGGTCTACTTTCAAGCCTAAACTTATTGATGGCCAGTTTCTGTTCATTTGTTCTTGTGCCAGTGTTGGCCCTTATCTTAAATAACTCCTCTCCCTTTGTTATGTTGATCCGTCTGATGTATTTATAGAGAAGAGCGTTATCACCGCTCCTCTTTTGTTTTCTTAGGCTAAACAAGCCAAGTTCTTTAAGACTCCATTGCTCTGATCCTCCTAGTGGCCTTTCTCTACACCTATTTCAGTTTAAATGAATGTTAAACACGGAGGATCAGAATTGCACAGCGTTCCAGATGGGGTCGCACCAGTGCCTTATATAATGGTGGTAACACTTCTCTATTTGGAAACATCTGGCCTGATGCATTCTAGGATTGCAATTAGCCTTTTGCAGAGCTGAATCACAGTGCAGGCTCATAGTTCTCTGGTGATTGACCAATACACGCAAGTGTTTCTCCTCTTCTGTCATCATTTCCGCCTGATGCATCTCCAGCTTACAACAAAAAATTTTTGTTGTTAGTCCCAAACTGCACTTTGCATTATTAAATTTCATTCCATTTCTATTAATCCAGTTTTCAATGTCATCTAAATCTTGTTGTATGATGAGTCGGTCCTCTTCTATAGTTGCAATAGCTCCCAAGTTAGTGTCATGCACACATTTTATTAGCACACTACCACTTTTTTGTGCCAAGGACATTAATAAAGATGTTAAATAAGATTGGTTCCAAGACTGACCTTTGAGAAACTCCACTATTAACCTTCCTCCAGCTGGACAGAATGACCCATTGTTGTCTCCTCTTTAATGAATTTCTTACCCACCTTTCGATTCTTGTATTAATCCTCATTGTCTTCAATTTAACTAATAATTTGACTAATCCATTGATTTAACCACATGGAACTGTACTGATGCTGTATTGAATGCTGGATTTCAGATAGATTAGATCTACTGCATTTCCTGTGTTTAGAAAGTTGGTTATTTTCTCAAATAAAGAGATTAGGTTGGTCTGAGATGATCTACCTTTTGTAAAGCCAATGTTGTGTTGTATTCCAATTACTGTTGATTTCTATATCCATAATTACTCTCTCTCACAAAATTTGTTCTAAGACCTGCGTATAATTCAGGTCAAACTAACGGGGCCTGTTGTTTCCCAGGTCACTTTCTTTTCATTTCTTAAATATAGGTAATATATTTGCAAGTCTTCATTTATAAGGTATATCCGCCCTGTCCTCCCCCTCCTCCCCTGAGTTGACAGATTCATTAAAAATCCTTGCAAATTATGTGCCAATTCTTTTGATATTCTTGGATCGAGATAATCTAGATCCCCTGATTTGGTCCCATGAATCTGTTTGAGTTTGGTTTCTGTCTCCGATGCGATAATTTCTACTTCCATAGTCTTGTTCCTACTAGGCACCCTGCCACTGTCTTAATATACTCAGTAGACTTATTTAAAATTGAGGCAAATTATTTGTTTAGGCCGCACCTTTATTATTTTTAATCTGCACACTGTTCCCAGGGCTTAGCGCTCTCACTTGTTCTTTCCTCATTTTATTTTTTTTTTATATGGGCAAAGAACCTTTTAGTATTGGTTTTCATTTCCTTTACAAAGTTCAACTCTGCTTGACTTTGGCAGTTCTCACCCCCCGCCACCCCCCTTGCACTTTATGGCTTCCAACAGATAGCTTTCTTTGTTGTCCATCACTTCTTCCATTCCATGTAGCCTTTCTCTTATTAATCTGTTTGAGATGCTTGTTTTTCCAGTTTGGTCTGCTACCCTTCCCTACACATTTTTCCCCTTGCTCAGAGTAATTCCCAACCTCCTTCCACATTCAGATCATTGAATTATTCAGTCCAATCCACTTCCCTAACTAATTCCCTTAAGTTTTTAAAGTGCTCTCTTTTGAAATCAAGGACCCTATTTGCAGACTTATTTTTATTGATCCTTTCATTTTGTTTAAACTAAATTAATTCACGATCCTTTGAATCAAGCTTGTCCTCTACAACCAGTAGTCCTACAAGGTCCTCACTACAAACCAATACTAAATCTAAAATGCCATGAAATCTTGTAGGTTTGGTGAAGAAATTGGTTTTAACGATCACATCCAGGAATATCTGGGTCCTACCATTTACACACTTGACATCCAATCTATATCTGGGACATGAAAAATCTCTCATAATCACCCAATTCTCAACAGTCTTTATTTCATTAAAGATAGAAGAGGTTGCTATCACTAGCCAAGTCTGATCCTGGGTGTGTATAGTAGACCCAAACACTGTCCTCATGGAACAACCTTTAACTTTCTTCTGTAAAGTGATTTTGACCAAACAGTTTCCATTTTAGCTATTTCATCATTTCAAATTATTTTCCAGTCTACCTCATCATTAATATACAATGCTACTTCCTCAACTTTACTTTTATTTCTGTCTTTCCTGAACCGCACATACCCTTCAACACCTGTATTGCAGTCTTGACTATTATTTCAGCATATTTCTATTCAGTTTATAATATCTAGTTTCACTTCTCGCACCAGTAGTTCTTGCTCCTCCATTTTGTTACCCAGGCTCCTTGCATTGGTGTACAGACATCTTATTTGTTTCTGCTTGGTTTCCTCCCTGGATTAGGTACACTTATTTTAAACTGACAGTGTTGCCTAACTGTTACTATCAGGGGCTTATCACTGTCTTTTTTCTGGTTGTCCATCCTCTTACCCTCTCTTGTTCCTTTCGTCATAGCTGTATTCTCTTTTACTTGATTTTCTTCTCACTCAGTATTAGTATTAAAATCAAATGTGGAGATTATATGAGGATCTCCCCTGAATTCCTTGTTTAAAGATCTTTTAATTAGTTGTGCAAACCTCTTTCCTACAAGCATGTTTCCTTCCTTGCTCAAGTGGACCATGAGAACAGTCCTCTGTCCGTGAATGCCTACCAGTGGTTGAATATCTGAAAACTTGCCTTATAGCGCCCTTTTCTGAACTATTGGTTTATCATTATGATCTCGTCTCATCTTCACTCTTCTCGAGGGACAGGTATAATCCCTCTGAAGATCACCTGAGCCTCCATTTTGTTGTGTCTTCCTCAGCCTGTCATGGTCTTCCTTGATGCATCCTAGTGAGAATCTAGCAATACCATTTCTTCCAATGTGAAGGACAATCCATGTATTCTTTCCTGCTCCCTTTAGGCTCCTCTTCCACCTCAGGTCCACATCCTGTCTCTTAACTCCTTGCAGGCAGCACACCCTTCTGTTTTCCAGATCAGCTCTCGTCTGCCCTGCTTAGTAGGGAGTCCCCAATATCTGCTGATTTGCTGGCTCCTGTGCCACTGTCTCTAGAAAATGTCCAGCCCCCCTCAAATCAAAAAGTGTCTTGACTCACCTGGGAGTCAAGAACTACTGATCTAATCCATCACAGTGCGATTAGCCAAAAACCTGCTAATCAAACACTTGTTCAAGGCGAATTTTGCAAATGACCCCAGGACTGTAATAGCTTCCCTTCCAAGCCTCTGCCACACTCTTATGGGAATCCTATAGCATCATTCCAGGAGCTCTCAGCCAGCCAAGCTGTGTTCAGTCCTGTTAGTATCCGGTTCAGTTTCTTATGCTGGTGCATACATTGAGAGAGGACGACGTTCTCATGCTCTGTGAATGGATGGTCACCGAGAGCTTTAGACGTTGTTACCTGGGGCCCTGGTGATCTGTTTAGTTTTGGAGAAGCTTGACTGGCCACCCTGAACCAGCCAAGTTGCTGAGGTGAATGACTGACAGGGCCTGCTTTTCAGGATGGCGCAAATGTAGTGCGGCACAATTTCCCCCTGCCAGCTGCACCTCTGTGTTGAGCCCATTTGCTTCCAGTCCATGCTCCATCAGTGCTCTGCCCCTGCAGCTTGCTCCTTTGTTGCCCACCCTATTGGAGTCACAGGGCTGCTATCTCTGCCCTATCAATGCACATGAGCCTCACCCGTCAGTACCCCACCCATGTCAGTCCAAACCCCTCACAGCTTTTCCAGTACACACCAATCCTGACCTCCAATAACTTTTGAGGTTATTTTGAGCAGTGATTGCCAAATGGGCCAAAAGATGGGAAGCTTTGTTTTCTCACCCCACCTCCCCAGCCCTGGAACATGGATCTAAACAAAGAAATCTCAGAAAATAGCAGATGATCTTCCTAGTCGAGTTTTCCCTCTGCTCCCTATGCACTCAATGAGCTGGCATTAGCTCGGGGCTGATTTACTCCGAGAGGTCCATTGCTGAGTCTCCCTGGGCTGGTTGGGATGCTGGGGGAGCGTGTCTGAGAAGTGTTTGGATGGTAAGGGCCACTGTCTCTTTACTGTGCTGTTAATTATGTTGCTTCTCTCTTTGTCCTTTCCACAGAGGGTACGGATAACTTTGTCTCAAGTAAGTGCCTTCTTGCCTTTTCTTTCCTCTTCAATCCACATACCTTGCAGATGATTTTGGGGGGATCTAATTCTTTGGTGCTAGGCAGCAGGGATTGTTAGGGGAGATGGGAAACACAGAGCAGAAGTGCTTTCAGAGCCCAAGTGTACTGAGGTGGATTCTTATGTGCTGTCCTGTCTGTAGATTGAGGGCAGGTCTATCCCGACCTTGTGGGGTCCTGAAGAAAGTTCTACACCAATGGAGAGGGAGGTTGTGTGTTGTGCTAATAGCATGGGTGACTTGGCAGCATGACTCAGGGGTGCAAATGTGTTCAATGAGTTTCTCAAGCAGCTCCAGTCCTGCTGGTAGTTTGGGGTGCCACAGGGCAGTGGAAATATTCCTCATCCACTGAAATGAAAAGGAAAAGCTGTCTTCAGAGCTAGTGTTATGGGGACTTAAGCAGTTCAGGGAAATAATATGCAACCTCTCCCCTGAAGGTTACTGATGGAAATTAAGTTCAGGTTGGTAGTGCCCCAAAGAAGAAGGCTTTGAATCGCCCATATGAAATGAGCTGATGGGTCGCAGTCCCTTCTTAGCAGAAGAGTTGTCCACCTTGCAAGCACTGACCCCCTTATTGGGGCAGTCTGAGCACAAGCCAAAGGATCGATTGGGTCCTGGATACTTGAAGCCCTCCCCCTCTTCATTCTAGTGGGGACTCCTTCAAGAAAGGGTGGAGGCTCACTGAACAGGAGTAGGGGAAAACGGTATAGCTCTTCTGTGGCCGGGGGGCCTTCCATCTCCTGGGTTTTTAATCACCAGCATTCAAATGCATTTAATTAAAAAAAAATCATTCAAGTCATTGACTTTAATTTGGTAGGATTCAGTCTTGCAGCAATCTGCCCCTGGGGATGCTTGAACCACTGGCTTTCCCCTTGTGTGGGGAGGCATGTGGGTGGGTGAAGCATCCTCGTCCACAGAGCGTTTGGGATCAGACTGTATCTCATTAGCTAGGGTGGAGCGGTACTGGGTCCAATCAGTAACTTGGGTCTGCTTCCTCACTGCCAAGTTACATAGGATCCTAGAGATCTTAAATAGAAAATAGGGTTCTCTTAGATCCGTCTTTGCCAGTTCAGGAGATATTACAACCCTAATAAGACTTGAATTCAATATTTTCTCTTTGCTCTTCTGATTCCAGTTGGTTACTATGAAGTAAGTCCCACCCCTCCTATCACCGTGACCCACAAACCAGAGGAGGATACGTTTGGGGTGAGTCCTGTCTCCTTTTGTACAGAGGAAGCATTTTCTACTGACTTATGCTGTTGCTGATGGATAGATCATGCACTGTTTGCACCACCGTTGCTTCTATACTGAGAAGCATGTTTTGTTATTAAAATCCTCCCCTTTGCCATTCATGATGCCACACTTCAGAAGATTCAGTGGCTTGGGATGAACAAGCAATGTTTCTAATATGAACCATATGAGTTTCATGAGTTTGCAAAATTGGACTGGGAATCTCTTGAAGAGAAAGTCTCCCAGTAGGTACTTGCTGCAGTGTGAGAAATTCTGGGAGAGGAGTCTGAGAAAAATGACAAATAAACCAGTTGATTGAGTTGTTTCTTGCTATAATAGAACATTTAGGGGCACGGATTCAGCTTGGGTTTATTTTCATCAATACTGATTGATCCTTCTCTACTTGAGCCCACCTGCTTCATTTGGTGATGTCACACTAGCACTAGATGAAATAGGCCAAAATAAGTGTAAGTTTTGCCTATTTCATTTTACAGCTTTGCATGACCTCAACATTTTACTTTGCACAGAATCCAGATAGAGAGGCGGAAAACTATTGTGAACAATAGTGTTAGAACAATTCTATGAAATCCTATTTTTGCCCCAACTGGTGAAAGCTATGGAGAATCTCGAAAAACAGAAAATTTTGACAGAATAAACAAAGCCTTGTCCATTTTCTTAATGTTTTATCCATCTGTAATTCTCAGGGGACTGAGGAGAGAGCTTCATACAATGGGACTTTTAGTAGTAAATAGCATGAAGTGTAGAAAAGGAAATGCCAAATATATATGGGGGAATGAAAATTGTACTTGTTAAAATGTGACATTTAAAAAAAAATCATCATGAGTATATCAAAGATTGGGAAAAGCATCAAATGATGAAAGGAATAAAATGTCTTTGTGTTAAATGTCTTCTTTTTGAAAGAGGAACACAGGTCCAAATGCAGTAAGAGGCCCTGCAAGGCAGTAAGAATAAATGGCTAAATGCAAACAGAAGAAAGCTTGAAAGGAAGCTGTTTACAGCAATGCAATTAAAATGTCTTGGATAAAGATTTGCAGAAATAAATATTAATATAAAAAAGAGCCTTGGGTTGTAAGCCTTTGTGGGCAAAGATGATCTCTCTTCTGTGTCTGTATAGTTCCTGGCACAAGGGGTCCCAGGCCCAGTTGGGGAACTGTGGACACTTTCATAATATAAATATTTAGTACTATTGCTAATAAAGGAGCAGCGGGAGTTTCCACGAAAAGCGTTCTACCACCTTTTGGCTCTTGGGTTTTCTCTTCCCTTATTCTTCCTTCTGAGACTTGTATGCCTGAAGACTGGATTGACATTGTGAAAAAATTCTTCTGCTCCTACTACATGGTTTCCATCTAAAGATAGCGTCTCTTTATGGCTGTGACCCCAAAAGTCTGTTAAGACATGTCAGATGGAGATTATGAAAGGGAAAAAACTCAGGACATTAAGAAATCCTGTGGAGTGAAGATTCCATGCAGATGCATCTGATAATTAAAGAGCGAGGGTTGAGAGATGTGGGAAATGTGATATTGGAGCAGAATTGTATCTGTATAGAAATTATGCGTGGTTTTCTAGTAGCAATAAGAGTCTTTTGTAGTTTCAAAATTGCATTAAAACCATTTGCTTTCAGATGTATTCATCTCCACAGCAGGCATCCATGCTGCTGTAGAAAATGTAAGTGTACAGGAGTGACTCAGCCAGGAGACTGCTATATTTCAAATCTGAACTAGTTTCGATATCATGCATTCCTTTATCCTAACTTTCAAATTTGTCTCTTGCAGGTATCCATAGCAGTTGGGCTTGCAGCTTTTGCTTGTGTACTCCTGGTGGTGCTCTTTATTATGATCAACAAGTATGGCCGACGGTCCAAATTTGGGATGAAAGGTACGTGGAGTTTGCTTTTCTCCAGTAAGAGGTACCTTCAAGGAATGCCAGGCTTTAATGCCACATTATGAAACGTGTTGTGCTTTATTTCCACAAAAGGTGCTGCCTATACCAGTCAATGGCAGTACCAGAGTCCTTCTAAAGGGAAAGTTACCAATACCTCTTCTATTCATTACCTGGATCTACAAAGCAATAAAGACTCTGTTTTCTGTTGTTCTGGACTGCGGATGTTCCTGCTATTGGGAATAAGTGTGTGCAGTGGTCTGTTGAGAGAGACAAGTGTCCACGCTTACATGCTTTCGAGCAAAGAGGAGCTCTGTGTATCTCTTTCCAACAGAAGCTGGTCCAATAAAGAAAGACCTCACTACCCTTGCTGGTCTCATGGGGAAAGCTGTTCAGCTGCATTGGGCTAAGAAGGGTTGGGTGTATTGGAGCAGGAAGCTAAAGCATGTGAAACTGCCTCCGTTGTGTATTGGTCAGTTACTGATAGAGAGGAAAGCAGGTGGATTGGGAGTCAGTTTGTGATAGAAAAAAATATGCTGTTGTGAATCTGTGGGGTGCTTGCTAAGAGGAAATGATGTTTCAGCAGGTTGCAATGGGTTTTCCTGCTGCCTTCCCATTGGAATGTTTCACTTGTTTCCTTTTCTGCTTCATGGCTGTCCTCGTGGGAACTGTTACAAGCAGACTAGGTAATGCTTAGCCAACAAGAAGACAGTGATGTTTGCCATATGGAACTTTCACTTCTCCCCACCAGTGTAGTTGCTTCTCTTCAGGATCATAGGGCTGATGCCAAGAGAAATTGAGCACTGTCTCTTTTCCACGATCGGCTTGTGTTTCTCTCCAGCCTTGGAGCGTTGGTGATGCCTTGTAGAGCCTAGCGGGACAGGTTTATAACATAACACAGTAGTTGCCAGCCTCAGTCCTTGTTAATACAGGCTTTGTACAGCCAAAAATGTGGTGTTTAGTTAACATGAGCTTTTCCAAAGGGGCGGCTGATTTCCCATCCGTGCTGGGGTCTGCATTTGAAGAACAAGCTGAAATGTTTGGGGGCACAGCTTGTGCTTGGCCAGAGTTCTGTTTGCTTTCTAAAGGCATTTCCAGAATAGGTCCCAATGGGATTGTGGCTGGAATTTCCCCTCTGTGACCAGCGGAGATGGAAGGCAGGACTATAATTTAAGCAACAGAACTACTGCAGCCGTTTAGCCCAAATGCCCGTTGTTGGGAACAATCTGTCGGGCGTACCGCCTGGTGGGGGAAGGAGGGGAATGGAAGCTATGATTTCTGAGATCAGTTCCCAGCTCTTCCACGGACTCGGTTTGTGACCTTGCGCAACTGACTGGCTCACCCATGCTTTCTGTTTGAGTTTCCTCATCTCTAAGGTGGAGATGAAGTTTACCAACTTCCTATGGGGGGGTTAGCTAAGAGTCACTGGAGGAATGCTGGTGGATTGTGGTATCTGTTGCCCCTCCCAGCCCCTCCTGTTTCATTCTGCCAGTGCTGCCCCATTTATTTCAGTCTCCCATCTTTATCTTCTTCTGTGGCACCTCCCACTTGTGGAATGGTCTCCGTAACCTAGTTTGCTGAGCCACTCTTCTGTGTTCGTTTCTCTCTCCTGAAGTTTCCTCCCCAGACACTAACCTCTGGCAAAGACATTCACTGCCACAGTATCATGATAGAGGAGAATGTGATCAAAAATCAAAACAACCCCAAACCCTTTGGAACCCTGAACTCTCTGCTGGGTCTCCCATTGTGAACTGGTTGCAGCCTTCTAGGGCAGGAGCTATTTCCTGCTGCACAATAACCAAACATATTGTTGATGACTAACGAAATATAATAATAATCAGAAGGCCTGTTCTGGGTGCAGTGTGTCATTCCCTGATTGATTAGGAGTTTGTAGCCAGCTGATGTGTTGCCACTTGCTGTTGAAATCCTAGCTTGGCAGGATTGTAGGAGCAGGCTTTGCCTGTCTTTGTCATGGCTGCAGAACACAGTGTGCTCAAGTTGGATGCGTTGCCCAAAATGCCTTGTGGGGGCCCTGTAAGCGTCTCTCTCTCCTTCTTCCTCTGTTGTGCTATTCCCAGCATCTGTGCAGGGAGGCTAGTGCCTAATGACGAAGAGAAAGGCTGGGTTGGGGGCGGGGGAGCAGTGTGCAAACAGGTTCCCGCTGGCCGCTTCCATTCTGAAGAGGAGAGGCTGGGGAATGAAGGCCTCTGATATCCTCATCCTTGTCTTTGTGAATGTGGGCAGAAACCCCAGTGAAGGAGCAGAGCAACCTGAAAGGACCCAGGTAGGGATTTGGGTCCAGCTGGGGAGTGCAGGCCAGTGCCTCTGCTTCTCCTTTTTCTATCTCACACATGGCCCAGGGCCTTGTGAATGTCTTGGGTGAGACCCAGAAGGAGCCTGGAAAATGAGCACCTCACTTTGCTCTCTAGTGGCCCCCCGCAGGTTGCAGACGTGGCAGGGACAGGCTGCAGAGTACGCAACCTCCCACCTGCCTTGCTGAAGAGCAGGTCACCTCAATCCTGTGTGTAATGGAGATCTCAGAGGGGATGCTGTACCCACTCCCAGGCGGATTTCCTTCATGGCGTCTATGCTGGCCGTCGGAGCTGAGAGCAGCTGTGTTCCTCCCAGCTCCAAATCACTACAGCAGAGTCCTAGCAAAGTATGCGTCAGGTTATGACCCAGCTATTGATCTGCCCAAGAACATCGCTGAAAAATACTTGCTCTGCCAACGGAACCGTAGCGGGGCAGGCGTCGAGGCAGCTTCACAGGCCCCTTGTGAGATGGGTTATAAGGCGCCATGTTCCCTGTATGTCATTTGTTCTGGTGAGCGTGTGGAGGTTGGCTGTGTGCCATCCTCACTGACTTTCCTTGCTTGCTCCAGTGGGAGTGCCTCATTAATATTGGATCATGGTTGCAATCCTGCCTTTCATGCATCCTCATAGATTTGCCTCCGTGCAACGAGTGGAGAAAAATGTGGCTTGTCAGGCTCTCCGTGGCTGCTGGGGCAATGGGATGGGAAAACCGGAGTTAGGGGAGATCAAATGAAAATGGAAAAGAGAGCTCCCTTTGTATAACTTAGGGTTAGTTGCAAAATAGAGGGACACTGGAGAAAGAACAGCCAGGCAAAATACAGTAGAAAATATTTGACACCGACGCAGTTTGCAATAATTTCTAATGTTTAATCTGTATTTTTGTACGTCAGTGTGTGAATGAATTTTTAACCAAGGAGGGACAGTGACTTAGTGGTTGGAAAAAGGACTTGGGAATCAATTCCCAGGTGTGGAAGGGAGAATGGTTGGAACTGGCTGACTAAGAGTGAGAACTGCTGTGTTCTCTAGCTGTCCCAGCTCTTCTGTGACTCACTTATTGACCTTGGACTAGTCTCTCCTGTCCTGGGCCTCAATTTCCCTATCCGTAGGTAAACATTTTACACCTTGCCTTAATAGCCCACATCTTTCTTGAAGTCTATAAATGCAAGTCCCCTTGGTATAGTCAGAATAAACACTCGGAAATGAAATTGAATCGAATAAAGCTACAGGAAAGTCCTGGGGCTTACCAGATACTCAGACACATTGGTGGGCATGATCATGTAAGTACTTAGGCATAGAGAGTGCCCAATATTGCCAGCAAGCCAGTGTTAACACTTGGCTTGTTGGTTCTTCTTTGGGTGCAGGTTTTCTGTTTCAGTCATTTCTTTGGGACAGGGATCTTGCGCTGTGCTCATGTTCATTTGTATAATGTTCTTTTGGTGCTACAGAAACAGCAAAGAATAATTCACACTTGTAAGAGAACGACATTATTTTCGGTGCAAGGCGATAGAGAAGAGCAGAAACAGATGTATTTATTTTATTATTTGTGTCAAGGTAGCACCTAACAGCCTTAGGACCAGGACCCCACTGTGCTAGGTGCTGTACAAACACAGAACAGACTAACTTATTTTGTGTAGCTGAACTTGTTTTCTGCGCTCAGCTACAAACTAGCTTTTTGGTCCTCAAATCAGGTCCGTCATGCAGGATGAGGGTGAGGAAAGACTGACAGCCCAAACTTGGGGTTGTCTGCTGAAGTCCCATTGCCTTTTTATATTTTCTAAATCAGCAGAAACAGCAAAGGGGAGAGGGAAAGGAAAGAGGGAAGGAAAAGAACACTACACTTCGGCTTTCTGTAATGTTTTAAGAATCAAGTCACTCGCTTCATCTGGTATTCACTCCAATAGCCCTGATCAGAGCACCCATGCTCCTGATGTCCATGTCAAAAGTACTTGCAGAGCTGTTCCATTGTAATTTAGCATTAGTTAATAGCTACTTCAAGTAAAGTGGTTGTCTATTTGATTATGATTGGGGATTATTAACATTTTTTCCATAAACAGATGGTAACTGTCCTCTGCATCCGTTGCAAAGCAATGCCAGGGTTCTGATTACAAGGGGGCCAGTTCTTGCAAAGAGATCTTGGATGCATAAATCTTTTTTTTTTTTTTTTGGTTGGGTTTTTTTTGTGTGTGTGTGTTTCCCTTCTCAACAGTGCAATTATCTCTGTAGCTTAAAGGGAAAAAAATGTTTAAGTGCCACGACCTGCCTCTCCAATGAGACAATCCTGACCTCCACTGACTTGCCCCTGTCTGAGCACAATTACATGGTTGGTTTATTTATTTTTTCTTGAAGCTGTGCAGGAAGTAAAAGAAATTTACAGTTCAGATAAACCATAAAGTTGGTGCTGATTTTCCCCAAATGAATTGGTGTTCAGCACCCTTCCATTTTATCTTGCCAGACTTGTTCATGTTGCAGGGTGATTCCCTGTCAAGAAAGCAGTATTAAGCCCATACAGGGTGGCTATTGGAGTGGAGCAGCCACAGAAAGTGGTGTGAGTAAATCCATTGTGAACCATCAGGTAGACCAAAAGTTAGTAAAAGGTAAGAGGCTTCTGCTGCTTTCTTTTGGCCCAGTTCTGTGATGTGCTGAGTACCTGCTGTGAAGTGAGCTCATGTGATTCCTGTGGACATCTGTGGGAACTGGAAGCACTCAGCACCCTGAAAGGTCAGGATCTTTCCTTGGTGGTGGTGGGTTTTTTACTTGCTTTAAAAACCCTAGGTTTGCTTTCTGTGCTCAGCATTACGTAGTTTACCTGCCTTGAAACCTGGGAAATGGATTGTAAGGGCATGTAGTTTCACGGGGCCTGCTTCTATGAGTGCTTCTGCATCTTCTACTAAAATGCCATTTTTGTTTATTTTCTGATTTCAACATCGTGAAAACCGCTGCTCCCAATCTGTAGGCACCTTGCCTTCCATTAAAAATACAATCCACACAGCAGCAATGGTCAAACAAAACTCTTCTAACCGTGTCTTGGTGAACCTCAAGAGAAAAGGCTGTGCTGCCTACAGCGGCGTATCTCTAGAGAGATCCATTCATCATCTTTTCACAGGAGTGAGCACAACAGTATCGCACAAAGCTGTGTTGTTTCAGCTTTCTTGTTCCCATTACCAAGGTTCTGATACCAGAACCTGCACTTGACGTGTAGAGTACTATATGGCAGGTGCTTTTCTTCTAGTCCAGCCATGGAAAGGTCAGATTGCATTTTCTTCTACTGTCTTGCTATACTAGATAGCAGTTGACTTTTTGCCTATTCTAATTCTGCAAGCAGCTAGATTCCTTGTCCCTAGGCTACGTAAGCAAGAGTGGTAGAGTAAGTTCTACCCAACATTGGCATCGCTGTGAAGTGCCGTCCTGGCAAGAGGCAATGACCGTGCTTTGGAAGGGAACAGAGACACATACCACTTATTCCTATGTGCTCCTTAGAGCAGGGGTGTCAAGCATGTGGCCCGTGGGCCGGATGCAGCCTGTGAACCTCTTCCATCCGGCCTACGGGACCATGCTCTCTCCCTGACGGAGAGAGAAAGAGTGAGAGAGAGTGATATCATGGAGTGTATTCTCACCTAGACAGCACTCCATGATGCCGCGAGCGTGCCTTAGAATTTTGGTTTATGGTATTTACAGCCCACTTGAAGTACATTTAAGTCACAGCAAATGAGTTTGAGATCCCTGCCTTAGGGAAATGCTTAGTAGAAGATCAGTGACTGCTTAGATCTAAAAGTAAAACACATCTACTGAAGCATTAATAGACTGCTTAAAAGAAGTGCTTGCAAAATGCAAAATTACCAAACATTTGTCAAGCATCAACTTCAACTACTTAGCCAAAAAATGAATGCCATTTGGGCAAAATGCTAAGAACAGCGTAAGCAATTCAAGTAAATAGTTTAATTTGACCTGTGGCATTTCTGCTCTCTTTAAATTAAGATCCTGTAGCCTTTCATCATACATCACACCTTCCAGTTCTCTGTGCACCTTCATTGCTTTTTTGAGCATTCGCTCTTTTGAATTATCTGTTGGGGATTCTGATTCCTGCCATCTCCAGGATGCACCAGTCGCATTAATGAAACAGTGATGGAAAGAGCTCAACAACAGGCTTTGGCTAGTGAAAAGCTGCAACGCACAAATCTGGTTCTGTTCTCTTCTCTCCACTGAGTTCTAGGAACGGTCCACAGATCACATTAGTGACCATTAGTCACCATTGTTTGTGACTAAATTGAGATGCAAACACTAAATTGGTCTGGCTGGAGTAAACAGCTGGATTATAAAAAGCAAACTCCCAAATCCAAGTGTCTTGCACATTGCCGCTGTGCCTGGCAGAATGTTAATAAGCAGGAACAGATTGGAGCTGTAGGTTTTCCAGGACCCTGGGTTAATGAGGAACGGTAGGAAGCCGGTGATCTGGCTGGACACGCTAGGGCACTAGGCTTGTATCTTCATGTATGTTGGGGTCATAGTATTCCCCAGTTCATGGGGAAGAGGAGTAGGGCTAATTACATGGCCTCTCCCCTGCTGGAGGGGCCAAGTGGACTTCCTTCCTCCAGTACAGATTTGGAAATGCGGAGTCATGCTGGTTTGTGGTTTGGCTTCCCTCTCTGCTCGCATCTCCTTTCCAGGGCTGTGCAGTGCCACACGGTTGAGCAGCTCTCATGAGAGCAGCCTTCCTCTGGTGCCAGGAGGAGAGAAGAAGTATTGATCCTCATGGTTTGGGCCATTCCTGGGGAACTTACAGAACGGGAGGAAAATGGTTCCCTATCTTCAAGCGTCTGCCAAAGTGGGATTTTCTCCCATGAAAGCTCTTGTGATAAATAAACGTGTTAGTCTTCAAAAGTGCCACCGGACTCCTTGTTTGTTTTGCTGACCGAGACTAACACGGCTCCCTCTCTGGAACTTGTTATGATGGTGGTGTTGGGGGTGGAGCACTGCAGAGTAACACAGGGAGAAGCAGGGAGATCTGAAACTTGCTTTTCTTTGCTCTGTCACCTTTAATTAATATTTGAATTGTGATTTGCCTATATTACCTTTCTTTTGGGAAAAGGCTATAGGGCACTAAATATACTCCATGGAGTTTGTAAGTTCCAAAGGGGTAGCCGTGACAGTCTAGTTCAGCAAAACAAAGGAGTCGACTTGTGACACTTGTTTGTGTTTCATGGAGTTAGTAGTTCATCTTCTCTTGCTCTGGCTTGCTGTAGGAGCCCCAAGGTTTTCCTCCTGTTGGCCAAGCCTTCTGTGATCAAATAGCCCATCCCTAAACTGTGTGACCAGAGAATTCAACTCTTGACCCAATGATCCCAAATGGGGGTGTGATGAGTATGCACACATACAGTGCAAACACCAGGGAAGGAGAGCAAGTTCTTAAGGGAGGTTTTCAAGGATGATATTTTCCCATTGTGTGTTTAGGTTTTGTGTGAGCCGAGGAATAACTTCTGAACCCTGGATCTCTAAGTCTGTGGAATAACCTCCAAGGGAAATTGTAGAAGTACTGTCATATGGACCATTCAAAACTCTATCGGAGCGAGCACTGGTGTATATATTGTAGGGATCAATGTGCATGGGATAAGCTAATGGGCCTCTTCCATCTCTAGCTTCTATTTTCCTGTGGTAGAGCAACAGTTCTGCTTGTGTTTTGGGAAGCATTGAGCATCCATTGGAGTACTGATGCTTAGCAACATTATTGCTGGGAGTAGGAGCTATGTAAGACCCTCATTAGTGCTCCGGTATTTCCTTTCAATATGCAAGTAAAAATAAACAGACCCAGGGAACATGCCTGACCTGGTACATGAAGTCAGCTGCACTGGCAGCACTTGGTATGCTGTAGGAACAAACCAGGTTGTGATTCTAATGTTTGGTGTCCAAGGTGTTTCATGGTCCGCTTTCTAGTCTGGTGAACTGTCTCTAGTTGACATTAGGGGTTCTTGGGAAGGAATGGCGAGGAGGGGATTCTTCCTCCAGTGGATGGTTGGGATCTGTTTTGTATACCTTGCCTCTGCTTTAGAAGAGACCTGGAGCTCCTTTCTGGCAGTGCTTTGCTACTTTATATTGAAAATCAGATTATTTTCCTTTGGGGCTAGCTGCCCAGGGCACGGGCACCTTCTGGCAGTTGGATTATACATAATCTTGAAAGGATTAGATTTTTCTCAGTAAAGGTTGTTTTACATATAGATTTTTTTTTCTTTTGGCCATATATACACAAACAGACAGAAAATATTTCCAGAGATGTTAATTGAAATTTCTACGTTGGCAAAGTATGATGCTGCTTCAGAACTTATTAGCATTTCCTTTTAGAGATGTTTACTGTGTTTATTTTGACATGTATTCTTGACAGATTTTTTGTTTTCATGGTTATAAAGTTTTTAGCTTTTTGAATCACTGTCTCCTGTCACTAGATAATTAACGTCTGTCCCTTCCACCCACATAATTTCCCACAACTGCGAAAAAATCTAAATTCATACAAATAAAGCTTAAATGTCTCAGTTCTGGACAACTATGACAATTTGAATTGCTTAAAAAAGTTGGTTTAAAGTATATATTGGTATTGGAAGGTGAATAAATGTGAAAACCTTTGGCTTTTGTGCTACAAAAATGGAAATCCAAAAAGTGACCAACAGTTGAAGATTGGAACATAGGTGTCATAAATATGGCTGTAATGGAAGGAGCTATATACTGTTGGAGAAATAGTCAAGACATATACTGAGGTCTGGAGTTCTTTCCTGAAAGTATCACTTTGATCTTGTTAATGCATAGGCCTTCCTCACTCATCATCTTCTCTTCTCTGCCACTTCCTTCTCGCTTCTTCTCTTCCCCCTCTGTAGTTTGCTTCTATTCTTTATCCGACTCTTTTTTTCCTAAACGTCTCTGTGCATAAAATAAGGATAAGGCAGAATAGGATGTAAAATGAATTAGATGTTTATAAAAAATATTTATAAACTGTCATACAAAGAATTTATTTATATTTTAGCAATTCATATTCTATAATCAAATGTTTCAAGCGTAGTTAAGGTTAGGTAGCAAATAGTCAATGTAGTGTGTAGTGTAGTGTAGTGTAATGTTTATGGATATCGTGTATGCGTGTGTTAAAATTTAATAAAAAGTTAATAGGAAAGAATAAACATTGATATTTGTCAATATTATATAAAAATAAAGATCAAATTCTGCCAAGCCTACTTACATGCTGGTATAATTCAGGGAGTTGAAAACACCGTAACTTCTTGATGTGCTACAGGGAGATATGGTCCCAAGTTTATCTATGAAAACTCTTGTAGGCCCAGAACCATAGGGCACTGGTTTTCAAAAGGCCTAGGAAGAAATTCCCCCTCCTCACACTGGTTATATATTTGAAGTAGATTCCTTCTCTTTGTTCCAGTAATTCATTACTTCAGTGTTTCATGGCACAAAGACAGCATGAGTCACTGGCCTCTTCTCCTCTGTCCCTTATATTTCATTGGTCCTCTAGCCACAGAGGTTTCCTCCCTGTGGCTCCCAGACTAGAGCTCTCAAAAGCCCCATCATGAAGTGTTTAGTACACATTGGGGCTGTTATGGGAACCGATGTTACATTCAATAGTGACAGGAGAGTGCTTGGGCCCCTCTCAGAGCTTGCTGCACAGTTTGCCAGGAACAAGAGGTTTCTGATCTATTTTTGTTTCCAGCACATCTTGCGATATGGCCTTTTGCCTTGTTGGTTTCTGGTACTCGCCATGCCAAGGAAGTCCTGAAGCTCCTAGAGGCATGAAAAATAACCGTTGTTTCAAATGCAGCAAATGTCCTGGTCAACTTGGGGGTGGGTGAAAGTCCTTTGTGTTGCTGCTTCTACCCAAACCCATTCCCCTATCCCTAATTCAGCCCTCGGTGGGTCTGCTGAAAGCTGGTATTAGGGGGATCCATATGATTCTGATCTCCCTGAGAAACGAAATTATATTTTTGCATCCTTTGCTTTCCTCCAAAATGGCAGGTTAGACCAGGAAGAAAGAATAGACAGACAGGGAGGCTGTGAGTTGGAGTGGGGACAGATACTTTTTCTTTAATTTTTCCTAAATGTGGAGCCTCTGCCTCTTCAGTGCAGAGAGAGCCTGGTTCAGGCTGAGATCCTGGGGCCGGGGCAATCCTAGAGTCAGATGGGGAGCAGTGAGCTGGCAGGAAACTCCTCCACACAAGAGTGATCTGTCGTAACACAGTGCAGTGTCTGCTGCTTGCACAAAAAGCCTGCAACAGGGAGACAGCTGTTGGAATCGGGATGAAGAAGCTGTCCTGTTTGTTGCTGACAGGAGGGTTTCATTTTGACATTGTAAAAGCTCTGGTGACTGCTGAAATTTTCCAGATGGATAACGAAAAACTGGAAGGAGGGGTGTCTTGGTGGCTTTCTAAGCATCTGCATGTGGAGCTGCGTTCACTGGTTCAGATTTGCTGACAGGACCTAATGGTCATTACATTAAATGTAGCCAGCATGCAGCGAGCCAGGTAAAACCACTGCCATCCTTGGGCTGAGGTGGGCTCCCCACAGTATAGGGCATGGGCATGCTGAGGCATGAAATGCTCTCTCAAAACTGCCCCCGCTCCACTTTTGCTACACAAGTTGAGGGACCCGTGACTTCTGCTGCAATTTGGAGGAGGATTGTCTAGCAGCTGTATCTGCGTTGGCACTGCGGCACTTCCCTGCTTCTGGAGCAGTAGTTCCTCTCAAAAGCCGTTTATTAACAGAGTAGCTTGACTGAGATTGGTGTGATTGGCGCTATCATTTTGCTTTTCTGCACACAGCTTCTGGGTGCTGTCGTATCCTGTGGGGTGGGCTGAGTCTTTCTCAAAGCCTCTAGGATCTTCCCTATTTTTCCTCCTCCTGTCCCACCTTAGACATTGCAGCATCAAAAGAAACCTTGCAATACCTGGAGGAAATAGACCCAACTCTCTCCATAGACTAACACCATTTCTCTAATCAGCCGGAAGGAGCAATGGGGAGTTATAGGAGGGTAAATGAGCTGACTGCAAGCAGGCTGAGTGGAGAACCAGTAGCTGGAGGGGGCACTGGAATTCTGTTCTTATCCTTCTGGATGCTGCTTATCAGTAGATGGAGGAGAGATATTGGTGTTAGATCTGTATGTTTGCCTCACAACCCTCCTGTCTCCCGAGAGAGACTCTTGTATTCCCCAAAGACATCTGGGAGTGCATGAGAAATAAGAGCCGCTCAGCTTCCCCTTATCACTCTCAGTATCCGAGAGCCAGAGAGAAAAGGCCCGCTAGGACATCCTGGTCCCAACCCATGTATTTGCAGGTTTGCTCAACAAGCGGATTAATGTCTGCTGTGGAGAGGGCCACAGAGGGGACCATGACTTATTCCATGCATATGACTTTGTATTCCATGAGGACGTATGACTTTAGCCGCCATCCGGGCAGAGAGACCTAATTGGCCATGTAAGACTTGGCCTTCTGGAGCAAATCAATGGCCCATCTGGTCCAGTGTCCTGTCTCCAGCCCTGCCAGACCAATAGCCCCTCTTATCCAGTGCCTTATGTTGAGCTATACTGGATCAGACCAATGGTTCATTTTCTCTCCTACCCTATCTTGACCTGTGTCTGATCAGTCCAGTTGCTTCATTTGTCCCTGGTATTATCACGTGATCTTCCAGATCATATCAGCCACCTGGCGTAGTCCTTTATCCTTCCTCTTGCCCACAGCAGATCGGACTGCCGATCTGAGGGCCGGTCAAAGAGAGGCCAGTGCTGGAGTCTGCCCTGAAGAGTGTAAAGCATGCAGCACACCGTGTACCTACTATATCATGGGTGGCGGGGAATCTCAAAGCCATGGGGACTGTGGGTGAGGCCAAGGAGGAAATGTTTGACCAACCTCTCCCTCCCCAATGCCGCAGAAGTGCTCTTTATTTTTTCTTATCTCTATTTCCTTCCACTGCACTGCGTCCTTCCCTATCATCTCCTTTTCTCTCCCACCAGTCTTCCTAACCTCCTGCCGTTGGGCTGTGCCGGTGCGTGTTGCCCACCGGAACACAGTGCAGCGACGTGGCACCTGTGGTATATAACGGTCAGGCCCACTTGCCTCTCGTCGGAGGGGGCCTTGTCCGCTCTCTGCCACCTGCTCTCTCTCGCGGGATAGCGCTGTTTGTTTAACAGAGAGATGAAGCGTGACGTGATGACTCCCAGCGGAGGAGCCAGGGAGAGTGCTGCCGTCTATAAATTGGAGTCAGGCTTTGTTTTTTTTTTTATTTGATTGAAATTGCCATCAATGACTTTATGAGCTATTTTTGGAAAAAGCGGTGACAGCTAACCCTTTGCTGCCCAAGTGGCTCAAAGAGAAGGCTGATAGGAGGTGGCTGCCGGAGGGCGGGGATGGCCTTTTTACCTGTGAAATTTAGGGAGGAGCGGGAGTGAGGATGTATTGACACTAGTGCTCTGTTCTATGACACGTTTTGTTTTGTTCTTCCCTAAAAGGAGGTCTTCTGGGAGCATCCTCCACTTGTTTATGTTCCCCAGATATCACCTTCACTAAGAAGCACCCCGTTGTGCCAGCATGCCCCATGGGCAGAACAAAATCAGAGTTCCTCACTGCTTCCTGGCCTCTCACCAGGCCTTCTTGGTACAATAGTAGGAGGATGCAGGATGAGAAAGGAGCTTGCATAGGATCTCTTGAGCTTCCACAGTGAAATGATGTCTGTCTCTGAGCCTAAACAGTTGCCTTTAGCTGATGTTTGCCTTAAGGAGGTGGGGATTTGGTGCTGGAAATGAAACCCACTCGGATATTGGGCTGTGGCCTAAATCCAAGTGAGTGAGTATATTCTGTAGTCTAGCGCTCCAAAATCCTCCTGCATTGTCACTTAGATGTGGTGTTCTTCATTCCCTGCTTTCAATTGATGTGCAGTGTTTTGGGGGCACTTCTAAAAGGCTTTGTGCTTCACCCTAGTGGTGTCTATGTTTCAGTGATGAGCGACGTGATTGCTGTATGAATACCGTCTGTAATGTGCCTTGTGACCAAAAGTTGAATTTCGCACGAGGAAGTACTTCGGCAGGAGCATTTTCTATACAAATAAGTCAGGGATTTCTGCTGTCCGCCCTGCTCCCCCCTCAGGTGCTCCATTGAAAAAGACTTTTGATTTCTTCTTAAGATGTATAATTTGGGTATAACAGCTAGTGTGGAATTATTTATTAAGCTGTGTGTTTTAATCAAGGAGAAAAGAAATGACAAATAGAGAGAAAACATAACTAAAGGCAGCAAAGCCCTGGGATCAATTCATGGTCTCCTTAATTAATCTTTCTCCCTGTTGTTTATTGCATTTTGCAAAGAGAGAGAATTCACGTGCTTGTTGCACTGGCACTGTGATGTTTCAACAAGGCTGAGTGGCTGGTGAGACACAGTCCCAGCGTCACCAGGGTGCTGAGAAGATATTTTATACTGGCAGCTCACTAGACTGCCATCATCTGATATTTTTAAGTGTAATAATGGATGTTAGAAGGACGGTACATGACATACAGGAATTCTGTTTCTCATTCCTATACTGTACAATGTGCCCCTTCAAAATTGCCCTGGGGCAGATTTTCCAAAAAGAGAGGTGTGTGCAATGGTACACTTAACTTCCTTGTGCAAAGACTGCACAGTTTGCAAAGAATTGGATAGCTGTATGCAGAACCCCTCGCCTTAAAATCACTCCCATACTGAAAAAAAACATGTCATTTAGTATACAAAAAACTAGACTTGTTCATCAGGTCCCTTCCCCTGCCCGTGCAGGACTCATCCTCATTGAATGTTCTGTAGTGCCTAGTCTTGTGCAAATTCCAAAGGGGGAGCCGTGTTAGTCTATTGTAGGAAGACAACAGAGTCCTGTGGCACTTTTAAAGACTAACAGATTTATTTATCGCATGAGCTTTCGTGGGAGAAAATCCCACCACGAAAGCTCATGCGATAAATAAATCTGTTAGTCTTTAAAAGTGCCACAGGACTCTGTTGTCTTGTCTTGTGCAGTAAATGAACTCCCTTCTTTTCCTGTGGGGGTCTCTTCCACAGCCTGTCATTACTTCATTATTAGCATTTACATTATATTATATTATATTAGCATATCATTCCATCACTCCAAGTTACATGCCTTTGAACCATCCTCAACAATTCCTTTCTCTCCTTTGTCCTTGTAGATTGCTCTCTTTCCCCCCACTTAGCCATCATTAAGGGGGAACAATCCATGTTTTGTTTTTTAGACTTTCCTCATACCTCAGTCCCTCCAACCTCCTCTTCATTTTTTTTGCTCTTCACTGAATTTCCTCAAAGGTGTTGACACTTTCCTGGCTTTTTGCCTAGAATGGTTTGCAGTATTCCAGGTATGATCTCATCTGAACTCTAGGGAAATGGACCGTCTCCTCTTCGCTCTGTGACGCAGTGTCGCCGCATGTGTATGCTGGAATCTCATTGGCTTTTTCCCCCCGTTATATTGCATTATAGGCTGATGAGCCCTTTGCTGCCCATAGTCATCACAAGGCTTTTTTGACATCAACTACTTTTCAGGTTTCTGCCTTCCACTAAATTGTTTGATTTGATTTTCTCCGAAATGCACTGGCTTGCATTTTTTCTAGGTTTAGGTTTTGTTTTGTTTCCTTCCCTATTTTCTAAATGCTTTTTCATATGACTTCCCCATCTTCAGTGACCTCCTGATTTTATTATTATTGGAGCACAGAAATGAACAAATTGGATCTGAAATGGTCCTTTTAGTCCACTATCCTCCTCTTTCCCGTGGCTGGTATCAGATGCATCAGAGGAATGTAGTATAGATTCCCCAGAACATACAAAGCATTAGCTTTTTGTAGTTAATGTAATGTCTAATCCTTTCCAAATAATGAATAAGGATGTTAAATAAAACCAGGTTTGACACCAAGCCCTGCTGCAAACATCTTCTCCCAACTCTAAACTTTGCCATTTCATCGCTCTTTGTTTACGCTCCTTCACCCTGTTCTGAATTCATGTGCATGCTTCGGTCTTTTTAATACAAGTGGTGTGTATCATAGTGGGCTACCTAGAATGGCACTGGCAGATAAGGGCTATATAAATAAAAGGTATTATTATTAATATTAATGCTGTTTTGTTAACAGGACTTGTATCCAAGCCAATTTGAATTCATTTTTCAAGTAAGATTTTGTAAAGCACCGATTTCAAATGCTTTACGAAGGTCAGATATGATGCAGCTATTGCATTCCCTGTATCCACTCATTCTGTAATTCAATCAACAAAAAAAGAGGTGATCAAATTAGTTTGTCATGATTTGTGCTTTATAGATACCCAGCTTCTTGCTCTTGGTTCCATTATCCTTTTAGGTACTTAAAGAATTTGGTCTCTTAAAATTTGTTTAATTGTTTTGCTAAGGATCGAAGCTGAACTTACTAATTTCTTTTATCCATCAAATATGAACATGCAACAGTGAACAATATATATGAGAAAAATTTTGTGAAAAATTACAGTATATGGTTGTCTTGTGTGTGTTTGTGCGCACACTCTACAACTGCAGTCCCCACATTCCATGCTGTTCAGTGTATTGAGTGCTGTTTAGTGTATGTTGTGGTATGTCAAGGTAGTATACACTTGCTGGCTGCTCTATTAATGTCCAGCTGATCTAAAGGCTCAGCAGGGAGAACATGAATTAATTTACTAGGTTTTCTCATCTGCTTTGACCATTATTTCTTCTGGGGTTTTGGGAACATAAATTCTTTTAAGTTTTGATCATTCTAAACTCCTTCATTAAAAGTGACACTCAAATAGCCTTAGATAGATATATAAAAATAGTATCTCCCCAGTCACTCGAACTTCATTTCTGCAACATCTAGGAAATTCTCTTCTACTCCACTGCAGTTGTGCACCTGGATTTTAGATTTCCATTCCCTTATTAGAGTCATTTAGCTAGTAATAATAATAAATATGGTCCATTAACATTTTCGATGCTACTGACATATTTAGTTATGTGATTTCTGATATAGGAGTATTTCCCCACTTGGAGAGTTTGGATAGTGTTTTCTGGCTGTGTTCTATTATCTAGTAATATATAGGAGTTAATGCAACATAAGCATATGCCTAATAAATTGGCTTGGCAGAATTCAATTTCTATCTTGTTTTAACAATTTCAATGGATGATATTGATTTTTAGTTTTAAAACTTCCCCCTCCCAATTTTTTTTTATCAATTTTAAATTTTGACAGTTGCACAAAATTATGGGCGGAAGCGACGGTAAGGTAAGAGTTAGTGATGGTCGATGTTGAGATTGAAAAAGTGAAATCTTTATAACTGTTAAAACACAAATTGTCAACATCATATATTTAAATATACAACATAAAGAGAGTTAAAATAAACTAAGTTTTCAAGCAAGATTTTTTTTTTAATTTGCTTATCTTTAAATTTTTATTTTTATCAATGGAATTTTTTTCTCTGTTTGGATGTGTATGGTGAAATAGATGTTTATCTACACTAACTGATAAAAATCTAATCATTCTGAACATAGTCATATACTTGGTAGCAAGGGGGAGGTGTTCTGTGCTGGAGTACCAGGGGCAGAAGTTGTAAGAATAATTTAGGCACTTTTATTTAATATGTATATATATTTGTGGCATTGATTAAGCTCTACAGAGCTTTGTATCCTAGGTCCTACTGCTTTATGTCACAATGAAGACTTTAGGATCTGCTGGATTCTTACCACATTTGATTCAGGGGGGCCTGTACTTCTCACACTCAGCAGAAGGCACTGGAACGTACTTGAACATACTTCCTACAAGGTTCTGTCAGTCTCTGTTTGGAGAGCTTCAGGGTGCCATTCCAGTATAATTTGTGTAGCCAGTCTTTTCATTAATCTTCCTCATCAGGAATGGGGTTTGGGCTTTTTTGTTAAACAGCAGGCTTTGTTAAGCATTGAAGACTGGTGTTTTTATTGATGAAAGTCACATTGGGACCAGTGCATTATTTCTTCTTCTTCTTCTTAATAGGTATGGCCAAGAATTGTAACATTTGTTACATGCTATAGAGCGGCCCTGAGTGGCCTCAGAAAGAGGTGATATTCTTTCCTTCTCTGCCTGGACTGTTCAGCTGATCTGCGTGCAAGCTAAACATAGCATAGATCTTGATTCCCTTAAAGTCAGCAGCAAAACTTCCATTGGCTTTTATGTGAACAGGATTTTATCCCTTCCATGTTTGTTCTCATCTTAACTTAGATTGTACCCTCTTCAGAGGCAGGGGCTTTTTGTTTTTATGTGCCATGCACCTCTAAAACACTATATATATATAATGACGGGGATGGTAGGAACAATGAAGATTTCAGAACCTCCTCTCCCACAATGCACATATGCTCTGGAAGTAATTTAAGATTGCAAATCAGTCACAGACTTTGTAAACTCATTGCAAATCCATCTGCACTTCAGAACAAAATATTTGGAATTGGCTTCTCCTCCACTTAATACTTCTGAATCCCGAGTTCAGGATTCTAGGATTTTCTGGCAAGAGTGGAGGACATTGAAGGATCGGTGGTTAAGGGTCTCTGCATTCACTCAAAAGGCTGGATGGCTCTGAAGACAGTGTGGGGTAGGATATGAGTGACATATGGTGAAGCAAAACAAACAAGGAGTTTAGTGGCAATTTTAAAGATTACCAAATTTATTTATATCATGAGCTTTCACGGGAGAAAATCCCACTTTGTCAGATGCTTGAAGATGGAGAAGTACAGATGAATGGGAAGCTGTTACTAGAACCTCTTTGGAATTTCTATACATTATAAATGACACTTTTCAAACTCTAAAGGTGTTGCATCCAAAATTGAATTCTTTATTAGACCTCATCTCCTCAGATAAAGAGGAACTGATCGCAGAACTAAAAAGTAATTGCAATTTAAGTACAAGTGATTATGACTTGATCACATTTTTAATGAGCAATCAGGATAAAGTCCAGACCAGTGATATGTATATTTCATAAGGGCCAACTTCATAAAGAGGAAAACAATTATTAGCCAAATCAGCTGGGAGGAAGAATTTAATCAGAAGAATGTGACTGATAACTGGGAATTCTTTGAGAATACTTCACTAGATGCCCCAAAAGTCACAGTCACACAATTCAGAAGGAATGCCTTATTTGTTTAAAAGAAAACAAAACAAAAGCAAACCCTGACCTCTTTTAGAGGGGAAGTAAAGGAATCTATCTGTCTGTCTAAAATAAACAAGGGGAAAGGGGGGAAAGTAATATCACATCTGTAAGAAAGGGACAGTGGATAGTAATGAATATAAATCAGAACCCATGAGTTGTAGAAAATTGATAAGAGAAGGAAAGGGACACAAGGGAAAATCTGTGGACGACAGAATTAAAGACAATAAGAAGGATTTTTAAAAGTCTCTTAGGAACAAAAAGAGTCCTCACAATGTTACTGGTCCATTACTAGATGGAAATGGTAAACTTATCCATAATAAAGCAGAAGAGAGAGGTGTCTTTAATAATATTTCTGTTATGTATTTGGTGAGGCGGGGAGATGATATAGTCATATCATATGATAACATTATTCCTTTGCTCTAGTATTTTGGAGGATGTTAAACATCAGCTACTAAAGTTAGACATTTTGAAATCAGCAGTTCTAGATAACTTGCATCCAAATTTTTTAAAAGAGCAGGCTCTGGAGCTTGCTGGACCATTAATGTTGATTCCCAATAAGTCGTAGAACACTGGGGAAGTTCTAGAAGACTGAAGGAAAGGTAATAATTTGCCAACAGTTAAAAGGGTAAACAGGGTGATCTGGTTAATTACAGGCCTGTGAGTAATCAATCCCAGGCAAGATAATGAAGCAGCTGGTCCAAGACTTGATTAATCAAGAATTAAAAGAGAGCAATATTATTAATGCCCATCAACATGTTTATGGAAAAATATATCTTGTCAAACTAACTGAATATCTTTTTATGATGTGGTTATAAATTTGGTTGAAAAAGGTAATAGTGTTGATTCAATATACATACACTTGTGGGAGGTGTTTGAATTGGTACCTTATGATGTTTTGATTTAAAAACTAGAATGATATACAATTTAACATGGCACACGTTAAATGGATTAAGATCTGGCTAACTGATAGATCTCAAAGTGTAATTGTAAACCAGGAATCATCATTGAACAGGTCCATTTCTAGTGGAGTCCTGTCCGGATCGCTTCTTGCCATGTAACTTTTGTATTAATGACCTAGAGCAAAACATAAAATCATCATTGATAAAGTTTGCAGGTGGCCCCCAAATTGGGGAAATGTTACATAATGAAGAAAACAGGTGAACGATATGGAATGATCTGGGTCACTGGTAAGCTGGATGCTAGCAAGCTATGTGTTTTAATATATTTAAATATAAATGAATACATTTAGGAACAAATATGTAGGTCATAATTACAGGTTATGGAGGTCATAATTGCAGGATGGGGGAGTCTATCCTGGGAAGCTAGTGACTCAGAAAAAAGATTTGAGGTAATGGTGGATAGTCATCTGAATGTAAGCTCCCACTGTGACGCTAGGGCCAAAAGAGGTAATATGATCCTGGGCTGCGTAAGCAGAGGAATCTTGAGCAGGAGTGAAGAAGTTACTTTTCCTTTGGATTTGGCACTGGTGCGGTCATTGCTGAGCAGTTCTGGGTCCACAATTCAAGAAGAATGTTGGTATTTTGGAGAGGGTTCAGAGAAGAGACCTGAGAATGATTAAAAGATTAGATAGAATGCTTTACAGTGAGAGACTCAAGGAGCTCAATCTATTTAGGGTAACAAAGAGAAAATTAAGGTGTAACCTGATCTCCAAGTACCTACATAGGGAACAAATATTCAACAATGGGCTGTTTAATCTAGCAGAATAAAGATATAACATGATCCAGTGGGTAGAAGCTTGAAGCTAGACAAATTCATCCCGGAAATAGGGTGTGCCTTTTTAACAGCGAGAGCAATTAAACATTGGACTGATTTACCAGGGCTTATGTTATATTCCCCATTGCTGACACTTTCAAAATCAAGATAGGATGCTTGTCTAAAAGATCTGCTCTAGGAATTATTTGGAGGAAGTTCTCTGGCCCGTGTTACACAGGAGGTCACGCATCTCTTCTGGCCTTGGAGTCTATGAAAAAGGCAGAAGCAGTATCTAGTGAAGTCACTTGAGAGGCATCTGGAGGCCGTATGCTGCTCCTTAACAAAGCCCCTAGGGAAGGAGGAAGATTGTGAAGAATTAGCTCCTATCTACATGTCTGAATGTGTGTGTGTGTGTGTGGGGGGGGGGGGGGCCATCACAGGGGAATAAAAGCAGAAAGATGTTTTATGAAGTTATTAGCAGCTGATGGTAAGTGCCTATTTATCTGCACCAAGTTGCAGAGCCTGGGAGTGAGATTTGCTGTCATACCAATTCTTTAAGGATAAATAACCTTGGCTGGAATTTGTGCTAATGATTTTCTAAGCGTGGTGCTGTTGGAGTTTCCAGAAAAAAAAAATGTTTATTTGTTTTTCTTGGGTCTAGATGGGGATCGGTGGGTGAAGGGAAAAGGGTTTGTTTTTCCTTTTGAATCTAATTAGGGGGTTGGTAAAAGAGCCTCATATTTTATTTCTTTTTGTTTTTACAAACATCCCCCAAGGTTACTCTCCTTCTAGCAGCGACTGTGACTGTGGACAATGGCCCTAATGGGGTGTGAGGAGATTGTTCCTATGGAGGCATGCCTCTGCTGGCCTTGCTGTTTCTGTTGTCCAGCTGGTGGAAGTGGACAGGTTGTGGGGAAGGGTACTGTCTACTCCAAGGATTTCAAATGAGGTCCAACTATAAGCTGCCCATTTAAATGATTGGGGAAGTATAGGCTGCACATACATTTATCTTGCTCATTCTGATGCTGAAACCAAAGCCAGAGTACAAACCCATCATGCCAGGGTTTGACAATTGTCCTGTGCACGTGTCAGTGTGATGCACTTTTCAGCAAAAGATATTTCCATCTCCCTGTGGAACCCAGAGGCCATGTCCAGTTGCTAACCTTCCTAAAGGAACGCTCTCTTATCTGGGTAGGCCTTTATTCCTTGCTCAGTAGCATATCAATCTGAGCACTTTAGGAAACAGCAGGATCAACAATAGTTTAATCAGTGTGGCTAGGTCTAGTTTTGGCTCTTTCTTCTTCCCTTACTCTGAGGGGAATGGTTAAAAATGAAATGCTGTATTACAGCTAGCAATTGGTATTCTAGTGCTGGGGTTCTCAACTGCTGGCCTGGTGGAACACGGTTGGAAACTCACCCAACCCCATGCAATACACTTTGCCCCCTCCCCTGAAAAAAAGCCGCCAAGCCGCTCTCCATTGAGGGTTCTGGATGCTACATGGGAATGTGGCCCTTCCACCATTGGAAGCTTCCCGCTGGCTGTGCAAGATCCCATGGGAGATGACCTGCTGCCGGAAGAAAATTGGTGGAAGGATTGTTTGGCAGCGGGGGGTTCTTTTGGTGTCCAGTCATCTCCAGGCAACATATTGAGCTGGCGTGCTACAACACAATAGTTGAGAACCGCTGTTCTAGTAAAAAACTTACATGAGAAAGCGAGTTTTAACTTTTGTGTGGAGGTGTACCAAAGCTCAGGATCTTACAAATTTCATCCTTGGCATAGATAGTTCACTATCGTGGGAAATTATGGTCCCAGGGTAGTCTGGGCCTATTACATTGGGTGCTTTGAAAAGCAGGACCAGAACCTTGAATTTTGACTTCTTGTTCAAGAGGAAGCCAAGTTAATAAGAGCTTTGTGCTCATATCGCAATGTGTTGTATAGCAGCTGAGTTCTTGTATTTTGAATCAGATGGAGTTTTTCAGGTCTAGCATTGTTATAGTACAGACATGGTACAATGGCAGTAATTTAGCATGGAGGTCACAAACTAGTGGAAACCAGTCAAGTCATCAAATACGTTGAAAAATCATCAAGTACATTAGAGTATAGTCTCTAGTCACAGACACAAGAAAATGTTCCTGGCGTGTATTGGCTGCTAGAGGTTGAAAGCTTGTGTTCTCTGTGTGTTCTCTTCTGGATGTTTATTCCCTTTTCTGCAGCACTGAAGGCAGATCTGAAAGAATTATCACAGAGAAATGCACAGAACCTCTGTGGTCTGAGGAGGTATCTGTGTTTACCCCAATGTGCCACTGAAAATGTGTAGGTGTCTGTCATCCCTGTAGCTCTCAGATTGTCATAAAACTCATGGATGAAGTCTCTTACCTTCTGAGGATCTTTCCCAATATGTTTGGTGGTAGCAACTGGCCCCCTTCACTGTGATGGAAGACGCTTTCTGTGCTCCCTCGCTGTGCTCTCCATTAGAGGAACTGCTGACATAGTCTAGCTGAACAGTAACAATGATGATTTCCTGTGTTATAGGCGAGGTGGTGCTGTCTAGTGGCTAGAACATTGGAGTGGGACTCAGGAGACCTGGATTCCCATCTTGGCTCTGCCACTAGACCTTTGGCAAATAACTTATTCTCCCTGCAGTTTCTCCCATGTGATACTGACCTTTGTGAAGTGCTTTGATATCTATGGATGAAAAAGGGTATCTGAGAAATATTACTATTATTATTATCAAGATGACTATAGAGAAGAGTCATCGAGTAGGATATGGGATCATAATCTTCCAGGCAGCAATAGGAAGGAAGGGTTCTTGCTCAGTTTCAGAAGGTGGTTGGAGAGCGGGGTGGTGCAACGTCCAGTGAAGGAAGGATTCCTATAGCCATTAAGAGAAGGTTGGCTGCAGTTGGGCAATGAGGAGGGCTTCCTGAGGTGGTGACTGAGGCACCATCCCTGTGGTGATCGAGGCACTGTTTTGAGAAGACGGTACTCAGCGCCCAGCCTCTCGCACTGTAACACCCGTGGCCAGATTTTCAAAAGAGCTAAGCACCCAACGTACCTCCAACATGCTTTTGAAAACGTGTTGCTAAATGGTCCATTGTGGAGAGCAGCCCTGTAGGATGTCATGGAGATCTGTCAGGGTCACCCAGGGGATATTTTCCAGCTTGTTTATCTATGCTTTATGAAAACTATTTGGGTGGAATGAACATTGTAGTGAAATTCTTCATGTTACAGCTCTTGTATTCCGAGGGGCATCATCATCTTGAATGAATGACAATAGATTTACTGTATCACTCTGAGCTCCATCATGGCACTGCCCGCACCTCGTAAAGTGCGCAGTGCTTACAGTCCCTTTTGCCTCGGCTCTCGCAGTATCCAACCACTCCGCTGATGCCCCCTGCTTCGCTTCCCATTTGCATTATGCAGTCAGTCAAGATTTCCCTTTAATGACCTTGTCGCTCGCCTTGAGAATTAGTTAATACTCTTTAGCATAAACATTGAACTGCATCCCCAGCCCCTGAGAAGCCTGCACGGAGATATTGTTCCCAGCATGCAGGCTGTCGGAGCTGCGTGGTACGTATATATTTTAGACTTGACAAGTGGAGTATGTAAAGATTTTCCGCTTACTGCCCTGCGTGATCTGGTTGGTTCCAGAGCTTGTGTTAGTTATGCCAGCTTTCAGTGCACCCCATGTCGATCATCATGCCGGTGGACGTGAGCATTTCATGAGGGAAAGGCTCATATCCTAAAGAAGGAATGAATTAAGAAGTTGCCACTTGAGCAAAGCAGTCCCAGGACGGGCAACAAGTCGCATAGGTTGTGTTAAAATTAAGAGAGCAAACCTCAGCATAGAAAGCGGATGGAGACCCAGGAACTGGACATTGTTATTTGTGAGTTAAGACAACTTTGAGGCTGTCGGTTGCTCTGTGGGGATTCTGGAATCCACCCAATAGTATCACATGAGAGGATGAGTATTCTTCTGAGCATATGTATACCCACGTATGTGTGGATGGGCGTTCCTTCTTGCACTTTATCCAATGTGCACGTTGATACATTTCTAACCACAGTGAACCAAGTAATCAATTGTAGCCTGTCGGATGGCATGGAAAGGTCATCTTACCCCAGCGAACACTCTCTGCCAGATAACATACTTCCTGTGTTCAATCATCACTCTGAAAACCGCTGAGAAATCAAATGTGCCCAACATATCAACATACTCAGGGTGTAATTTTGGCCACCGTCAACTTAATGAAAGTTTTTGCTGTTGATTTCAGTGAAACTAGGATTTCGTTCTCAGAGTCTCCTGGAGCAAGGAGGGAATCAAATTCCAAGCTAGAATTCCACCCTGCACTTGACAGCGCCCTACTTTCTGAGGCATTAATCAAGAGGGCATAAGCAGTGGTCCCTGCTTTGATCTCAGCTGTCGAGGTACACCACAGAAAGAACATTGGTCACAGAGGTATTCAGGCCTCTGGTTAAAAACAGAGAGTTTCATAGATTAGAAGTAGCACTTTGAATACATTTCTGTACGAAAGATGCTCTGGTGAGGGACAGACTATACATCATAAACACATCTACACCATGGAGCCCACTTGAAATGAGTTTGGGTGCACCAGAGTTGTGTTCACAATGCATCCACGGGCCATTCTATGGGCCACATCAGCTTCCAGATAAATAAGCAACTATGTGGAGGTGCTCCTCTGAGGCAGTGTTCCAGAAGACTGGGTTGGTGTTTGTAGTTCTTGCAGGGCCCGGTGGGCAACAGCATTAGTTTTTCTTAATGGGACACCTTCCAGGACATTGTATGAGGACGTGATGTGTACATATCAAAAGAGAGAGATGTGTTCCTGGTTTGAGGAGGTATGGAGCAGGGGACTTGTTACTGTTCAGAAATGGAATTTACACATGAAGGGAAGGTGTAACATCTTACCAGGGGATGACATCACCATCAGGAGGTTGGTCCACTCCACCTGGTCCAGGGGTGGTCTAATGACTTTTCATGTTCAGGTATCATTATGGAGGAAACAGGTCAATGGGCCTTTCCCCCTTATCCTGCTCAGAAACCTCTCTCTTCTGCTGATCATGGCATCTGGCTCCCAGGGCCTCCTTTATGATCTGCAGTGTTGATTTGAGGGGAGCTAATTCACAGCATGGTCAGCCAAAATCCTGTGAGAAATAAGACTCCACTTGCTTTCAAAAACAGTTCTTCTTCCAAGCAAAGCAACCTCCCTTTGCCAATATATGATTTGAGGGAGCTGTGCACGTTCTGTTCTTATCCCTTCCCTTGTTAATTCATTCCAGCCTCACTGTGAAATAATGCAAGAAAACAAACCCAGGAAAGATGATTTCAGAGCAGCTCCATTCTGCCACTGAGCAAACCACCAGGAAACAGAGCAGGTTGTTGTGAAGTGAACCTGTTTCCTTTGAGGCTGCTCTGGCTGGCATCATGGAGTTCCGCCTTGCCTTAGTTATTACAGAGAATTCTTCCTTGGGTGTCTGGCTGGTAAGTCTCGCCCGGTTGCTCAGGGTTTAATTGATCACCATATTTGGGGTTGGGAGGGAATTTTCCCCTAAGGCAGATTGGCAAAGACTCTGGGGTTTTTTTGCCTTCCTCTGTAGCATGGGGCATGACTCAATTTCTGGTGGATTCTCTGTACCTTAAAGTCTTTGAATCACTATTCGAGGACTTAATAACTCAGTCCTAGGTTAGAGGTTTATTATGGGAGTGGGTGGGTGAGGTTCTGTGGCCTGCATTGTGCTGGTGGTCAGAGTAGATGATCATTTCTGACCTTAGAGTCTGAGTGTGCCCAGCCATTTCTTTCCATAGACTTCTTCCTCTGATAATCAAACTTGGTCAGACTTAAACATACTCCTCCCCTTGCACGCCACCTCCTATTGACCTAGCTGCATGCTTCAGAATAGCCTGTGTGCATTCAGCCTCTACCAGAGCACCCAATGTTCTGTCTTTCTCATGAAATACGGGACTTTTCCTCTTTCTTTTTGTGACATGGTTGAGGTAATGTGTCCACCTGTGATGGTTAACCCCTGACAGTGCTTCCTCCCAGGTCAGGTGCTAGCAAACCCCATAAGCTTCTTTCATATGCTGTTACCTGCCAATCCTAAGATGATGGCACCACCACTCAGCCGGGTGGGTGCATAAAAGGCAGGCTTTTGTTTTTGGAGTGGAACTTGTACAGCTAAAATCTCCATGGAAATGGCCCCCTTGATGTCTGAGGGCTCATCTACTCTTACAGCACTGCAGTGCCATCATTGTCGCACTTAGTGAAGATGCTGCCTATGCTGATGGGAGACCTCCTTACGCCGGCAGTTACTCCACCTTCCCGAGAGGTGGTAGATTTGTTGATGGGAGAAAGACTCTAGTCAACATAGCGCTGTCTATGCTGGGAGTTTGGTCCGTATAACTGCGTCATTCAGGATGGGAATTTTCCATACCCCTCAGTCATGTAGTTATACTGACATTAGTTTGTAGTATAGACCTGGGCTTAGTTTTCCATCTTTTGAGGTCCCTCCCTCCCCCAATAATCAAATATGCTAATTGTTACGTCGGCTACCAGCCTGTGAATCAAGTAAACTCCGTTTTGGGCTGTCGTCCCATAGAAGACCTAAGGACTGAACATCTTTAGAAATTATTCTATGGGGGTTCTCTTGGGGAGAGATCTTCTGATGCCATCTGCAGATGATCCAGAAACTTCTTTCATATAGTTGCATAACCCCCGCCCCCACCTCCCAGTTTTAACTAGACACTGGACTTGCAGCATCTCCTCAGAGAGGCTTGTAAGAAGCTTTTAGCAATGAATCTTTATTTGTGGTCTATAAAATACACAAGCAAAGCCTCTCCTAGACATGAGAGCAATTAAAACATCCACTGAGTGAATAAAAAAAACCAGTCTAATAATAATGGTGCCGTTAATGAGACTTCAGATGTTTTAGCAACCCAGCCTATGTCTGGCAAGTTCTGAGATGCATTATCTGAATAAAGTTGCTGCTGCTGTGAATTGTAAAGATTTTTCCTAAACGCTTTGGGATTTAAATGAAGCTTGGCTCTCCCAGAATCACCATCGGGGGTAGCGTATGTCCCATCCCAGGGGAAATATACTTTAGGCAAAACACAGTCCGGAAGAGATGAGAGCAATTTTGCAAAACAGTTCACTTGACTTCCTCTTGGAAGGAATTCAGAGAAGAGCAACAAAAATAATTAAGGTTCTACGGGGATTAAATAGTAAAAAAGCTAAGTATGTGTACCTTGGCTAGACAACAGCTAAGGGGATGTGATAATCAGCGGTGCATATTTAAAAGATGTAAACAGTGAGGAGGGAGAGGGATTTCTTAGGATAAGCAGCTAGAACTGGAAGTTGCAAGATAAAATTAAGCACAAGAAATGTACCTTGACTATCCGGAAACTTTTCCTAATCACAGAAATGTAGGGCTGGAAGGGACCTTGAGAGATCCTCTTGGTCAGCCTCTGCACTGAGGCAGGACTGAGTGTACCTAGATCATCCCTGACAGGTGTTTGTCTAGCCTACAAGGATGGGGATTTTCCCGGCCTCCCTTGGACGCCTGTTCCGGTGCTTGATGATCCTTCTAGTTATAAAGCCTTCCATAATATCTAACCTCAATTTCCTGTGCTGCAGGTGAGTGCTGTATGAGAGTTTGGTGTAGTTTCCAAGGTGGAACCTTCATCACTGGAGTCATTTAAAACTGGTCAGAGCTAGTTAGGGGCATTGAAGATCCTGGCTAAGGAGCTCTGGCAGCCTTGTATGAAGATGACAGAGCGGGGCAGGAAGGAAGGGTGGAAATCAGGGATGAGTTGCATGATTGGAGACTAGTAATAATCAGTGAATTGCTGGAGTGAGTTGAGATGCAGGGTTGCGTTTGGGAAGCTTGCACAGCCTGTGCCCGACCTTTGCCTATCTCTAACCAGACCTATAAGTCACTCGCATGCAGAAGAACCAAATTCACCCCCACATCGCAGTGCGGGAGATGGAAATGCAAAGCTCTTCTGGGCAGTCACTTGCCTTTATCATTGGAAAGCAGAGGGAGGAAGAACATGATGCCGGACTCATTTCCCTCACTCAAATTGCTCCTTCTATCCCTTTGGCTGCCATGTTTTGTGCTCAGGGGTGAAATAACTAACTGGAAGGACTGGCTGAAGTCTCCCAGCCTTGGCTGATTAATTAACTCTTCAGATTAATTTCCTTTCTGATTACCGCTTGACTAATTCCTCCCAACTCTGGGAGACCTCCTCACCACTTAATCCTCTTTGTAAGCCCGGGGAGTGAAACGTTTGAAGTAAACATTAGCCGAAAGGGAAGACATTATAAAACACAACGCTTCCCCTCCCTCTATTGGGCTCTCCTGCCTTCTATCCCAGCCCCGCCCAGCAGCACTTTCCGTTTACTTCACCATGGGGGGCTGCTACAATGAGGCAGATTCTCTGAAGGATTCCTTCTTTTCCGCATGTCTAAACCCGCTTTTGGCCTTGTTTCTCCAGCGTGTCTGTAACAAATTGCATAATTTCACTTGTGGAGCCTGATAATTAGTGACAATATCCCAGTAATTTGCAAAGGGGCAGGAGGAGGGAGACTCGTTGCAGCTCTGCTCAGAAACATTAGAGGAATCTTTTCTCACAGTTTCATTAAAGAGAGCATCTAAACTCATCAACAGGCTTTTGATATATCAAAGAGCACAAGAGGCTGACAGCACGGCTGGGTTTTTCCAGGCTACTGCACTGGGTAACGCAGAATGGAGAGAAGGAGAGCGGCGCTCAGTGAAGGAAGGTCAGGTTAGGGACTACTTGGAAAAGTTGGATGTGCACAGATCTATGGAGCCGGATGAACTGCATCCAAGGGTGCTTAGGGAGTTGGCTGATGTGATTGCAGAGCCGCTGGCCATTATCCTTGAAAACTCGTGGCGAATGGGGGAGTTTCTGGATGATTGGAAAAAGGAAAATATAGTACATATCTTCAAGAAAGAGAAAAAGGAGGATCTGGGACACTACTGACCAATCAGCCTCACCTCAATCCCTGGAAAAATCATGGAGCAGGTTCTCAAAGAATCCATCCTGAAACACTTGGAGGAAAATAGAGTGATCAGGAGCAGTCAGCATGGATTCACCAAGGGCAAATTGTGCCTGACCAACCTGATCACCTTCTATAATGAGATGACTGGATTTGTGGATGCGGGAATAACCGTTGATGTGATATACCTCGACTTTAGCAAAGCTTTTGACACGGTTTCCCACAGCATTCTCATCGGCAAGTTAAGGAAGTATGAGTTGGATGAATGGATCATAAGGTGGATAGAAAACTGGCTAGATCATCGGGCTCAGTGGGTTGGATTCAGTGGCTCAGTGTCTAGTTGGCAGCCAGTAATGAATGGAGTACCACAGGGGTTGGTCCTGGGGTTGGTTCTGTTCAACATCTTCATTAATGATCTCGATGATGGGATAGATTGCTTGCTCAGTAAATTCTCAGATGACACCAAGCTGGTGGGGAATGGTAGATACTCTGGAGAGCAGGGTTAGGATTCAGAGAGACCTAGACAAATTGGAGCATTGGGCCAAAAGAAATCTCATGAAGTTCAACAAGGACAAGTGTAAAGTCCTGCACTTAGGACAGAAAAATGCTATGTACCGCTACAGGCTGGGGACCGATCGGCTAAGTAGCAGCGCTGTAGAAAAGGACCTGGGGGTTATGGTGGACGGGAAGCTGGATATGAGTCAACAGTGTGCTCTTGTTGCCAAAAAGGCCAATGGCATATTGGTTGCATCAGTAGGAGTGTTGCCAGCAGATCGAGAGATGTGATTATTTCCCTCTCTTCGGCACTGGTGAGGATACATCTGGAATACTGTGTCCAGTTTTGGGCTCCCCACTACAGAAAGGATGTGGACAAATTAGAAAGAGTCCAGCGGAGGGCAACGGAAATGATTGTGGGACTGGGGCACATGACTTATGAGTAGATACTGAAGGAACTAGGTCTATTTTGTCTGCAAAAGAGAAGACTGAGCGGGGATTTGATAGCAACCTTCAGCTACTTGCTCCAAAGAGGAGGGAGCTAGGCTGTTCTTCAGGGTAACAGAGGACAGAACAAGGAGCAATGGTTTCAAGTTGCAGCTGGGGAGGTCGAGGTTGGATATTAAGAAAAACTTTCTCACTAGGAGGGTGGTGAAGCATTGGAATGGGTTACCTAGGGAGGTGGTGGAATCTCCATATTTGGAAACATTTAAGGCTCGGTTAGACAAAACCCTGGCTGGGATGATTTAGTGGGAGCGGTCCTGCTTTTGGCAGGAGGTTGGACTAGATGACTTCATGAGGTCCCTTCCAGCCCTATGGTTCTATAGGTATCGTGTGGACATCTCCACAGAGCTCTGCCAGTGCACCCCAGTCATGCACCCTCCAGTTAGCCCTGCCCTTTCCAGCTTGCGAATGCAGTTCCGTATTTATCTGTATTTATTCTTTTTCATTCCTCCTCGCCATTAATCCAGTCCTGCCCACCTCCCCCTGCTTTTAAATGCACTTCAATCCTCATCTCATTCCCACAATTATTCTACCCTTGCAATTATTCTACTCCTCCACACACTGCTGCAGTACCTCAGTCCTGATTATTATTAATTTATTCATTTGTATTACTCTTGCATCCAGATCTGGGGCCCCCTTTTGGGAAGCATTGTGCAAGCATGTATGAAGTTGTGAGTAACCCCTGGAAAATTGTACAGTTGTGACCCATGAAGCTGGGGGGGAGAGAAATATATAATCAAATATATAATTGTGTGGTTTATGTGTTTGCACCTAAATGGATATAATCCAGATGAATCCCATGTGACCATCAATGTGTCCATCACTGGTTGCTGAGATGTCATAAGAAATCAGTCAGAGAAATGTCTTGAGGAGAGTTTTGAAGGAGCCTGGGTGTAGTAGCCCTGAGGGTTGGTTCAGGGAAAACATTCCATACGTAAGGAGCACGGGAGGGAAGGCAGCTTGGAGATATTTATTAGAGAAGCTCACAGACAAAGTAATGAGGTTGGCATTGTTGGTGGAGAGCAAGTGGCGGTGGCGGAGGGGGCGGCCCAATGAAAGAAGAGAGTGGAGAAATAGGGGTGAGCAGAATTGTGAAGGGCCAATAAGATGAGGGCAATAAGCTTAAATTTGATAGCATGAAGTGAAGATGACTTGATCAAAGCAATGGGCAGTAATGGCATGCTAGGGATAAGAGCCACACAAAATGGATATGCCACGAGAATCTTAGTATGTACTGTGGCCCTGATATACAACATCCCCAGTCATACATGTCTTGTGTTCTCCATGGGGTCTTGCCATCATACTTGTAATCTGCCCCGGAAGCCCTCGCTTTTCCCCAACCAGTTCTGATCATTCAGACAGGAGATAGCCCATGCACCTCAGTCCTTTTCTGTAGAGCTCCTTCTGCTATTCCAATCCAGGGCTCTCCCAACCAATTCTGTCAGTGCCCCTTAATCTTGATCTTGGCACCTCTTGCTATTTCAGGAGAGACATTCTGCTGGACAGATGGATGCTTGTTCCCCTACGAGCACTAAGGTTTTATTCCTGAGTTGTATTCCAAAAGCCTCTGGATGCTTTAATGTAAAATAAGCAAACTGACAAAAAAAAAAATCTGCCCAAATGAATTCAAGAGCTGAAACAAAACATCCCCCTACCTTCCTTCAGCACCCACCCTCCGAACGTGCAGTAAATGGACATAACGCCCACTGGAAACATAAGAGAAACAACAAATTCTTGTACAGCGCTTTGACCAATGTTTTGTGGACAGTACCGAAGTTCTGCTAGGAATCCGACTGAAAACCAGCCAGCTCCTTTCGTTTGTGACCTTGGTGAGTGGAAAAGCTAGAGCAGTGACGCTTGGCCCACTGGAGTGAGCTATTTCTTTCTCTTAAGTATGTGGGCTGTATTCAGTACTTAATAGTTGCTTACACTAATTAATCTTGGCTGAGTTTGAGCTGCCAAGTGGAAACAAATAAGAAAGATGGTGTGTGTAGATAAAGAAGAGGAGAGTGATTTTTTTTTTCTTGACTGACACTGTAAACAGCTATTTGAGGCTTTTGGAGTTGCCGCTGTTTGTAGATTCTAAGTTTTAATGTGATAGCCCTCAATACCGCTCCACTCTCCTTGCCTAGCTGCTGTGATTAGGATATTTAAATTGGTCCTTAGAACTGCTGCTTTGCTTTGTCCCTGCTGCAAACAAATTACTCTGGCTTATAAAGGAGATGGAACCATACGCAGAGAATATGCTGTTCTCATATACACGGTATTAAGCACAACACTGAGAAATTACTGAAGGTATGGTGCAAATAGAGACTCGGGCATACTGCAGCCAGGGAGCTCTGGCCGCAGAGCACTCGGGCAGAAGCTTGTTTTTCTCTGGCGCCGCCACCCTTGACAAATAATTTTTGTTTGTGCCAACTTTGTTCTAGCTGGTGTATGACAAATTGTAACTGCACACTGCCAGTTTACAGAGGCCTACCTAATTTCAGGCAGCTAGGAATTGCTTTCCCAGAACAGACCAATGTTCTCTTTAGTTCAGTATCTGGCTCCCACCTCACTGGATCAGATTAATAGTCCATTTAGTTTATGCAACTAGCTGAGCAACAATGTTTCTTGTATTGGGTGGGGCAGGGTTCCTCCTGACTCCACCTGGGGGATCAGTTTAAGTTGTCAACTGTGAGGATTGGTAGACTGTATAATTTTATCCCGGCCAGTGTAACTGCAGTTGGTTGAAGAAGTAAAGTGTTGTAGTGATTAGACAGGTGCTTGGGAATCGAGAGTCCGGGGTTCTGTTCCCAGCCCTGCAGCTGACTTCGGGCAAGTCGCTTAACCTCACGGTCTCTGGCTGCAGAACTCTAGTATCCCCTTTGCTCAGTGCTTTGATCTCCTTGAGTAGGAGGTGCCGGAAAAGCCTAAAATATTATTTGCTGTTTCTGAAAAGTGCACACTCCTTTTGGCTCTTAGAACTCACTGCTGCAGGGCAGTGGCTTGCTATAGTTAATCATCCGTTCCATTAGAAAAGTCGCTCCGCTGATGTGTTTGACATGTCAGGTGCCCTCTGTTTCTTGTATGACAAGGTGGGCTCACGTAGAGCTACTGATTGGCCCTCGCTGTCTTTGCCATTAGTTTTTGACTGCCCTCAGTTTTTTGCTCTTTCTCTTCCTCTCTACAGACTGAGTGGATGCTTGGCAACAAAAGCAACCGTGAAAGTGATGCCAGCAACAGGAGCGTGAGTGCAAGCCATGGGCATATGAGCTGCAGTTTCTGTATTACTCCAGGGGTTCCTGAGTGGGTTGAAGCAAAGAGGTGTTGCTTATATAGGAAGAAAAGAGAGGATGTGGGGTCACTGTGATCCCATTGCTGGAAATACAAGAGACCATAGTCTTTCTCTTCCACAACCTAAGTCTGATGCAGGAATGAAAGGAGGATGTGAGGAGGGGAGAGCTGCTAGATGCTACGGTTAGCAGGCCATATAAGTACCCAGAGAGATAGAAACAGGAACTTGAGAGTATGCTGTTGGGGTGTCATTGCCATCAAAGTATGGGACTGCTCCGCTGCTAGCGCAGTGCCCTTCTGATTGCCACACCCAGAACAGCTGTACAATTTATTTGCATCTGCATCAGTGCTATCTGTAGCAGAGTGGCATTGTTCTCTATGCACAGAATGGGAACCAAGCGTCACCTTCTTCACCCTCCGCAGCTGATGCCAAGAGGGGGTGTGGAGAGCCCTGGGTCGTGAGGGGGAGTCCAGTCCCGAGCAGCAGAGCATTACCACCTGACAGCTGTTCAGTGGCTATGGTGTGAGCAGATTTGTTGGGTCTTAGTCCAATTTCTAGCACAGGTTCCCGCATCCCATAAATCACAGATGCAGTTGATGCTAATGGTTATGTTTGGTAAAAGCCTCCTCAGAGAGGCTGAGAAATTAATAGGCCATGGATCCTGCATTCCCGTCTAACTCCTTAGAGACTCAGCAAGGCACTACTGAGGTGCAGTGGGTGGAAGCTGCCCTTCTGTTGCCTGGGCTGTCTGCTCTGCAGATCAGAGGATATCCCTGTCCAAGGCCGTCATTCTGGCATTTTTCACTGGCATAAAATGTAATTTAATAAAAGAAACAATCTGTCACTTTCTTCTTCGCCCTCTCTCTGAACTCCCTGCTCCTTACTGTCCTTGCCGCATAAAGCTAGAAAGCACATCCCAGGATCCTGACTGAACCTTTTGGGCTGTGTCTGTGCTCTGCGGTGTCTCCACAAATGTCCCACCAGAGTGTGAAAAGGGAACTGGGAGAAAGCCAGTGGTCTGGTTCGCTGTCCCTATGCAGCCTGGCTGGAATCAGCCACTGCATGTTTAGGTGGTGTGGAACCAGCCTGCCTTTCTGGCTTCCTGCACGGCTGGGGAGCTGGGAAATCAATGTGAGGGATGCAAGCCAGATTAGTGTGGGGAAGCGATGATGATGTCTGGAAATGCAATGGGTAAATTTCCAGCTGATGTAGCAGATCCAAATATGTACATAAATGGTTTGGGGCTGAAAGTATAGTTTTTCAAAAAGAGATCTCTGCAAATGCCCCGGAAAAGTAACCTTAGAGCCCAAGGAAATTTCTCATTTTATGAGGTGACCAGAGGATGAGGACAATATCCTTTCGATGCTGTATTGTATTAGAATCTCACGTGCACGCTCCCTCCATCCATCTCCCTCAGGCAGCTTCAGCTCTGTAAAGATGACTTAGAGCATGAAGGATGCGGTAGGATTGAACCTAATCAGATCATTACTGCAGCAAGGAGGGGAAATAACTTCTAATCCAAAGCTGCCGTCTCTTTCAGCCTCTTTTTATTTATTTCATAATTGCATTTATTTATTTATTTTTCCTGCTGCGTGGTCAAAAAATTCTCCCTGAAGACAGGGGAGAGGGTGAGCCACAGTGCGTTAGGGAGAATAGATGTTCCCTGGCTCTGAATTAAAAACAAACACACACACACACAAAGCCCAGCTGTGCACGTGCGTGCACACAACACAGTTTTGCAGCACTCCAAATAATTTATTCTCTCTAAACCAAAATTCCAGCTGTCAAATTTTTCTGGCTGCTTTGAGTGTGGGCTCTTGAGGCCAAAGACTAGAAAAAAAGGAGGAAAATGTAGATGATCATTTAAAAAATAAAGGTTTTAAAAAGCCATGGGGAAATTGGCCGTCTGATAGCACCGCTAATAAGGTCCAGGACTGCGTATTTCACTTTTGGTCCAGACATCTGATGGCATCTTACATTAGTGGCAGCTGGAAGCTCTAGCTAGCTGATGGCTGTTTGGTGGCCCCTATGTGAAATGAGATGGAGGTCCCAATCTAGAGGAGAGGTGCCCATGTCATGACTGGAACCAAGGGAGAGAGCAAATGGTTCAGGGAACTAGTGTTGTTGTATAGCTAGCTGGCCAGTTCGAATCCAGGCCAGGTCAGTTGTGACCAGAAGTTGCTAGCATTTGGTGGCTGTTTGACTTAGGTGACATGAATTTGCTGATTTTCATTGCTTCTAGTGAACAGGTGCCCATGTGGCAACAGTACTCCATCATAGCTGGCACTAATTGTGTGACAGTCTTGGTAGAAGACCAAGAACTGAATTCCCCCTTCATGTATTCTGTATATCTGTATCTTTGTATGGTAGACCATTACCTGATCCCCACTTATAGCCAGGCTCTCAACTATTTGAGAGCATTACAGATTAGGGCCAAGACTTTGAATTTGGGATAGAAGTGACTGGGGAAAGATTGGTGTGTGTGTGGAACACTGCAATAATATTTTTACTTTCAACGGTGTGCTGCCTGAGTTGTAGCTTCAGGGGCATCCGCATTAATTGTTGGGCAGAGAAAATTGCTGTCACCTAATCTGGAGAAAACGAGCAGGAAATGCATGGCATGGTCTGTTAGGAAGAGGAAAGAGTGCAATATCCTGGGCAGCTGGAGGCAGTAGAAGGTCACTGTTGTGATCATGCTCAGGAATGGTGCAGCATGTAAACTTGAACATGGGCCAGAGATAGTGCCTCCAGGTTAACGGTGATGCACACTGTGGGGTGCTAAGTGGGGAAAACTTGTTGTGCTGCTGCCTTTCTTGGTAATAAATAGAGGCCTTGATCTACAAGGCTGTCAGACTAACATCTTTCACCAGTTTGTGCCTCTGAGAAGGAAAGATGTGCTGAAATCAATATGAGTCGGATCTAAGATTGCCCAGCCGTCTGGGCTCACAAATCCTGGTTCAGACCTTTCATCACTGGAATTATTGTTCCCCCAATCCCGTCAGGGGTGGCTTCCCCTTCTCTTGCATGCGTGGGGCAGGAGCTGACAGATCTGGGTGCGCTGTGCCCAAACAGGCATGGAAGGTGACCCTCCATCAGTGGAAAGGCCAAGCTTCACGTTTGAAGGAGGTGCTCGAGAAAAGGGTATGGCTTTTGTATGCATGACCCTAGAGGACAAAGAGAAGAGGCTGGAGAGGAGGATGGAAAGGAGAGCCCGCTGGGCAGCATAGCGACTTCCTTGCTACACAGAGCTGTCTCAGCAACATCAACATTCCCTGCTTGAAATGTTAAATTATTCTCCTCCTCTGTGCAATTTTTCTATGTGCTTTTCTCAGCAAAATCAATCAAGAGGAATTGATAATTTATAAGCTTTTGTTTGCCTTTTTTCACTGTTCAAAGGCGGGGGGATGAAAGCAGGAGTCAGGGAAATAAACACCAGGGATAAAGGAGTAGAGGAGTTGGCCGCTCAGTGCCCCAGTGCTTCCCCCATCCCTTGGGTAGGTGCAGGGGGGTAATGGAGGGGGCGAGGGGGAAGAGCAGCTGTCTCCTGGATGCTCTGTGGAGGCAAGGTTTCTTTGTTGCTGCTGTTGACTCATCAGCTGCTCCTGAAGCAATCTGTCTTCTCTTGCAAGCTAGCCAGTAATAGAGGGGAATCAGTCTGCAAAACAGCCTAGCCATGTTAGGGACCCTATCCTGTGAGGTGCTGAGCACCCTTATTTCCCACTGAAGCCAACAGAGTTATGTTGGGGTGACTGAAGGCAGGATGAGCTCTGCTTTCTGCATGCAGCAAATGATACAGGAAAAGAGATTGGATTAGGCAGGTAGAAAGAAAGAGGCAGGTCAGCTACCATCATGGTTTATTTAGAAAAAGAAATACCCCATGGTGGCATGTTCCATGTGTTGTGTAGTTACACTTTTGACTTCCCTGCTGGTATGCCCTCACACTCGTGTGTGCCCTCCCTGAGTACATACAGCACAGGTGTGTGTCTGCTTCTTCTCCCAGACGTGTTGCAAACATGTGGGAGCACATGTCAGCCATCCATGCCCCACCTCACCATCATACACTCATTTCCCCCTGAATTGCAAGGAAGGTATTGAGCTGGGACCCATGTCTCCAGGGAAACTGTCCTAGTTTGAGAATTACGGAAGCCACCATCATTGCAAAACAGAGACAGATGTTAGTTATGTAGAGAGAAAGATAAATAGATAAGGAGACACTCTGGTTAGATAAATACGTGCTGTAGATAAATACTTAGACAGATACAGTAGATAATTATGGAGATAGATAGATACCTACGCAGACTAGTACTTAGATAATAGTGGGCTGCTATAGACTAAGGAGAGAGCTGGTAGTTCTGTAGCTCAATTCCTGTTCTTTGTCTAAAGGCTTGTCTTCACTCACAGCACTACTGCAATGCAGCTGCTCTACTGTAGTGTTTTAGTGAAGACATTACTGTGTTGACGGCAGAGCATCTCTCATTGGCATAGTTAATCCATCTCTCCGAGAGGCAGGAGGTATCTTGATGGGAGAAGCTCTCCAGTCAACAGAGCACTGTCCACACGGGGAACTAGGTTGGTGTTACTGCTATTATTTTTTACACCTCTAAGCAATGTACTTACACCAATATACATCTGTAGTGCAGACCTGGCCTAGGCGAATGCTCTTTAATACCATTGCTACTGGAACAGAAAATTTTGTTGTGTGGAGCTCCAAGTGGGCGGGTGTTTTTCTCAAGAAGGGTTGATTTCTGTAACTCATTGGCTTTTTCAGGCTTTCTACCTTTATTTCAGAGGAGCAGCCTGCTTGAAAGTTCACGGAAGTGAGTGATAACAATGTAAGTAGGAAGTGTCGCTCCATCTGTTGACAATCACTTGTCCAAGAGATGAATGACCTTCAGTCTTTGTGCACTCCTAGTCCACTGGTTACAAAGGGCACCCCATTGGGATGGCTGCACGTGTGCCTACAGTACTCACATAGATCCTAAAACTCATGAAACTGCTGCTGTCTGATTAGCTCTCCCCGCCCCCCACCCCACCTCCCAGCAGTATAATGTACATTGGCAGTTGGTTTGTCATGGAGCAGAGGCACAGAATGAAATCTCAAGCTTCTGGTTAATATTGTTGGTGGGTAGATAATAAATAGTGGAGGGGAGGCTCGAGAAGTTGGGAGTTAACGCTTGCTTTGAAGAAACACTGAGGAATTTGGATCTTTGTCCAAAGTGTTTCACACCTGTGGAATCTGTCTGGAAATCTCCTGGCAACAGGGTTTCTCACCTGGCTGTGGGGACACATGCCTTGGGGACAGCCTTCAGCACTTTGCTTCTAATCATGGTCAGCACGAGAAAGTGTACAGGTAGCTGCACAAACAAAGAGGAGAAAAAGTGTCTTGTGCTTTTCTCAGACAGGCGAGGGTTCACCTTTTGTTTTAGAAATTTGCAAAAGCTCTGGGATTTTTGGTTTCTTCAGAACTCTATTGGTCACTTCCTATATTACTGCTAACTGACCAGGCCCATGCCAGGGCTGGATTCCTGGGACCCAGCAGATCTTTCTGATTATCGTCATTAGATTCTGTATGTTGGAAAATGAGCATTACTGTGTGAGCAATGACTGTTAACCCAGCCTAGAGTGGACTGGTTGGATCATGGGGCTATTCCTGTTTTAGAGCCCTTTACATGCTGTTTACCATGGCCCTTCGGATTTTGCTGTGGGAGTCCTTCACTGCCCCCAGAAGTTCAGTCCATTCCCTGTCAGCTGACGGAACGTGATACATTAGTCCATTTTAATTCTCTTAGGTTGCATTCTGGAACACCTTTGGGAGACGTAGCGCTAGGTTTGGCTGGCCACTGACCATGTTGTCTTCCCCGGAGGTTCCTATCAGCTACTGAAGAAAACATCATTCAGGAAGAGGTGGCCAGCCCTTCTCTCTATCCTGAGTACATCCTTGTCTGGCATAGATCCCATGGATGCAACTTTTCCATTCACGCTTGTTCCTCTGTGCCCTTTCCCCCATGAAATGTGTTTTTAAAACCCAGTACAGCTGTAGAAACCGCTCTAGGACCATTGGTCAGACCTGTGTTTGCTCCCTTTCCGCACATCACTGTTTTCACCTGGCCACCTCACATTCCTGCCTCCTTCCATCTATGGCTGCACTCCAGCTGCAAAGGAAACCGGTACCTCCCTGCACCTGACAGATTGATCCTTGGCAAACATGGTGGGAAACTGGTGGCATTGTGGCCAGAAGACACTTGTTGGGGTTTGACAGGCAGCTCAAGGCTTCTTGGTGTCTCAGGGTGGAGGTGGGAGAGGGAGGCAGCGAGCTGTGTGTTTGCTGTTTATTGGCCTCTGCTGGGACCAGTAGGCAGCCTGGCATAGTGACCACTCTGGGCCTTTAGTAAGAGATTTATGAGTTTGTAATTTTCTCAGGCCCTGGAGCAAAAGTGTCTTTAATTAAATTTTGATTCAGCCCCCTCCACTCTCCTGGTTGTGGATTGTTTACTGAAAGTCCTGTGTAGCTTTTGGAGAACCGGTGAGAGTCTCTGAAAATAGCCAGCAGGGGCAGGGGACTGAAAAGCAAGCAGGCGGATGGAAAATGTGACGGAGGTGCCTTTGCCAGGATTAGCGAGTGCTCTGTGATGCCCCGCTGTGTGCAAGTCAGGCCAGCCGGAGCTGGGAGCTCTCTGGGAATCTGGATACTTTTGCATGAGAAAAATCCTGGGACCTGGTCGACCTCTTCGGTTATTGCTCGGAACGACTCTCTAGGAGGCCAAGGTTCGAATCATGCTCCTAATCTCTGCTTCTTCAGGTGGCAGGAGATAGGATTGCTGCAGAAGCAGTGCTACCCAGCCCCACCGCTTGATGGAATCAGCTGACTTTACCTTGCTTTGCTGTGTCCTCCTGTGGCTGGCCGGAAGAGGGCCACCCAACCCTCCCTGTCTGCATGAAGGTTCCCTCCAGTGGTGGGAGTAGAAAGCAGGAGGAGAAGTATCAGGGCTAGGGGTGGGGGGATTAGTTTATTATGTCAGGAGGAAGGTACCAGAAGAATAAACAGAAACTGGACTGGCTGTTGGTGCTCTGCTGTTGAGGGCATGGCCAGAAAATGCTCCAGTTCCATGAGGCGCTAACAGGGCACTGCCTTGGATTTCAGGGTGCTGCAGCCACTCCCCAGACACCCTTCTTTCGTAGGGCTCTTCTTCATGTGCCGTGCTACAGTGGAACAGCTGGACTGTGTCGTAGCACATTAGTAAAGACCCTCCTACGCCGACGGGAGAGCCTCTGTCCCATCAGTGTAGTTAATCCACCTCCCCGAGAGGGGGTAGCTGTGTCGAGAGGAGAACCCTGCAATCGATGTAGCACTGTGTACACTGGGGGTCGGCGCGGGGGGGTGGGATTAGGTCTGGTGTGGATTTTTCACACCTCGGACTGACATAGTTTGATCAATATAGGTTTGTAGCGTAGACTAGGCATAAGTTTCATTACTGATCCCCATCCAGTGGCTCTGACAAACACCACGTCTGCCCTGTGAATAAACACCGGCTCCCACTCATTCACCCTCTCAGCCCCAAAGAGCTGCAGTTACAAGGCTCTGCATGCACATTAGCATTGTCTGCTCCGTGCGGAGAGTGCTTTCGCTCGCCGGGGTCCATGGCATGAAAAGTGGTCCGGTTTCCCTACTGCTCCTGCCATGGCTTGGTATCCACTTCTGAAAGGCTGTTCTGTGCCCCTTCACTCATGGGCCTTGGTGATTTTCATATGGGCCTCCCACCCACATTCCAGCCGTATCCCTATGCATCCTGATATGCCTTGTGTCTCGGGCCCACTAGGGAATACAGCAGGTTGCCTTCGGCTAGGTGATTGGCTAGATTTGGCAGCATCTTCACAGGTACATTGTCTGTTCCACAGCATGACTGGTGTCTGCAGCTGGGTGCACCCGGTCTGCTCAGCAACAGTCAGTGAATGACAGGAGAGAGGCATGTGGCCCGAAGCGCAAAAAAACGCTAGCCACTCCCAGCCCGTTGCTTCCAGCATGAGCCGTTCCAGGTTTCTTCCTCTCACGATGCGGCCGACGAGGATTCCATTTACTGCAAACTCCCCAGTGTCTGCCTTCTCCCTCAGATGGTGCATATGGAGGAGACGTATGGCCTCTAAACATGTTCGGTTCTGACTCTACAGCACAAAGCTGCTGTCATTTGTCTTGTCGTGAGCTACAAAAACAACCAGGGGGAAAAAATCCCCTAATGCGAGAGCCCTGCATCAGGCAGCGGGCTGGGCTCAACACATATGGATGATTTGCCTGTGTGGAATGACAGATGCTGTCCTTTGCATCCCCTTAGTTAGTCATGAAGGTAAATGTCTAACGCCTCTGCTTTCCCCTGCCCTCCTGGCTCATGGCCTGGCAAGAGGCATCTTCCCTCCTACAAGCTCTCAGGATGAAGCAGCTCATAAGGACACAAGGCACGTGCCTGGTGATGGGAATTCTGGCTTGGGATGGGGAGGGAACTCACTCTTTCAGACTTGCATCATTTTAAACATAGACAACTTGGACTGCAAAGAACTGGCTGTAAAAGTAGCCATCTCTACTTCTGCGGGTCAGGGCCAGCCCACCGCTCCCAAAACTTGAGGGTGCAGGCAGTCTCTTCTAGGCTTAATTTCTTCCTGGCAAGCCATTGATTATGTTAAAAGAAGCCATTGGGTAACCGGAACTGCATTCTGTTGTTCAGTTGCATTCATCTGCTTCCTTAGCTTCATTTCCTTTCATTTCCCTTCATTTGCTGTTCTCAGGTGGGACTAGATACTCTTTATGTTCACACACATATAGTCTGTGTCTCCTTGCCATCCTATCTGTGATCCCATGTGGAGTCTCGCACATTTTTCTAGGTGGTTTCTGATAGCTTTTAAGAAATTCCCTTCAGACTCCTGCCCATCTCAGCATATGGAGCCAACCAATTCAATCTCTCATTATTCCCTCCCCCACACGCACACACTTTCTTTTTTCTTGGTCCTTTTGTGTGTGGTGTTCATTTGCATCTTCTAAACAAAGGCCTCTTCATGTTACCTCACAAAGGAGGAATCCCTGTGTGTGACGCAAGCAGAATCTCTTCACTTGCTTCTCAGTTGAGCACTTACATTTCCCTCTCTCTTTACAACTCTCTTCCAGTCATTGCACCATAGGCAGCCTTGATGTACAAGGCCCAACACCATCACGTTGGTGGAGTTGCACCTGCACATATCAGTGACCGCTTACGTTTTCAAAGGATAGAGTTAGGGACGAGAGTAATGGCCTTTTCAGGGTGGTGGTGGTGGGTGGGGGCTGTGGGAAGAAGAGTGTATTCTCATAACAATGCCTACCTCTTATCTCTCTCAGCTCATCAGTACATTTAAAAGCACTTCAGTCTGCAATGTGCTTATCCTCACAACACCCCAGTGTTGTAGGGAAGTATCGTTATCCCCTTTTTACAGCTGAAGGACTGAAGTACAGAGACACCAAATTTGTCGTCTTGTCACACACTAGATCGGGGTAGGCAACCCCCGGCACACGAGCCCATTCGGAGAGCACTCGGCATCTTCTGTGGCGCCACAGAAATTGCCGCTCCTGCCACCAAGACACTCCAAGTGGCTTCTTTCAGGGGCGGCTGCAGTGGGGAGGTCCCTGCCACATCCATGCCCCAGGCATACCATGTAAAGAAGTCGCCCAGAGCGACTCCTCTCTGTGGTGTGCCACCACCAAAAGGAGTGACTCCAGGCAACTTCTTTCCATGGCATGCCTGGGGGTAGGGGTCCCCAGGTACGCTGCTGAAAGGAGCCACTCCAGGTGGCTTCTTTCCAGGAGTGGGCCGTCGGCACCAGCTGAGGGTCGAGGAGGAGGGGCCGGCACAGAGGTCAGCAAAGATTGCCGAACCCTGCATTAGATGTTTTTCCAGACCGTGCATGAGCAATGGGTCTTTTCGTCTCTGCAGCTAACTCCTCCTTCGTATAGGTTGCCCCACAGCGTCAGGAAAGGAACAGGTGGTTCACAGTCTGCACCTCATCACACTTGTGTATATTTGTGTCATTAGAGCAGCCCCACTCAATCAGATTAGCCTTTGATCTACCAGTTTGTGTGTGCAGGCCGTTCTGCCATCGGCATGTTGACCAGTGTATGTGGGTCCCTCCAGGAAGGTCCTCCTGGGGTTCTGTATCATTTTCAGTGCACCCGACTGTATGTAGTCTTTCATTCCGTAATCTCAATCTTGCCTTGCTAACTGTCATATCCAAAGGCATAACACTGGTTATAAAACACATTTTTGATTTAAGGTGTTCGATTACTCCTCTCTGACTATTTCCTGGATGCCTCAGAACTTCCATCTGCCATAACCTTTCCTTTTGTCTTGCTACTTTCCTCCTCATATCAGGCAGTGCAATGCCAGCCAGTAAGTACAGGCTCTCCTTTGGTGTTGGCTTTACACATCTTGTTGTTCCATAACAACTGTCATTTAGAATAGGACCTAATTCCTTCTTATGGACACAATGGACATGCATACTCTGCTGTGGAGTAGCACAAGGTGTTAGCAGTGGTTCACAAAGTAACTGGATTGACTTTGAGGTGACCAGCTTTTGGAGGATAATGTTATGGACACTAACGTTCCCTTTCATCTTCTCAACAAATGTTTTGAAGAAAAGTGTCCAGTCCAATGTCACCCCAAGGTAGGCAGGGTTTGGATGATTAACCAGTGGGATTCCAACCCAGGTAATGTTTAGTGACTGCTTGGCTTCTCGAGGGTGCAGATGAAAGACTGTCATCTGTGTCATGGTCAGGTTGGCCTGAAATTGGTTCTTACTGTAATAAAATCAAGCGGTTACTCAATGTATGTCATTCTATTCTCAACAGTGGTAAAGTCATATAAAGCCCCTCATAGGGGCTGCTCATTGCTATATATGTTGAAGAGGATTGGTGCTAACTCACTTCCCTGTGGGAACTTATTTCCTTGTCTCCAGTGGTTCCATTTCTTCCACAGTTCTACATTAAAACTTCTGTTCTCCGGAAGAGATTGGATGAGCTGCACTAGGTGGTAGTCATGCATAATATCGTAGACTTTGGCCAGCAAGTTTTGATGGTTGGCTGTATCGTATGCTGCTGATAGATCTACAAACACGGTGCCTGTTATCATCCCTTCTTGAATCCATCTTCTGTATGCTGGGTGACATTAAATGTTTGGTCAGTATGGAACTTCCTTGGTCTAAATCTGGCTTGTTCTGGTATTAGATACTGTTCAGTGTGAAGTGAGCGATGATTGAGGAGTTGTAAAGTTTATAAAGTTGGCATAGAAGTAATGTTGGCCTGAAGTTCTTTGGGTCAAAGGCATAGCTTTAGCTGCAGAACCAAAATGCTTAATCTGCTCCACGCACGTGGTGTTTGGTCCAGCTGTTTTGCTATTCTTCAGGTGACTTATTCAAGCACCCAGTGACTCAACCAAGATGGCCCAGGAAGTCTGTGGCAGATCAGGAAATTGAAATTGGATCTCTGAAGTCCTGAGCTAGTGCCCTAACCTTCCTTCCTCTCCAAATTCTAATTGCCAACCAACCCTCACCACTTCGTTTTGGGCACCTGCTACTGCTGGCTGCTTGGGTTCATCCAAGCTGAGGTCAATGGAAGCAGCAGGGGATGCCACACGTGATGCTCAGGTTGCTTTTTCAAGTGCTTAGGTGTGGATCTAGGCTCCTACTCTTAAAAAATTCACCTCAAAGCCTTTCCCACAGTAGAGAGGTTACTTACCATGCACATGTGTGCTGCTCCCCTCCCCCCCAATGTGATTTGCTCTGGTCTGTTTCCAATGGCATCTTCAACCCTTGACCTCTCTGTGTTAATTGTGATCATGCTGTGGATTGCTGTCCACCAGGAACTGGGCTGATACCCAGAGCTCCTTTCACTGAACAGCCACTGGATGGGGAACAACTTAGGGTCTTTATTGACTGGACCTGGATTTGAACTAGCAGCCTGGAAGTGAAAGGAACCACTTCCCCATTCCTGATTCTTTGCATGATCAATAGCTCAACTTGATGTGGTCCAGAATCATCCTCTTTATTCTATGCCGCCATTTCACTCTATATAATGGCAGCCTCCTCCAGCTACTGCAGTTCTAGGCCTATGACTTGCAGAGCGGGGAGAGGCAGAATCAGTTTCTGATTGAGTGCAAGTGTGATTACACAGCTGAAGGGTCCCAGAAGGTGTTGTGTGCACTTACACAGAGGGTTACACGAGAGCTGGAGCTGTTTGCGATCACGGCTCCAGACATACCATGACAATCAGTGTGCTTGTTTGCTCCTTTATTTAAATGGAGCTGATGTTCCCTACTGACCTCAGATGGGAGCTGCGTGCGTCTGTGCGCCTGTGGGAAGTGGAGCGTGCTGTACTGTTTAGAAAGTGAAATCCCCAACCCTAGAGGGAATTAATCATTTTATATTCTGGACTCTTGCCTCCTGACTGATATATCTGAATTACAGATTAACTGGCAGCATAGGGACAGTGGAATCCATTTAAATGAATAGCTCTCTAATTTATTAAAGGGGTTATTTAGGCCGTTTGTATCAGCAGTGGATCAACTTCTTGGAGTAGCTGCAGATTTCCCCCCTCACTCCCCCCAGCTGCACTTGACTCTTTGCTCCCTGCGTATTTTATCTTCCCTATCAAAGCTGAAAGGGGGCCCTCCCAGAAATTCATATAGGTTACGGATACAAATTCTGAGCAGTTATTTTCCCTGATTAGCAGTTTGCTCACCGGTAGCATATATTCCTTTCTGATAACTCTGGGGAATGCAATGGGGAAATCAGACCTGGCTTGACTAGACCAGACACCAATTGTCATGATTCTCTTGTGTCTGGTACTATCAATATTCTTGTTTTTTATTCACCCACATAGCTTCTAGATCTCTGGGTCAGGGTTGCACACTATAAGGAACGCTGTTCTGGAAAACACTGGCACACCTCTCCAACCTATGAACTATAGGTGGTCCAGCCAAGAGGGGGCCTTGAAAATAAGAATCAGAAATTAGAGCTAGAAAAGGCCTATATCGGCCTACCCAGCCTGATTCCCATGGGCCAATGCACATTTTTTTCCTTTGGTATTTCCTTGCACTTTGTCCAGTCTAGATTTAAATGTCCGAGGCAATGGTGTTTCCATCCTTTCATTCAACTGTCTGTCCTACAGATTCGTATCCCACTATTAGGAAGCTTTTTCTGATGTTGTGAAGTGGTTCTGTCCCCTCTGAGAGATTGTTACCTCTGTGAACATATGGGATTCTTGGCATTAGTAGAATGGTTTTAATGGATGACTTTGTTCATAGGAAGACAACAGAGTCCTGTGGCACTTTTAAAGACTAACAGATTTATTTATCACATGAGCTTTCGTGGGAGAAAATCCCACTTCGTCAGACGCTTTGAAGATAGGAAAGTTACAGAGTGGGAGGAAATTAAATGCAGGGGAGTGTATGACATAGCATCAGGTCAAGCTGTAACAGCAAATCAAAATAGGTGTTAGGATTCAAAATCTTAAAAGGATACTTACCAGCAACTACGGATCACAGAACAGAAACACTAAAGCAGGAACACAGCCCTGCAGCAGACCACGCTGCCAACTTTGCCCTCATATCTACACTGATGACACCATCACAGGGCCTAATCATGCCAACTACTCCCTCAAGGGTTCGTTCACCTGCTCATCCACCAATGTGATTTATGCCATCATGTGCCGGAAATGCCCCTCTGCCTTATATATTGGACAGACAGGACAGTCTCTGCGCCAAAGAATCAATGGACACAAATCTGACATCAGAAATTGCAACACTGCAAAACCTGTAGGGGAACACTTCAATCTCCCTGCTCACTCCCTTGACGACTTGTTAATAGCTGTGTTGAAACAGATGAATAACAAATCACAGCTTCAAAGAGAGACTGCAGAACTTGAATTTATATGCAAATTTGACTCAGTTGTCTTGGGGTTAAACAGGGACTATGGATTTTTCTCGCATTACAACAAGTGATTTGACCTCCCCCTCCTCTATGTGCTGTTCCCCAGTGTTTTGAATCCTAACACCTATTTTGATTTGCTGTTACAGCCTGACCTGATGCTATGTCATACACTCCCCTGCATTTAATTTCCTACCACTCTGTAACTTTCCTATCTTCAAAGCGTCTGACGAAGTGGGATTTTCTCCCACGAAAGCTCATGCGATAAATAAATCTGTTAGTCTTTAAAAGTGCCACAGGACTCTGTTGTCTTTCTACAATAGACTAACACGGCTACCCCTTTGGAATTTGTTCATAGGAGTTTACCCTGGACATTCTTTGATTCATTTATTTCAGACTGATAGAAGAAGGGTCCCTTCCAGCCCTACAAAAGGTCACTGAGTCCTTCCTCTTGTCCTGAGGCAGGATTGAGTTTACCTAAACCATCCCTGTCAGATATTTGTCTAACTCTAACTTTTTCTTGGATGATGCGATGTCAACTCAATATGACGTGTATATACAACACCAGTACATTTTGAAACAGTCCAGTTGTCTGCAAATTGTAGCTAAAAGAGCTCAGCTTGTCTTTAAAAGAAGTCAAGGCAAATACTACCCTTATATCACCTGTCTGTATGTGTCAGGAATTTCTGCTTTCCTCCCATTGTCCACAACATCCTCTTGGAAATCTGCTGAATCTCATTTCTTCTGGTCAATTTCAGATGACAGACTGTATCAGCCTACACTAGGAAACCAGCAGGGGGAGCACAAGAGACTATGTAAATGGAGGGCTGGTTTTTAAAGGAATTTGTGATGGAATGACAGAGAGGTATTTTGGGTTTTGTTTGTTTGTTTGTTTTTAGTATATTTCTCATCTAACCCCAAAAGATCCCAATAATTTTAAAGAAGGCTCAGATTCAGGATATAAATTATTCTGCAATTTAAATAATTTAGTTTCCGTAAGAAACATAATATTTTTCTTAGGAAGGAGTAAATGCATAGAGAGGATGACATCACCAGTCTGGCTATTTTGGGAGGTGTTGGGCAAAGAAAAGTGATATGCTTTTTGCAGAAGTCAGAACTGTTACATTGTCATTACTTTAAAGAAGTAACTAAATAAGTTGAACCAGTTTTATTTCAGACCTTCCTATGAAATTTCCATTCTGGCTCAAAGTAAACGCAACAGATCTGATTTTTCAAAAACATGGGTGTGCAAATGTGTGCCTAATCTGCACCCTCAGAGCCTGGGCTACAGCCTGAGCCGGGATGCCTCTGCTGCTGTCTTTAGCCCAATAGCAGGGGCCTGAGTCCCTTGACCCAGGCTTTGAGACTCCCATGAGGTTTGGGGGATTGTTTGCAGTGTAGATGCTGTTTCAGTTTCTGCCGTTGCATGCGCAATTGTAATAACTGGGCCTGCAAAAGGCTAATTAAAAGCATAATGTCACTGTCGTGTACCATGATGGTGACTGCCAGCACGCAGAGTTAAAGTATTTAATAAAATAAATTGTTAAATCAGGTCAAACATTGACAGAAAAGTTGTTTGTTTGCATGAAAAATCATGAGCTTTCTTAGTTGGTGTCTGGGAACTAGAATGTGAAACTGATCAGATGATGAATGCATCTGACGAAGTGGGTTGGAGCCCACGAAAGCTTATGCCTGATTTGCAAAATGAAAACAAAGACCGTGAGCAAGGGGTGCAAAATACCTTTGATTATAAAGGTTTTTTTTTTCCCCATTTGAATCCTTTGTGCTGTTATGAGTAATACAAGGCAAGGGAGTTATTTTTTAATGTATGATTTTTTTTTTTGGTCTGGACAGAAAATTAATCCACAGAAGGGAGGCCTGAGCATTAATGCTAAGTGCTAACAGTTAAAATCCTCGTTGGCTTCAGAGCCTCATAAATTGGATACTTTGGGGAGGCAACACATGGCTTGAAGGACTGCAGGGTAAGAGTGGAGGGCTGAGACTATTCTGCATACAGGCCTCTCATCTCCATGGAGAACGCACTGGTGTCAGCATTAAGTGATGTGGCTTAAAGATAGGCTTGTCAGTCTAATTGATCTTGAGTCATAGCCTTTCCTGCCAGGACTGTTTGTCTACTTACCCATAATCCCCATTACTTTGATGACCCATCAGGAATATGGGATTTGGCCCGGCTTTGCCTTCATCCAATAACATTATGAAATTGATACTGACACTTCCATTGGCACTAATTTCTGTAAGAGATTGGAGCCAGAGGACAAGTGGTTTACTTTCATGGCGGTTAAGCTTTCCAAGTAGATCAAGACGGCGGGAGATTGATCTCGCTGTGGCCAGGTGAGGGGGGGAGGAGATGTGGAAAGAGGGTGAGTAGCGCCAGAGGATAGATTGGCAGCTCACAGGAATGGTAGCTTGGGAGGGAGGGAGGCTGTGGACCCGAGGCAAAGCTGGAAAATGGGAAGCACGTGCAAACCTTCCGCTTTTGCGTCTGTGATGGCCGTGTCCATGGGCAGATGGAGGGCAGATATAAGTGCTATGGCCATGGAGAGCCGGCAGAGCTCATAATTGTTCATTATTAAGCACTCACAGTGTGCTCAGCTCAGGTCAGAAGGGCCCTGCTGGTCAGTACCCCGCATTGCGAGTTAGGCCAGGTGCAGGCACTTGCTGGTAGGGCCCCTCTGGACTCAGTGAGTTGATGGCTGGCTCCGGGGCCAGATTCTATGTCACTCAGGCTCAGCTACATCTCTAACCATGTCAGGGGGCTCAGTTTCAGCATGGCTAAAGGCTGCAGGGTAGGAGGCACCTAACCACGGCCCACAAGCACATTAAAACCCTGGACTGTCCAAAGCTGTGATGCAAAGATGGTTTGATCCCACGTAAGATGCAGCTTTTAACTACGTTGTCCCAGTGTCTCTTGTCTTTGGAGGGGCCGGAGTTGTCCACTGGGGCCCAGCTAGAAATGTGCAGCTCACCCTGTGTTAGTGGAGACCGTGGGCCTGCCTGGCAGCCCCTACTCCAGCTCTGCTCTTTGTATGCATGTGCTCAGGAGAAAGGGCTTGGTTAAAGTGTTTATCGGTTTGTCACTGTCTCGGTCGGTAATGGCTGGAGGCCAGGAAAGTGGATAAAAGCCTTGGGCCAATGATAAATAGAAATGGAAGAAAGGAAATGTGTGCGTTCAGCCCTGAGCAGCTCACTCCGTTTCTGAGGAGATTGCTTCTCGGGGTTTGGCCATTTGGATTGACTCCCTTGGCTTGACACTGGGTGCCTGCAAGGTACCCTTTGGTGCAAAAGACTTGTAGGAATGCAAAATGCCAGGAGGACTGTTCCCTCAGGACCAATGGATGGAGAAACACCAGGAGGACTGTCCCCTCAGGACCAATGGACGGAGAAACGCCAGGAGGACTGT
>ML685765.1:22384407-22468597 GCA_007922175.1 Pelusios castaneus
GACTGTCCCCTCAGGACCAATGGACGGAGAAACGCCAGGAGGACTGTCCTTTCGGGCCAATGGACGGAGAAGCGGTAGGAGGACTGTCCCCTCAGGGTCAATGGATGGAGAAACATTGCAGTGCTGAGTGCGTTTGGGGGATGGGCTTCCTTCCTCCCCCCCTTTACATCTGCTTTTTATACATGCGATAGCACGTGTGCAAGTGAGCATGTTTGTGTGGGAGTGCTGCATGCATGTCAACCAATATAGATGGGTGCATGGGGGAGTATGTTAACATGCTTGTATGTTAGCAAGCAAGGATGCACTTGTGTGGGTGCGAGCGAGGGAGTGACCCTTTGTAGCATATGTCAGCATAATCTAGTTGTTAGTGGAGTTAGGGAATCTGCCTTAATTGCTGGTTCTCCTATGGATTTGCTGGATTATGTTGCTGAATAGTCTCCCTTTGTGCCTCAGTTTTCCTCCCAGCAATCACAGGGAGTCCGTGATTAACCCCTTTTGTAACGGGCTTTGAGGTCTCCAGATGTTTATTGTGTCTGAGCATGTGCATTGTGCACAGCACCAGCGCACACGTGGATGTTCATGCGAACAGCTCGACATGCACTCCTGCAGGTGTGTGCGCACCGTGACAAGCGCTGCAGTATATAAAACTCGCTTTACGAACAGAAGAGATTAGAAAGCTGATATGGTGGTATTCCAATTGATTTTGCTGTTGTATTTATACCTGAAGGTAAAGAGCAGACATACTGGAAATCAATTGGCCCTGTGCGCTCTTCCCACTCCCTCTGCAGTGCTGTTTGAATGAAATGCTTATATCATTTTTACGGTGTGTCTGATACAGATGAGTGAGCCAAGAGATTAATAGGCACTGGCTGAGGCCTTTACCAGCAACTGCCCATCTCTCGCATCGTAAAGTGCGCACAGTTCCGGAGGTTCAAGGTGCCCTCGAGGTGAAAGTTTTGGGACTCCAGCTTAAATGGGAAAGCAAATTTCCAGCTACAAAAAGCTAATCTCAGGGAGCAGCAAGCTGAGAGTTCAGGGTTGCTGGGAGTGCACTGAGCTCCCACTGTATGGAGCTGGAGGCTAAGGGTGCTTCACGAGAGATGCTGAACAATTAGGGATCCATGGCTGGAACAGGACATAGGGGTGGGAAATAGGGTGTTATGTTTTCCAAGTTACAGCATGGTTGTAAAGTGAGTTAAGGAGGTGGCAGATTGTGGCCTGGGTGATAGCATGGGAAGGATTTCTCCTCTGGTTAAGAATCCCTGCTCTGTATAGTCTCTATTGGGCTCCTCTGATCCAGTCACCCTGAACTTGAATAGCCTTTGGTTTTCTGAGCCACCTTGCAAAACATGGGTGCTATGCCGAGTGTGCTATAGGAGGTAATCTGCACTAAGCAAGGGCCTCAAATATATTAAACTGCAGTATTGGCAGGGGAAGTCAGCCATTTTATCCCGTCTTCTCTGCTGCCACCACCTGGATAACAAACGAGTCGTGCAGGTGGGACCTCGGGTTGATGTCTCATTTCATGTATGGTGCCCCTACGCACAGCACTTCTCCCCTTTATTCCTGCATGCCTGTTCTGAGGCTGGATCCTGATGCGGGCTCTGAACCCCAGGAGCTTTTGGCCCTGGGGCAGATGGGCTCCCGCCTGAGCCTCAGCGACAAATGAATAGCAAAGGAACTTGTGTCCTGCTCACATCGTGTCTACAGAAGCCTTACAAAATGGAGAGCGGGACCCTGCAACAGAGGTAAGTTTGCATGGTGGAGCAATATGCCATGGGCCTCTGAAATGTCTCCTGACCTGCCCAACCTTGTCCCACTGTGGCAGCTGTTGCAAACAGCTTGTCCACTCCATGGATGCTTTGGGCTAGGTGCACTGTTTGCAGGGGCATTTTGTTACAGCAAGAGAGAAGCATATTCCCCGTCACAGGAGCCCTTTTTCGCTGCATTTCAGAAGGGTATGTTGTTGAAATGCAGTTGTGGCTCTGCAGCCCAAAATACCACAGTGTAACTCTCTGAAAGTCCCATGTCTTTTATACACCAGCATCCCCCCCTCACATAAAAAGGAGCAAAGGAGCTGACTTTCAGAGGTGCTCAGTAGGGAAGTCAGTTGGAGCTGTGGGTACTCGCACTTGCGGCGTGGTGCTCAGAGGTATCATGTTGAATAACAAAAATTCCATTACAGCCATTTGACTCTGCAAGGTTGGCCCTTCCTTGGTTCTCCACTCCACTTGCTCTGTGCCTTCAAAGCAGATCTGCTCCTTTTCTGACAGAACTGCGTTTCTGCTCCCGTTAATGCTGCGAAAGCCGATATCGCTGGCTTAGACGCTAGCCTACCAACATGGGATCCCAGGAGCTTTCTTGCTCATGATTGATGCATGAGCCAGAAAGACGCCAGCTGGATTTTCAGATCCCACAATGAGTGTGCAGCGCTGGTAGTTAGAAAAGTCAGTTTTTGGAGTGTGAACAGAGCAAACTGAATCAGGGGATCATGAAGCGCAACTAAAAATGGTGTAAGAATAATGCTGTTAGCCACCATGTCCTGTTCCATGCCAGCAGATGTATAGTAACTAAGTACTGTCATCCTTCCTGCATTTATAGTCAGATAGAATATGCTTTGCTTCCTCTCCTGAGCTGGTAGAAAATGTTGCTGTGCATTAGTAAATAATTGCCATGTTTCACCCCAGAGCTGATTGCATTTCATTGCTAGGCGAGTGAAGCAATTCCCATATATCCTTTACTTGATTTGTGGGAGACAGGTTTGGCTTATTTAATACCTTAAATGTTTGAGGTGCTCAGATGTATGGATTAAAATACCCCCATGAGAAACAACACAGTGTCAAGTTTAGTCATTTTTTTGACTATGCTTCCTGCGTTGGAGACGCTTGGTACAGCTTTGGCATGCCTCTGGCTTGGGCATAGTACCTACCAGACAGCTTGGTACACCTCTGTCTTTGGGCATAATCGTAAAACATCCTCCTCTCCATTCCTACCGCTGGAGACTGGGATTCAGAGTTGCATTTATGCACAGTGCTGGCTTCTTGGATGCCTCCTCTTGAAATTTTCAGACTGTCTTGTGATTTTTATTGTCTGCATTCCTCTGCTGGATTTATGTATTCGTGCTGTCCTATGCATTGACTTCATATTTGATCTTAATGCTTCCATTCCCAGTGTGCGAGTGCATTTAGGAGTCACGTCAAAACTCCATAAATAAAGCTGAGAGGGAAAAACACTAGCACATTGGAGCTCTCTGGAACATGAGAGTTTTGGGGAATCCACATCTCTCTTACATAAGGGACTCTTTGAAGGATGATGGAAGTTGAACCAATGCTTCATGGTTTGAGGAGACCCTATGGGTTATTGTATATGAAACAAAGAGCAGGGTGAGTGGCCTGGAAGTAGATGTACTCTGTAGTATGCCTCAGTTCCTAAACATGATGGGATAGCTCCCTTAGAGAATTACTGTCCAGCATTTCATTTGTTCAGGGGACCAATAGTAGCTACCACTGGGGATTATTTTTATAGGTGGCAGAGGGTAAATGGGGAAGAAAGGATGGGGGCAATAGCTTATCTGCCACTGAAAGTGAAATGCAGCAATCTCTTTTTTTCCCCTCTACTCTTTGGGAATGGAATAAGAGCAGCTTATTCAGGGCACTTGCAACTGATTCATGGCTCTCCCCTTTCATGCAGGCTTCCATTCTCAGCAGGCAGCACTGTGTCCTACTTGGAGTCTGCAGCCCTGTAAGTGCTGAAATTGAGTTCTGTCACCAGCTGGTCTGTGTGTTTCGGGCTCTGTTCCCCCATGTGAAATTAGATGCAGGTTTATAACCATCAGAGGAGTGAAGTTCTGGACTAACCTTCCCAGGGGAGCAGTAGGGACAAGAAACCTATCTGGCTTCAAAACTGGTCTTTAAATTTATGGAGGGGATGGTATGATGGGACAGCCTCGTTTGGCAGTTGACTGATCGTGACGTCTGGGGTTAGATATGCCATTTGGCCTGTGTGGGACGTTGGATTGGGTGTGTTCTGAGTTGTTACAGAGAATTCTTTCTTGGGTGTCTGGCTGGTGAGTCTTGCCCATATGCTCAGGGTTTAGCTGATCACTATGTTTGGGGTCAGGAAGGAATTTTCCTCCAGGGCAGATTGGCATAGGCCCTGGAGGGTTTTTGCCTTCCTCCACAGCATGAGACATGGGTCTGTTGCTGGTAGATCAAGACCTCAAAGTATTTAAATCATTATTCGAGGACTTCAGTAACCCAGTCTCAGGTTAGGCGTCTATTACAGGAGTGGGTAGTGAGGTACTGTGGCCTGCATTGTGCGGGAGGTCAGACTAGCTGATCATATTAGTCCCTACTGACCTTAGAGTCCATGGGTTCGTCTATACTTGTAAATTAAGTCGACTTAAGCTTGCTGCTTAAGTCGACTTAAGGAAAAATCAAGTTGACTTTATAAAACCTAGTTTTAAGTCGACTTGCTGCTTAAGTCGACTTTCTAAAGTCGACTCAAGCCAGTGTAGACATGGAGTAGCCCTAAGTCAACTTTAAGTCGACTTGGGGGTCTCCAGGGCTTCCCCACTGCCCTCCCTGCCAGGGTCCCTGTCCCCTTTTGCCCCATTGTACCAAGGCTGAGCCCCCTGGCACTTGGCAAGGGGTGCCCCCCTGCCACTGTGGACCTGTCCCAGGTCCACCTAGCCCCTAGAAGTCGACCTAGGCATCCAGTGTGAACGCTCTAGGTCAATTTTGTAGGGTCCCCTTTAAGTCGACTTAAAATTTAAGTGTGGACATGCTAAGTCAACTTAACAAAGTCGATTTAGCTAAGTTGACCTAAATTAACAAGTGTAGACATAGCCCATGAGTCCATGTGTCCTTGATTCTACTCTGACCTGCCTGTGGACAGTGTCAGCTAATGAGAACCGTGATTTAAAGATGGTGCTCTAGAAAAGGGTGATTCTGGTTTCAAATCCAAGGGTGACCATGATCAGATTAGCTACAGGTGGATACCGTTCTAATGCTTGTAGACCAATTGCTGTGAATTTTGTGAAGAAGGAAAGCGAATGCCCTTGGACAATATTGTCTGGAAAGCTCTCTCTATTGTAGGGTCAGGTTAGAAAAAGAAGTGAAGTTGAGAGTGACCCAAGAAGGGAGAGGATGCAGTGTGAAGACAGCGTCAAGCTGGAGAGCAGAATGGAATTGTGGGGATGTTTTGGAGGGAGGGAAGCCATGTTTGAATGTGGTGCAGATGAGGAGCGGAAAACAAGGACAGGAGAGTGTAGTCAGCAGAACGAAGGAAGCTGAACTTCCATGGTATTTTGCATGGACTGGAGGGAGGTATTCATCCCTTTCTGTCTCTTGGTAGGACCATTGATCAGGGAAGCACACCCTAAAGATTAGAAGCTCCAGCAGTCTGCCATGACGGATGTCACAGCTAGAAAGAAGAGGCAGCAGCCCTGGGATCTTCTGGGGACACAAAATGTAGAGTGATGTCCTTTGCAGCAGGGAAAGGTGACAAGGGAGAGCCGGCCTCCAATCAGGCCCTCTCTGGAAAGCAGCAAACGCTAACCTGGCCCCGTGTCCGCATCTGCCAATAAAAATTAAGAAATCGATTTCCTTTTGTTTGCCTGACAGAACAAGGCTCTTTATGAGACAGTAAATGCAATCCATCTCCAAGCATGGCCAGAGTTTTAATTGTGTTTGTTGTGCTTTCACTTATTCTGTTTTATGAGTTTCACTTGCCATCCCTGCGTGTGCAGAGCTCACCCCTGAGGGATGAGTCAGTGTTTGATTTTGGCTCCAGCTAAAGGTTGGGTTTTTGAAACACCCTGGTGGGGCGTTTGGGGGTTTTTGTTTTTGGGTGTTTTTTTAAATCTAAAGGTTGGAGCTGTTTTCATGTCTGCTTGTTTATAAATAAATATGTCTCCTGGTTTGAAGCTGGGCTGGAAGATTCTGTTTGAGATCTGCCAAGTGGTAATATGACCCTTTGATGTATAGAATTTAAGATTAAGATCAGTGAAGCACGAAGCACCTTTGAGGTCAGGTCAGAGGGATTTGAAAAGGTGGATTCATTTTTTTTTTTTTTTTTAAAGGAGGATTTTTTCAGCACTTGCTTTTTGGCCCAGTTTATGGAGCAGGGAAGTTTTTTTTTTAGTTATGCATCATATACAGTTCTTAATTAAATGGCTTCATTGGGTGGTTCTTTATATCAGCAGCTTTCAACCATGGGTCGGGACCCAGTACTGGGTCACAGACCCTCAGATATTGGGTTGCAGCGTCCCCTGCTGCTGCCAAAACTCAAAGACTGGAATGCATTGCTGAAAGATGTAATTGTTGGGTAACGGGCAGACATGATTTATTTTCAACTGGGTTCCAAGAAAAACGTTTGAAAACTACTGCTTTATATTACACAGGGGAGCTTGTATGGCACAATTAGCTCTTGTAGTGATCTTAGTCACTTCTCTGCATCGATCAAAAATCACTTTCCAAAAAGCAGTTCCTGCTGGTGGCAGTGTGGTTGACCTGTTGTTCTGAATCCACTAGTTCTCGGCTATATGGCCTCCTTAGAGATCTCGGCTTTGGGATTTGCAATGTAGCTGGGACAAGGCCTTTCTGGGACTGTGTTAGGGAATTGTCTGGCTTGTATGCTGAGATTTCCAAAGTCACCTAAAGGATCTGGATGTCCAGGACCCATAGCAATGAATGAGAAATGTGCATCCACGTTCTCCAGGTGGCTTTGAAAATCTTTTCCATTCAGTAGGAGAGATGTAAGAAGGACCAGACTAGAAGGTAGGTACTTTGTCTGTCTTTGATCTTTTCAGAGATAGGAAAGAACTTGACTCCTCGCCGAGTGCTGTTTGCTGCAGTAAAGAATGCCATGGTTTTGGAGAGTACTGATCATTATTGTTTTACAACCTGCCTGGCCTGCCTTTTGGATGCCCGGTGGAGGTTACTGCCTTAGCATGATGGAGTTTTTGCTTCTATGCACATGTCTGCGTTGGAGAATTCATTATGTTATTGATGTGCGTGGAGCGACAATGATCTTCTCTTCTCTAATCTCTAGCTATTTATAAAGTATTCTGTAATGCCTATGCCTCCATCTTATCAGAAAATGTAGTCCCTTGCGTTGTTAAATAATTGACCATTAAAAGATGAATAGGAGTTCTCCTAGATATTTTAGTTTTTCATAACAATTGCCTATATAACCCTGCAAATGTACTTAGGTGCTTTGTAGGCCTTGAGCAGGAGGTGTATCTTGCTTCACAGAGCTTCAAATAAACTGGCATCAGACCAGTTCAGCCACAGGAGACCATGCTGAAGAGAAGATGGTAGAAGGCTCCAGAGACACTGACTTTCAGGAGGATTAGCAGAATGGGAGAAAATGTGCTTGGCAGTTGAAAAGAGGGAGGATTTCCGGAACTGCAGAATCAGATTAGAGTCAGATCCAGAATGGAGAGAAAAGGTAAAATGGGTGCTATGCTGGGAAAGAACTGGAAGGAGTATTAGGCAGAAGGGGGCAGCAGGAGGTAAGAGAAAAGGGATATAGATGGGCATGCAAGTGGGCCAAGCTTGCGGTGGTGTAGGGGAAAAGATAGAAAGGGGAGCTGCATCTTTCTCTGGAGTGGCTCTCATGGCTGATGTAGGGGTGTCGCTGACAAGACTCTCCACCAGTCTTTCGTGGATGAAGATAGGTACTTTCAGTAGCGGTGAGCAAGTAAGAGAGCCTTTAAAAAAAAAAAAAAAAAAAAGGCAGTGTGAAGTTGAATTGTCTGCGGGTGTCGTTGATGAGCCCAGAGGGATCAGTGGTTGCTGTAGGGCAGCAGACATGGAAGATTTTGACTGTTAACTTGATTTTAGCTGCATACCAGGTCCAACCTCTGTGCCCAATCCCTCCTTTGGTCTCTGACATTTCACAATGATAAAATCCCAGAAAACACAGAAGATACAAAATTCTTAAAAAAATAACTAGTGGCCATATTATACAGTAGTTAATGCCCACAGTACAGACCTATTTACCCACACACAGACACCCACTGCATCACCATGAAGGCTGAATTCACTGGGGATTCAGGTTCACTTCAATCACGTAGGTATATCAGGAATTACAATCAGTTGCCCTGGGCTATTACCTTGCATTTGATGGTATGCATGTATGCATCCACTTGTCCATCCATTTATCTTGTCCAGGCAGATAACTTTGTGTAGATACATAGACCCTTAAATCCTGAAGTCCATTTTTATTTAGTTTTTCTCAGTCCTTACTTTAGAAAATCTATCACTGAAATCAATAGGCGTTTCCCCAAGTAAAACCTCTGGATTTGCTCCTTCGTTAGTATCATACATTGTAAGCTGAAAATCTGTACCTGGTTAGTAGTTACAGTACGTACAGTATACCTGCCAGAGAGTTTGAAAGAGTTACATTATTAGTCCATGATTTATTTTTGAGATTAATGACTATGTATCATGATTTATGAATGGCAGAGCAAATCAAACCCACAGCTAAGATATGAAAGGATATCAATAACTAAGTGGAAGCAGTGATGTCTCCATGATTGTCCAGTCTGTCAGCACCACGACTCTCTAATGCTGTTGTCAGCCTTAGTTTGTGTCAAAAGCGATATGATCAATTCTGTGTGGGAGAGTTCTGATTCCCTAGATCCTCAGTAGTAGAGATGGGAGGCAATGGGAAAGAGAGAAAATACAACAGATGCCACCATTGGTTGGCACAGGTGTAGGCAGAGATCTAAGAGGAGATTTAGGAAAAATGTAAAATAATAAATATAAATAAGTGAATGGGGGGAGGCTTGGTGGGAACTAATGTCAGTTAATGAACTTTGTACATAATTAATCCGATGTCTTGTTCCTGAGTTTATTGGGGAGGGAGTAGCTGGAGGCTAGCCAATAGCTAAGCATCTTGTTCTCCAGCTCTGTCCCTGCCTTGTGAGCACCATGGATGTGTTTCCTCCCACTGCATCTCCGTAAGCCTGAGAAGAGGAAGCACAGCATGTTCTTTCTCAGCCAGCAGTGAAAGCAGGTGCAGGCAAAGTCCTCAGTATATTCTCCATGTGTGGCTGGAACCATCACGTAGATCCATCCCTTGCAGTTCTTGATTCTACAGTGATTAGCAATAGTCGGAACTGTTTGGGGGCGGTGATGAAGATTTGGGGGCTGGTAACTTCCACAAATGTAGGAGTGTCTCTTAGAACTGGGAGAATTTTGCTGAGATGAGATAAACCAAGGTCTCTTGGTACTTTTATTTCAGTGTAAGCTGGGCAATGTTTCTTATGTACTGTATGGAGGATGACCCTGAAAATATTCTTGATTTTTTTTCCATTGCATCTTTCATTAGGATAGATTCCAAAGCATTGTACATGCCACAAATTGATCAGACAGATTGCTAGCATGTAGGGATTGCTCTGTCCATTATGAATCAGAGCCATCTCTGGGACAAAATGCTGTAAGGTCCTCACCACACCAAGTACTGCCCCAGGCCCCTAATATCACTTGGGGAAAGTCTGTGTCTTTGTATATGTTCTGTATTTTAAAAAAAACATTAAAAAACGAATCCTGGCCTGGAATAGTTTTGATTGAGAGTTATTGGAAGGAATGAGCCACCCTCATTACCAACATGATGGAAGTGGTTGGGAACCAGTGACCTAGATGTGAAAGGCCCTGTATAATCTGAACCACCCCAAGTCATATTACAGTAGGCCCATCTTCCATTTTGTTTCAGTGTGTAATGTCTTCTCCTACTGATGACTCCTGTCTTCAGAGGGCCTGATTTGACTGACCTGTGGAAAACACACGGCTCCCATTAACGGCAACTCAGCATTTCTGACAACTAAGCCCTACATTTATGGCACTGTTTTTCAGACCTGTCCTACTTGGGAGCCATGTGTAGTGTCCCCTAAAGACAGGTCTACCCTCAAAACGTTTTGTCAGCTGAGCTATATCAGCTAGGGGTGTGTTATTTCTTCACGATATAGCTACGCTGGCCAAAGCCCTCGGGTCAGAGCAGTTATACTGGCCCCAAAACAGGTTTGCCAACATCGCTTATTTCACTCATTAAACTGGAACAAGTGATCCTGGCAAATGCACTCTTTTCCTGATATAATTTCATGGACATTAGAAGGTTTTGCCAATACAGCTGTGCCTGTATAGACATAATTGCAAACCTTTTAAGTGTAAACCATGCGTAATCCTAATCGCTTTTAACCGCCTTTCCTGCTCACTTACCCTGATATGTCTTCTACCACCACACCATGAAAAGGAACTTCGGATGGGAAGAGCTTAATGGGTGCATAAGGTTCTCTGCTGCTGTCCTTGTAAACACCATCCTTCAGCGAAGCAAACGAAAGAACTGCTCTCTGTTTAGACTGAGGCTTTGTCCAGCCTAAAATTGCTTTGCCAGAGTAGCTATACCCTCAGAGCTTCCTAGGTGCATTTCTGTCAGCTTCCCAGAATAACACACTTCTGTCGGCGTAGCGGCGTCTGCCCTGGGGGTTTTACTAGCATAGCTGTCAGTGAGAGGCTGAGGAGTTTTCATCCCACTGACTGATACGGCTGAGCCAACAAAAGCCTGTAGTGTGAACCTGGCCTGACGGAAATGCCAGTTAATGGAGGAGTAAAAGAAAGCGGAGGAAGTGGCTAAATACGGAGAAGGAGAGCTGGCGCTGGTGACAGCCTGTTCTGGGGAATTAACTGAGTGTGAAATCCATGAAGGGATTTATACAAAGGGTGTAAAGATCAAGCAGCATGAGGTGTTTTTGAAGGCATTCAGAAAGGGTTAGAAGTGGGAGCAGTGGGATGGGATGAAGAGAGGGAAACGGTGGAGCCACCCTGAGGGACCAGTTCCTACAGGTGAGATGAGACTGTGTCCAACAGGGAAAAGGTGGAAGCCCCGTTGCTTGAGACATTTAAACTCGACAAACCAACATTGATGGGCTTGATGAGACCTATTGTAATGGATCTCATTTTTCATTAATGCCTTTGATTTTCTTTGCCTCTTCTCCATGCTGCCGCCTTGGATTCAGCTTGAAACTCATCGTCAGCCCGAGAGACTGGAGCACCTCAGTGCTGACCTGGCTAGATTGATGTCAGCCAGTGAGTCGCAAGGCAAGCTCACCTCTGCAGGCAGCCTCCTGTGTTCTGTGAAGCTGCCTGGACTAAGTTGGGCTGTTGTGTACAATCAGTTTTGTGCCCAGCCATTGCAATTGGCTAGTGTGGTATCACAAGTCTGTTGCTGGATCAGTTCATCTCAACCTGGGCCAAGGGCAAGAATGGTCGCCATTCATAGAATCATAGGGCTGGAAGGGACCTCATGAGGTCATCTAGTCCAACCCCTGCTAAAAGCAGGACCACTCCCACTAAATCACCCCAGCCAGGATTTTGTCTGCCCTCTTTTCCTGCCCTCTCAGCCCTCATCATCTGAGTCAAGAATGTGATAATGTTCCATTTTGTCTAGTTTGGCAAATGAATTCCACAACATCAGCGAGTTGTTATGAATCACTGAAGATGGGTGATGCGCTGAAGGTTCAGAGGTGTGGCTCTGTTTGGAACAGGTCCCAATAGTTTGGTGCTAGTCCCATTTTTGAGAGATTATCCAGTCCTTGCTGCTCTGGGAGGCAGGCTAGGAATGCCCTCAGGACAGATTTTCCTATCAGTTGCCTAACACTTCCATCAGCTCCCCCAGATGCAAAGATTCTGCTGCCTGGAGAGATGAACGGAGTTCCCAGTGGCCTCTGCCTCTGCTATAGAGGCAAGTGGGACCTTCACTGACCCGCTGCAAAAAATCTGGTGGTCTATCCTAGTATATACTGCTTGTAAATTTTTTTGACATGTTTTCTGTGTCCTGCACCCTTAAATGGAGGAATGTCACCCTCTCGGCAGCAGAGACATATGCTATTGTGTGTTCACTTCAATGCAGATTGTGACAGAGAAGAGACGCACCATGAAAAAGACTTTGCCTTTGTTCTTTCTTTGGCAGAGGTACATGGTGCGGGTGGTGGTGTTCTCTTTGTATAAAATAAGTCATTCAGACTTAAATGACTTTTTTCTCATTGTATGTAGAGTAACACAATAAGTGTAGTCCGTTGTAATGCAGGCAGTTTTAAGGGGAGCTGAATTCCGCTGTGTTTCCGGTAACATCACAGAAGCTGAGAGTAATTTGGACCCTGAAAGCAACAGAAAGAAGGCTGAGAACCTGCCAAAAGAGACTCACAATAAAGGGAGAGACTTCTTTCTTATGAGTAAAACACCTGTCACGGCTGCCAGGAATCTGCTAATTATACAATAACTTTATTATGTCCCACTTGGAAGAACAAACAATACTTGAAGTCTGAGAAATTAGGAGGCTTTAGAATAGATTAATGCAGTCTGAATGTCTGAATGAAGCGCATGTTCTCTGGATCCTCTCAGAAGCTCCGAGAGAGTAAAATGACTTCAAGTCACTCCTCTTTGTTACTGGTGCTACATAATAAAGTAATTGTGCAATTAGCACCAGATTAGTGACAGGCGAGAGAGACAGTTTCTACTCAGCACAGGTAGAAGGTGGAGTTCTCTGAATGGGTTTGAGGTATGAATGCAACAGCTCTGCTCATCTTGATTTAACCTTCTGTTAGCCCCTGGCAGCTTCCGGAAAATAGAAGCGAAGCATCACCAGATGGTTGGGGTTTTTCTTCTCTCTATCTGAATGAATTGCAGTGTGCTTGATTAGGGTGCTGAGGAGCGTTTCCTACAAGAGCTTCAGTGGATTCCTCTCATTCCCAAGCTCCTCACAGGTTCCCGTTCATGCAAGACAGATGGCTGGAGCTTGCAATTTTAGGTTTTGCCAAGGGTATTTTTGAGGGGAGGGGTGTGGTGGGGTTGGTGGAAAGAACAATTCATAATGATTCCTCCTGGCCCCTGAAATTCCCTGAGGTTTTCTGGCCCTGAGAACTTTCCGAAAGCTGATGGGGAAATTTACAGTCGGGGCTGTAAAAATCAGAGTGTGACTGAGACTTATAAAATAGCCCTGGGTCTGAGGAGCTGGTCTGGGTTATTGGGTCACCTGTCCCTTTCTTCAAGGCCTCCTGCTGCACATGGGGACTGAACAGCTGTTTGTCGGGGCCAGAGCAGCCGTCCTCTGGGATTTGGATGTGTGTGTGTGGGCACATGCTGGCGTGTTCAGAGGTGTGAGGCAGTGTGTGTTTGCAGGAGGCAGGCTGCATGACAGCGTTTGGGGTCTGAGGGGAGGTTGGCGTGTGCTCGCGTGGTGGTGCTTGGAAGAATGTGTCTGCAGTGCTGGGGTGTGTGTGGCTGGAGGGGTGTGTACCTGTGGCGTTCAGAGGGTGATTTGTGAGAGGACAGAGAGGTGTATGTGTCGGGGGGAGGAAGGGGCAGGTGTTAAGGTGGCGGTGGAGCTGGGTGCATTGGGGAAGGGGAAGGAGCTGTTTGTGGGTAAGGGCCCAGTGTGCAGACAGCCACTGTGATTCACCCGCCACTTAGTTCCTGACAGACATCAGCACTTGGCTTGGAAGGAGAGCATGGAGAGAGGGGCCAGGCTTCTCCATTACGCCTGCTGCTTAGCCGTGTGGCTGAGTGGCGAGATTGACAAAGCAGGCCTGTGAGTGAGCAGCAGCTGGGGAACTGGGAATTAAAAAGTACTTGTGATGGTAACAGTTAAATTAAAGAGGAGGAAGAGAAGAAACTCTCTTGGGCCTATTACAGATCAGCCCAAAGTTTGCTCCTGCCTTACTCTGCACCAGGTTCAGGGCTCGCTCCTGGTGCTGGCCTTGGGTGCTTGTGGCAGCGCAGAGAGAGGAGGGGCCATGACAAGCCAGCGAGAAGCAGCTCTCCCGTTGGGAAAATACGCCTGCAGCTTCTTCTTATGCAAGAGCAGTAGGTGGAGAAGATCCCCCTTGACTGCAATCAGAGAGCGCTGGGAGGTTGTTTCTCCCTCTCTCTGTGAATGCTCTGGCTTGTGGGGGCCCGGGTGGAGTGGGAATGAGTGGCTCACTGAGTACGCAATGAGGAAGGGGGAGGGTCGATTTCCCTCACTGCAACTCGCTCAGGATTGACTCCCGTGGGTCGCAGGTTCCGAAAGGCATCAGCTGGCTCGAGGGCTGTGTGCGTGCAGGCAGGGGAAAGGGAAACAGGAGTGGTACAAGCGTGGTGAGAGGGAGACATCAGCTGAGCACAGCCCGAGACCCAGGAAACCCTGTGTGCTAATGCTGCGGCTCTTGTCTGCACTCTCTGTTACCTGCTCAGTCTATCTCGGATCCCAACACTGTGGTCTCTGAGCACCACAGAGGCTGAACCGTCTTGCAGTGCCTAGAGGCGGGGGCTTTCCAGGGCAGGGTTGACACCAGTTCTTATGCTGTAGGTCTGGAGGGAGAGACTTCAGTCTCCAAGATCAGTCTGGCATTCTCACCGACGTGGCGAATGGGTCGGGGCCCTGTGCATTGCCTGGGAAGAAGGGCTGCTCAGGACCTGGGAGATTCCCGGGATAATTAACCCTGTTCAGGAGGTTAGGTTATCTTTGCCCAGCCGTGGCGAGTAACCGCGGTGAACAGGACGTAGCAGCGAACAGAGGAACCATGCAGGATCTGAGCCACTTGTCTTGTCACTATGTTGTCTGACACTTCTGTGTATGATGGTTCTAGGTCCCGTGGCAGTGATCAGCGGGGAGGAGGATTCTGCCAGCCCCCTGCATCATATCAACCATGGCATCACCACGCCCTCGTCGCTGGACGCTGGCCCGGACACAGTGGTGATCGGCATGACCCGTATCCCCGTCATCGAGAACCCCCAGTACTTCCGCCAAGGCCACAACTGCCACAAGCCAGACACGTGTGAGTGCCTGATCCTGCTGGATCCTTCTGCTTCTGTGAGGACAAGAAGGGGGCGGGGGTAGGGGGAAAGGGGAACGGGTGGGGAGAGAAGGATGAGGAGGAAGAGGTGGAGACCAAGGAGGAAGAGGATGTGGGGGAGGATAATGGGTCTTTGTATGGTCCAGAAATGAAAGAGAATCCCAAGCTTTATTGCAGGTCTCAAAAATCACAACATACATGTAGGTGCATCAGAAGGAGAATTCCCACCTTCACCCTCCACTCCTTTTTCATCTTCCTACCACCACCCGCTAATCACCTTCCCCATTTGGGACAGAAACAGCTTAGACTGATGCCTGCAGATGTTTGCTTTGTGCCAGATGCCTGAACGAGTGATAATTAAGAGCACGAGGCATTAGAGAGACCTGTCTCCTCCATGGGGTAAGGAAGCATCTCCCATTCCTTCTCCAACAATTCCTTACCCCCACAGCAGCAGGACTGCCTCCTTGGACAATCTACGGTCCAAAGGGCAAACACAGCAGTGTCTACAGATAGGGCAGATGCAGAGACACATGGAGCCTGAAAGCAACAAATTTGGACACACCATTTCTTACAGTGGGGGGAGGGCGCTCTGAAAAGCCTGAAATCTGTATTGTGACCAAAATCCATTAAAATAGCAACTGTCTTCCATGCCAGGCGATACTTTGTCCATTCCAGTTTGGCAGGAGCCCTCATACGCTCAGATAATAAAAGCGAAGCGGTATTAAAAAAGAGGCAGTCCTGGTCACCATGTACCACGTCTGCTCCCAGGGCCACTGTCCCTCAATACATGGAGCCCACGCACAGACAGTCAGTAGATCAGATACAAACCTCTTGCTGCAAGCCACCGTCTCCCACCCCACTATTGTTCAGGTTCTGGAATATGTTGTGTTTCTTGCTTCCAGCCAGGATGTAACAAAGTGTCCCAAGGAAAGTTATTGTCACCATCTTCCTGGCCTGGACAGAAACAGGAAGTACCAGAGATCTTGCTGAGAGCCTACTATTGCCTATGGAGGCTGGATAAAACTGGACTCAGCAGCCAAACTCTGAGGTACTCGGAGGAATCAAACTTTCAAACCATTAGAAGTTCACTCAGTACCGAAAATGAGGCAGGAAATTGGTTCTCCATGGCCACCTCTTTTGCCCAAACCAAACAGTACCCCTTTCCTTCCTGCTGAGATGTCAAGGGATGGTCCAATTGCTTACACGCACAGCAGCTGATAGAATCACGTGCTAGACCTCCAATCTTGAACACTTGTTATTGCACTTCAAGCACCCGAGCAATGGGGTCCATCTGGGTACTGTGTGTGTGTGGCTTTCCCTTTGTTTTTTATTTTAATGGATGTCTTTTAGTGCAGGGAGGTAGTGCAGGGAGGTGGCGGAGTATTTTGATGAGGAGCCAAAACAGTATCCTATTCATGTTTTATATTTCTTAGAATGTCTCCTCTCAAAATGCTTCACAAAGTCTGATGGCTTTATTCTCTACTTTCGCACTCGTCTCTGTAATCTAGGGTATTTCATAGCCTACCAACTATTTTGGGATATAAGAGCCACTGTAGGTATGATGGTTGAGAGGATTAAATTTACTCTGAGTTTTGTTAAATATTGTGGGGCTGCACAGGAAGTTAATCACGGCAGAATTTCGTCAGAAAACTTCACCGGATCAGTTGGACTTGAGATCTGAGATGTTCAACACACAGGGGCTGGAATCTGGATCAGTTAACTGGGCCACTTGGGGAGAATTTCACATTGTGAACAAATACCTGCACAACATATCGGGGAAAGCGCTCGCACCTCAGCTTATCTGCCCGGAATTGACCACAGGTGGTGTCAGGTTAGTATGTTTGAGGGCCTGATCCTGGAGCCTTTATCCAGGTCAACCCCCTGTGATTTCGGTGGCAGCATTGCCTGAGCCCTGGAAAGAATTAGAGTTCGCCTTTCAAATATATAAAACCAACCAGACTTTTTGGAGCATCACTGGGGGTTCCATTTGGTTTTTATTTTACCCAAGCTATTCTGCCCAGCCCCAATTTGGTCCGGTGGCTCTGGCTTGAGGTGTTCCCCATTCTCCCAATGTTTAACACACTGGACCTCAGGCTTGCTACTGTCAAGGATTTGGACACACCTATTTCTCTCTCTTCCCTCTTCCTTCTGTGAAGGAGAGGTGAAGCCCTTTAGATAGGAAAGCCTATTTATACCCAGCAGGGTCCATCCAGAAAAGGACTGGTAGGGTGCTTGGATATACCAATGGCACATCATCCTGGCCCTTCTGACACAGCCATCTTGGATATTAGACTATGAAGCCCATTGCTAGCAAAGTCATTCACCTTCCATAACCTGTGCAGCCCAGATTCACATACAGGCTTCTTAACGCATCATCTACAAACTTTGGAAAATGGCTTCTCTTTTATTAGTTTGGCCCTCCTCCCTGCTTGCTGTGACGCCAGGTTTTTTGGGCTGCGGACATGCAGACACCTGTTACTAACTACAGTGAGGAGAGAAAACTCTCTGTGCTTAATGCAATATTAATAGTACATTGGTGTGATATAGATTTCCGTCACCCTCTGCACTAACAAACATCACTTATCATGTGGGAATGATGGATGTTTATTCCCAGCCACTTAGTTCTGCATAATGGAATTGCAGATGAAATATGGAAAGAGGCTTCCTGCCTGCTAAGCTTTGGCCCCTCTTGCTGTTTCTGCACAAACCTGTCCTGCAGGGGTTACTCTTACAGGCCCATTAATTACTGCTGTCTGCGAGGAGACAGAGAGTTTTCTTCTGTCGATATGCTGGTTTCTCCCCTGCCCCTTCAATACGATGAACCATGCTGCAGCTCTCTCTCCCACTTGTGATTTTCTGGCAGCACCTCAAACCAGCACTTTTCTCTGGTTCACCTACTTGCTACTTCCAGAATTAGAGACAGAAGGGAAGATTCATTCTTCTCTTCCAAGATGCAGGTTTGGGGAAGGGGCCTGGAAGCATGTGTGCCACCCTGCCCCTTTGTTAGGAAGTATTGACCCTTTAGGATCTCATGATGTGCCCCCTTCCATCCTGTTCTATTTTCCCTGTTCCCTCTAGCCAAGCACCACATGCGCTGTTCAGCATTATGGCTTGGAAGGACGCATATTTTCTATAAATTGAAGCTCAACTTCAGTAGTTCTCATTCCCCTGCAGGCAGTTAAGCCGAGTGTCAGATTTAAGATGGGATATGTTAATTTCAGAGAAAGTGGTGGCAATAGAGTCTCTAGGTCAGGGGTGGACAAAATTGGCTCACAGCTAGGCACCAGTAATTTTATTTTTGGTCACTAGAGGGTGCTCCTCCATTACATTTCTGCAGTGGAACTAGGCGACAGGCTACTAAAACTGGTCACCATCATGACCAAAAATATCCATATGTTGAGGCCTGGAATAGGGCTTAGGTGAGCATAAATGCTTACTGAGCTCTCGGGCTGTAGAAAGAACAATGGGCATGGATGAATTTGTGCCTTCACTGTCATCTGGAAATAGTTGCTTCTTTTCTAAAACTCATGTAAGTTGTTTTGGGCTGCGGCACTGTATGGAAAGGAGCTCATCGGAATTCAGCGTGTGGCAGGTCAGAAGGATCCAGTCTATGAGTGATGCTGTGCTGAAGTAAAACAGGACTCATTCCACCCTCCAGCATTTCCTGAAAATGGCAATCGGTTCCCGTGGGCAGGAAATAGCAGTTTGCTACAAAAATTAACCACACTACGAGTGAAAAAATGGCAAGTGTCTGTCCGAGGGATGTTTTCACTGATGCGGTGCCCTGAGGCTGTTAGAAGGGCCCCACAGTCTCCATTTTGACCATGAGCAGCTGTGCTTGTTGACAGCAATAAAGATTGTCCACTTTACTTCCAATTTGCTAGTCTTCACCAAACTGAAAAGGATCCATTTTGTCCCCCTGGCTATAATTGGGATTTCCAGGTGGGTGATGGAAGAAACTGGAAATTTCTTAGGTCTAAAAGCTCCAGAGATGTTTTGGATGTGAAGGTTTGGAGGCTGACCTTGCTTTTGATCAACACAATAAGCACCAATAGTGCTGAGATGTTTATTTATTAGAACCTCTTGAGTCTGTAGCATTGGACTCCAGGCAAACACCATAGCAAAAGTTCAGTTGGCTTCTTGCTTTGTCAGAACAGCAATATCCCAGGAGCAGTCTGTCTCGAGGAACAGTGACTTTTCTGAGACTCTCTTCCAGAATGGAAGTAGGAAGAAAAGAGATCCAAACTTTTCTGAAACTCTAGCTATGTTCAGTTTGAGTCTTGGGTGAAGGTTCAGTTGGGAGTGCTCTCTCAGAACTGGATGCTCTGACTCCAGTAAAAATAATGATGTTGGAGTCACTCAAAGTCTGCTTTGATTTTTTTTTCTTCTCCTTTTGCTGCTGCTGTTGACGGGGCCTGACTCTTGCTTGGATTATTTTCCCCTGTCGGGACTGGTGCAGTCTCGGCAGCAGGATGCATTCGCCATGTGGGTGGAGCAGACGTCCTTCTATAGAGTACTAACGAGGGTTTTTTTTACAACCTCATTTATTACAGGCTGCCCTGACATAATTGCATATTCCAAGTTAGTAATTACACATATTCACGCTAATTAAGTAATTAGATATAATTATGCTGACTGTAAATACATGGTAATCGGCTAAAAAGAAGTACTTCAGAAAAACCAAGGCAAATCACACAATAAAGACGCCATCAGCTGCCTTTCCACACATCACTCTGCCTTTATCTTGCATTTGTAGTGCAGTTTGAAAGAGAATCTGTGATCCTTTAAAAACCATACTCTTTAAAGAAACAGATTTCCTTCCCTGTCTCTCCCCTAACTCCAGAGAGCCAACATGGGAGAGAGTTTTTTAAAATTCAGTTTTCCTGTCACTGCTTGTGCTCTTTGTTCATCAGCTGTATTTTGTTCACTTTGGACAAAGGAAACTGATCACATCCATTTTCTTTTGCTTGTGTTCAGTTTTGCTCCCAGGTTCTCCAGGATGCACATTTTAGGTTGCAAATGTTTGGCATTTATTGGTCTGAAAGCAACTGTTTTCCATGCTAATACAAGAGGAAACATTTCTGGCGGCAGTTAGGGATTGGAAAAAGTTATTTCCACAAAATATAAATTTTGAGCCAACTTTGAGCTGATGAAGGAGGCCCTTTAACTCCTAATGAGCAGCCCAAAGTCACTGGACTATAGTAGTTGTAGCCTCAGAAAAAGCTGACTGTCTCCCACAGCCCTTGGAAGTCTTACTGACACTTATGTACACAAGCACTGACTCATCCCCTTACTTCTTCCTGGGAAGGTTAGGGCTTTTCTGAACTCTAACCCCCTTCACTTTCCTCAGATGTTCCTAGTGGGAGAGTTGAGCCATGGCTCTTTCTTATGGGGTACATCAGCATGTTATGCTGTCCTCCCTCACGTTCAATGCCTATGAGAGGCCATTAAGGGACTTGGTGGGCAGATATGGGCTGATGCTTTTTCAGTGTGCTGCTGAAACCTAATTGTGCATCTCCATCTCGTCCAACCCAGGGGGTGCAATCAAGTATCTTTCTCAGGGTTTTGGCGAGGTTGGGGCATAGATGAAAGTGAGCTGGCTGACATTTAATCCACATAGACTGAAGTGTTTACAGGCAGTGAGGGATGATGCGGCTGAGTTTGTGCTAGGCTGCTCTTTGAGGTGGTGTTCATTTTTTATGACCTTTTCTCACAACTTGAAGGTCTGATTCAATTCCCAGCTGCTTTTGAATGGAATGATTGAGGCACCTTTTTCATAAGAACATAAGAAAGGCCGTACTGGGTCAGACCAGAGGTCCATCCAGCCCAGTATCTGTCTACCGACAGTGGCCAGTGCCAGGTGCCCCAGAGGGAGTGAACCTAACAGGCAATGATCAAGTGATCACTCTCCTGCCATCCGTCTCCATCCTCTGATAAACAGAGGCTAGGGACACCATTCTTAACCCCTTTCTGGCTAATAGCCATTTATGGACTTAGCCACCATGAACTTATCCAGTTCCCTTTTAAATATTGTTATAGTCCCAGACTTCACAACCTCCTCAGGTAAGGAGTTCCACAAGTTGACTGTGCATTGTGTGAAGAAGAACTTCCTTTTATTTGTTTTGAACCTGCTACCTATCAGTTTCATTTGGTGACCCCTGGTTCTTGTATTATGGGAGTAAGTAAACAACTTTTCCTTGTCCACTTTTTCCACATCAGTCATAATTTTATATACTTCTATCATGTCCCCCCTCAGTCTCCTCTTTTCCAAGCTGAAGAGGCCCAGCCTTTTCAATCGTTCCTCATACGAGGCACTCTCCAAACCCCTAATCATTTTAGTTGCCCTTTTCTGAACCTTTTCTAGTGCTAGAATATCATTTTTGAGATGAGGAGACCACATCTGTACACAGTATTCGAGATGTGGACGTACCATGGATTTATATAAGGGCAATAATACACTTGCAGTCTTATTTTCTATCCCCTTTTTAATGATTCCTAACATCCTGTTTGCTTTTTTGGCCGCCTCCGCACGCTGTATGGACATCTTCAGAGAACTATCCACAATGACTCCAAGATCTTTTTCTTGACTCGTTGTAGCCAAATTAGCCCCCATCATATTATAGGTATAGTTGGGGTTATTTTTTCCAATGTGCATTACTTTACACTTATCCACATTAAATTTCATTTGCCATTTGGTTGCCCAATCACTTAGTTTTGTGAGATCTTTTTGAAGTTCTTCACAATCTGCTTTGGTCTTGACTATCTTGAGTAGTTTAGTATCATCTGCAAACTTAGCCATCTCACTGTTTACCCCTTTCTCCAGATCATTTATGAATAAATTGAATAGGACTGGTCCTAGGACCGACCCTTGGGGAACACCGCTAGTTACCCTTTTCCAATCTGAGAATTTACCATTTACTCCTACCCTTTGTTCCCTGTCTTTTAACCAGTTCTCAATCCATGAAAGGACCTTCCCTTTTATCCCATGACAACTTAACTTACGTAACAGCCTTTGGTGAGGGACCTTGTCAAAGGCTTTCTGGAAATCTAAGTACACTATGTCCACTGGATCCCCCCAGTCCACATGTTTGTTGACCCCTTCAAAGAACTCTAATAGATTAGTAAGACATGATTTCCCCTTACAGAAACCATGTTGGCTATTGCTCAACAGTTTATGTTTTTCTATGTGACTGACAATTTTATTCTTAACTATTGTTTCAACTAATTTGCCCGGTACCGACGTTAGACTTACCGGTCTGTAATTGCCGGGATCCCCTCTAGGGCCCTTTTAAAATATTGGCGTTACATTAGCTAACTTCCAGTCTTTGGGTACCGAAGCCATTTTAAGGGACAGGTTACAAATCTTAGTTAATAGTTCCGCGACTTCACATTTGAGTTCTTTCAGAACTCTTGGGTGAATGCCATCTGGTCCCGGTGACTTGTTAATGTTGAGTTTATCAATTAATTCCAAAACTTCCTCTAGTGACACTTCAATCTGTGACAGTTCCTCAGATCTGTTACCTACAAAAGCCGGCTCAGGTTTGGGAATCTCACTAACATCTTCAGCCGTAAAAACTGAAGCAAAGAATCCATTTAGTTTCTCTGCAATGACTCTATCATCTTTAAGCGCTCCTTTTGTATTATCATCATCAAGGGGCCCCACTGGTTGTTTGGCAGGCTTCCTGCTTCTGATATACTTAAAAAACATTTTGTTATTACCTTTGGAGTTTTTGGCTAGCCGTTCTTCAAACTCCTCTTTGGCTTTTTGGCTTCTAGATCGGACTAGGAGGTTGTAACCGTTTCTCTTGGGTGTGGATTTAGCTGTCATGATCAATGCCTTTGTAATGTCTAGATTGGACTGCTGCAGTGTGCTCTGTTCCCTGACCCCCAACAAGAACTTCCTCTGTCCACCTCCCCATTGTTGTCCAGCTAGCCTTTCCACTGCCAGAAAACCTCCTGAGCTTCCCTAGACAAGAGCTTTCACCCAGTCTGTGCCTCATGGCTGCTGCCCAGCCCTGATTGTCAGGTGTGGTGATAGAGTGGGATCACGTATGAAACAGGCTCCATGGGGAAGTGGCGGAAACCCTGTCTGTAGATTTATTTAGAAGTGGACTGTACAAGGTTTTGGAGAATTTACTCAAGGGGTCGATCTTGCATTGAATGGTGCTTGGAGGGCTAAAGGCTTGATCTAATAGATCTCTTCCATCTCTTCAACATTTATCGCTACATGGAATAGGCTCAGGAGGGCTTCTGACTTGGTTCCATGACTTCAGTGCTCGCCTTCTGACAGCTGGAAAAACTCTGTGATCCTGAACTAGAATACTGCTCTCAAACCTTGCAACTCCCCCAGCTCTGCAGTGGGCTCTGCTGGACACTGCTCTGAAAGCGAAGGGTTAATGTCAGTCTCTTGTGAAGAGATCTTAACATGCAAACCCCATAGGCAGTGGTCACCTATTTTCAGAGTTGAAGGTGTGACTTCCCTGTGGAAAAAGGGAGTAAGGAGCCAGCAGGGATACATACCTCTCCCCTAGAAGCAGAACTGAGCAATGAAGAGTAGCAGAATGAGAAAATGGCTGGGGCCCTCTCCCCCCCCACCTCCCCCACGCACATTGCCTCCTCTGACGCATTCTCTAGACTGACGAGTGAAAAGAAAAAGTTCCTTTTGGCCACTAGCCTGCCCATCAAGCTCTCTACCTACAATCAGCTCTTTCTCTGCTGTAGTCCTTGTCTATGAGCATTTGTTCTCCATCCCATTCAGAGAAATGTAATGCCACAGAGAAGTCAAACCAGTCTCAGATGGAGCATGGCAGACTGACCATCCAGACCCATTCAAGATCTGGTCCGAGTTGCAATTTGACCCTCAGGATCAAGGCCACTGGAGTTTGTCTTCTTGCCATATGCCATCAGCGTGCTGTTGAGGAAAGGGTGTAGCCCACTGCAGTGGGATGGTGAACAGGTGCATTCTGCAAACATATACCTGGACTTGCAAGTGTTTCTACCTGATCCGCTCAGGAGAAGCCACATAATTAAGGCTGTCCTGGATGTCTCTGCCCAATCTCTGCAAGTGATAGATGGCAATGACCCAGTGCCCTTGAGACAATCTCACCCTGCTCCTAATGAAACACACATGCTGTCTCTATTTGCATACAAGCGAATCACCTCTTGCAGCTCTGAGGCCAGGAGCGGAGGGAGCTAGACCCTACCACTGTTACTTTAATGCGTGTGTGTGTTGAAGATGCAAAATACAGATCAAAGACAGCAAAGCCCAACGCCAGCCAGCACCAGGGATTGAAGCTGACAGCGCAGCTGCAGTGGGTGATGTTGCATCCAGAGACCACGCTCCTGAGTGCAGCGAATTCAATTCCATTAGAAAACAAACCATTAAATCAGCTATAACTCAGTTATGAGCTGCTGACACTCATGAAGGGACGAGACCCACATGCAGGCATCAAACAATGAGCAAAGCCTTCCTGTAAACACACATTCTCTGGCCCCAGAGTTGCTCTGGAGACCCCTTTAATCCTGGCATGTCCAGAGGTGACAGCTGGGGTCAGCTTGCCTGAGGTGATTTTAGAAGGGAGCCAGAGCTGTGCCAGCTGACAGGTACTTAAGAAGCAAAGTGAGGAAAGGACTTTAGCATGTTTCCGATGTGGCTGAAGAGGCACTAGCACGCCAGGCGGTTCTTGCTCATCAGAAGCCCCATCCCTCCATGAGACACAGGTCGTTGACCCCTCCACTTCCTCACTAAGATAATGATTAAAACTGAAAGCTAGTTGTCTGCAGTAAGGATGTGTATATGCTCACTTGGTGCCCATGGGCATATCCACACTTACCTGCACACTCATCTGCACACTCATTTATATATAGCCTCTTCCGCCGATGTAGTCAATCACTTACCCGTCATCTTTAATTACACACCCTGCCTATTCATTTGTATACCCACCCACGTATGTACACTAGCATCCATGCATGTGCACACTTTCATCTGCATGCTCACTCATGCATTGTGGTGACCAGCATGGTATAAAATCATAGCTGGGTTAGTTACAGGAGCTCCCTCCCTCCCTCGCCAAAGCATGCACTCTCACACATACATTCACGCCCACTTATCTGTTCATAAATAACTGTGCACCTGTGAATTTCCTACTTTCTGCTGAGCACGCTACCAGTTCTGCCAACCCCTTGACGTCAGCCCAGCAATGGCAGCAGACACGCCAATGTGCAGCTTCGCGCTCACGTCTTGCCCCCCGCTTTCAAAAACGGCTGTGTCTGCAATTTCTGGTGGGCGAAGTGTTGTCATGAGTTGACGAGAGACCTGATTTTCCTTTCTGGCAGGCCATAAACCCAGAGGCATTGTGGGATTGGTGGGGTAAGGAAGGATAGGCAGGTGACAGAATGAGGTAAGGGTTTATCATACCGTAGATAGGTGCCTCCTTAAACATCCGTTCGCCTACATGTTGGTGTTTTGTAGTGTCTATCCGGCTGAATTTGCCTCATGCTCAGCTCTGCTCTGTTCTTGGGGCTGAGGTCAGCGTCTGTGCCACAGAAAGACATAACTGTCTTCATCAGTTATTGCCGCCCTGGCCCAGAGCTCTCTCCTCTCCGCCTGGCATAATGGTGACACAGCAGCTTGTCCTGAGAATTTTGCTAACTCAGGCAGCCCTGATGCCAGTGGTAATGAAAAAGCTTTGAAATGATCTCCTAATGGCTCATTGATTGTGTGAATTATACTTTGGGTAGGTCTAAAAATAGATTGTGTATCTGTACATGGAGACAGTTGAGCTCCTCACCCATCAGCTAGTTATTTATTGTGGTTTTTTGCTGAATTTGGTTTGGTTTATAAAACTGAAGCGTTTTGAAAGACCCTTGACCCGCCTGCTGTACCTACAGATCTGTAATGGTCCATGGATGTTCTAATGTGGCTGTGGAATGTCATGGTACCCAAGAAAGAGTATTTTGTAGAAGCAAATAGCCAGGTCCAGGAGTTGCTAGGAAACAACGTCATGCCCTCTTGATATAATCCAGCCAATGCAAATTTGTTTTGCAGATGTCAACCCTGTAACAACGCATCCTGCTGGAAAGTTTTGGGTGGGTGAAATCGGTCAGAGCTGATCTGCGTTGACTTGGTTTGAAGAGATGCTCTCTCTTCTGGCAGTGGAATTGACTTAAAACTACTAATAAATGCAGCAGTTATTAATTAGGAGTCCAGTCCAGATGAAAGTTAAGTAAAAATATCACTCCTGACATAGTGTGAGCATTTTTGGTAGCACTATCTCTCCCAATGGAGACATGGTCTGGTACCCTAAAACTAGTAATGGTTCATCAGCACACACATGCGCTGTCCATTTCCATTCCTGCTTTTGGATAGAGACTCCAAGTGATTTCTCCTCAAAATAGCATGTTCAGAAAATGGCATACGCACAGTTCCAGTGGAGAGATCAGGGTGGCAAGATGCTCTCTCCAATTGCAATAAGTTCGCTCCAAAAAGCTTCTGTTGTCGAAGGGGACTCTCAGTTGGTGGATCTGCTTAGGGTTCATCTCTGCGAGGACGGGATGTATGAACGACCTGGGAATGCTCAGCCGGTCAGATTAGTAAATGAGGTAGACAGGCTATCAACTCTTTGTGAAGAGTGAGGTTGCCTCACGTGCCATGTAACAAAACTTGGCAATGGAGGATGCCTCATATGTCACTATGCTAGATGCCACATCACTGGGTAGTTCTACACAGGGTGTAGAATTTAGCTGTGTCTAGTCCAGGCATCTGCCTCGTACAGCGGCCAGTCTTGGGTGCCGCTGAAGAAGGTATAGTCTGCCACAATGCAATAGTTTTCTTATTGAGTGGGAGTGCAGCAGGGATTTCTTCCTCATTCCAGCTTGTGATCTCTTGGTGCCATGAAGTCTATTAGTGCTTGCTACTTTACTTTTGGAAAATTGTGAATTATTTATTATTTACATTACAGTAGCACCCAGAGGCCCACTAATGTAATTGCATGTGCTGTTCTTCGTCGAAAGGTCTAATCCTTTTGAGTCTTACTAAGTTATTTGCCTTAATATCTTGCACCAATAGTTCCCCAGGTTATTCATGCATTAAAATATTAGTTTGAAATGTGTTAGCTTTTAAATTTGGAGTGCCTTCTTGTTCTTGTACTATAGGAAATCATCAGCAACAGCTACCTTGCCCTTCCTTATCCCATTCTCACAGACCTATCCTATCCCTCCTTATACACCCTTTCCCTTGCTAAACAAAACAAACCAAAAAATCCCCAGCTCCTTCATATTCTAAACTAACAGATCTTACGTGGCTGTGATAAGGAGAGAGGGCAACTAAATCTCCAAAGCGAGCGTGGCGAATGTGCCTTCTAATTGCAACACGGAAACAAAATTAGTTAAGTCCCTTCCTCCTTCCTTCACCTCATCCCCTCCCAACCCCCCACCTCCTGCTTGAGGGATTAATTTGAGCTAATCCTCAGATGAGCAAAGTCTTTGGGAAAGCAAAGAAGTAAAGTAAAACCAGGGGGAAAATAAAACCTCACACTCGACACTAATAAAGAAATTACTGGCGTCCTACATTATGAATTGGATGAATTTTTAATGGCCGGGAATGTGGTTGATTTATAATGTGTCCATTCCGGCCTAAAGAACCCATCACCAGCTAATAAATAAATGGCTGGCCCTAGTATTAAAAGTATCAGTCATTTTACATCACAGCTCTAACTGTTGTGAGCGTCGGGTGGAGAGGGCCTGGGTACATCACAGCTGCCATGCAGGCAGAAGAAGCAGGATGGGCTTCATACCCCAACCTACGTCTGAGACCAACTCTGTGAGGCCAGAGAATGGGTCTCAGTTGAGGTGGCCCTATGACAACATGGCTGGCTGAGCTTTGCTCCCTAAAAGGAGAGGGTTTTCCTTCCTTCCTCCAGGTCTCTGGGGGGGGGGGGGGGAACCGTCTGCTCTCTGATTTGAAAGCTGCCAGTGCAGGGGGGAAGATGCCCCAAGGAAAGGGTCTCAACCCAAGTTCCATGCATTATGTTGGGCAGTCTGCAGTTTCCTTTCTTGCCCTTGTATATTTGGGGTCCTCACAAATGAAAGACTAGGCTCCAGGAGTTGCCTTACTCAGTGTGGCTCAGCACCATGTCCTGTGGGTGTTAGGATTAGAATGCCGAGCCTGTGCAAACCAGAGTCTGTGGTGATGGGCACATTAGGAATAAATACATTAATAGATATCATAAGTGATCTAGGACAAGATTCGTGAGCCTGTGTTCACTTGGGCAGAGCCCAACAAGCCAGAGTGAGGCTTGGGGGCGGGAGATGCCTTACAAAGAGCAAGCAGGGCAAGGTTCAGAAACAGAAACAGAAGCTTTGTGTTTGTTCTGACCTTGCTTTCTCAGGGTAGAGTACCTTAGCACTTCACAGCTGTCTAGAAACACTATTTACTATCCGTGTCTCCATTTTATAGATGGGGAAAAGCAGAAAGGGGACTGACTTGCCTGGGGCTCCAGGGCAAATCAGTAGCAGCTCAGACTAGACCCCAGAAGTTGCTGGCTCCCAGGTCTGCATTCAGCCCACTAGACGGTGCTGTGAGGTTTTTGTGCCTCCAGTAATTTCATAGTTGGCAAGGAGTTATGCTATTATGCTCAGTTATGCTTAACTGGTCTCAACTCCTTTCCAGTTTGCGAGGAGCTGGGTTGACCTGCATGTGCTAGAGTAACTCTATTTTACAAACATGATTGCCGAGCACATAAATCTGGCATATTCTTTCAGAGGAATTCATTGCAGAATGTAGGAGGAGAAAGGGCAGGTCATTATTTGCCTGGTACGAATGGAAGACATCTCCTTACGGCCTCTCTTTGGTTGGCTTCATTTCTTGGCTGCAAGAATGCAACATGGAGCCTGGGACACCAGACTCGCTGACTAATGAAAAGAAAGTGCTCCAAGCTACAGATTTTGTCTTGGCCCAGAGGAAGGAAGAGCTTATTGCCTTATTTATTACATTTCCCCAATGTAGCATAAATAATATTTTCATAATAGATGTGAACCTTATGAATAATATAGTCTTGATCTAAGTAATTGCAATGCTTTTTAATACAAGAGATCTTCAGTGTCAAATCCTATTAATGATCCGCCTTGAATCTTTCTCTGCCGAGGGCAATTGCAAACCCCAGCACTGGGAGAATTTGATACATTTGAGGAAAATTCTAATGCGCTATTCAATAATCTTGTTCTCTTTGGGATACCCCAGAAAAAGTATCCTCTTTGCTGATTTTTCTCAGCTTTCCGTGGGTTTTGATGGATGTTTCAGTTGCTGGGAAACCAATTGTCTTACATTTAGTTTAAATCTGTGAACATCTGATTGATCTACGCATTGAAATTAACAACTCAGAATTGCAGGGACTACTTTGAATCAATATATAATACACTCATTCCACCATTATTTTATCTGTTGTTTTAGTAACCCACTGTGGTTGAAGGATGCCAGAAACCAAATTCCTCTCTCTCTCTATATCTGTTGCAGCGTAACCAGTACATCTCAGTTTTGCCTTGGAGGGACCAATTCTTGAGGCTGGAGTGAATTCAGTCTTTGTGTTCTGTTTGGTCTTTGGCCTCTGTTTTGAGACTGAAGATGATGGGGCAGTTAGTCAGGGACTGGCATTTTCACAAGTGCCTAAATGACATAAGCACTTTGGGAAATTTTACCCAGGGATGTAGACACTTGTCCACTTGGAACAAGACTGAAACCCACCAATCCCTGCATGGTTGGGCCACTTGATCAGCTACCTGGTTAGTGTGGTGGAATAGTTTTCTCAGGGAAATGGTAGAAATCTCCTTGGCTGGGCCAGTTAAAACTAGACAAGAGTCTTGGAGCACGCAGGAAGTGTTGATGCGGCTTTTCCCTTGGTTAACAGAACACTGAGCCAAAGTCCCAACTTGAGTACGGGTAGGGCATGCTGTGCTGTTTGAGGCAATGCTTTTTGGATGAAATACAAAATGCTCCCTGTGGCCATTCAAGATGATCTGACACTTTTTGGAAAGGGAAGATCATTAGACATGGTGTTATGGTTAAAATCACACTCAGGTAATTACATTCTGCCTGTCTGATTTCCCCCTGCAGTTTTAATTGGAGGTCCTCCTTGTCACTCGCTGCCCTAAAATCTTGAGTTGCTTTGCCTCCTGTGTGCAATTAAACAGGTGGCTATTTTGTAAGAAGCGATTCCTTTCGAAAGCATATGCTTTTTGTAGCGCCTTATGATCCTTTCGGATGAAAAGCACTGATGATGTTAATTATTATTAAGACTGAACACACAATACCTCTTAAGTTACCCTGTCATCGGTGGGGATAATGTGATGGCAGTTGTGGGAATTGCCACGTTACGTCACTGTTTGTATAAAACAGCCATTCATCAAGTGGCCCGGTTGCCTAGTGGTCTATGTTCCTGAGATGGCTTTCCGCTCAAAGTGTTAAAAGCCATGTGTCCCATTGCCAGAAGGCACTTTTAGATTAATGGAGCTGTCTTGGAACATTATGGATGCCTTTTCCATTTTTTCTAGACTTTGCATCTCAAGCCCAGAATCAGGCTGTAAATCTCTTGCATTACTTTCTTTCCAGCCAAGTTCCCTTTTTAGTAGTTTTGATTTCTCCTTCCCCCGGCTCCCTTAGGATGGGAACTGAGGGAGGGGAGAACCTCGGCATGCTCAGCAAATACCAGACCTAAGTGCAGACGAAGCCAGTACTGAGAAGAGGTGGGGAGGGGAAGGTCTGGTGATGTTGGATGTGAAGACAGAGTGTGGGTGGCCGCCAGTGTCTCTGTGCTGGAGGAGAGCTCACATGTCATTGACCCAGTGAACCCCTGCAGGTAACTTTTATTGATCATCAGCTTCTTAATGAAAAATTCAGTCACTGTTCTATGTCAGATTCTCACATTCCTACATGCTTCCCTCCAGGTGAGGCTAGCACTTTCATTGTGTCCCTGCGAAGTTATCTGGAGTTGGATGTGTAAATTTCACTGCTTGTATATATGTACAGCCACCATAAAGCTTTGTGAATTGGTGTTGCTGATATCTGTTATCCCAATACCACAGGCTGGGTATGCTGACCTTCTGCCCATGAGTGTCCCTGCACATCTGAGTCCAAAATCAAAATTCATACTCAGGTCCCCAGCGTAGCAGTGCATTGTGCTGCTATGAAGGGACTGAGCTGGCCTACGCCTGCCGTTATTTAAGCATATTTGCCAACTTTTCCAATCATAAAGCTGGGAGAGTTCCCTCAGTTTGCACTCAGCTCCATGCTGATCAGCATGGCATCAGGACATGGCATTATTCCTCACAGACACTGCTTTGTGGTGTGAAATGTAGAACATAGCTCTTTCCCCCTTTTACTTTCATGGTTATGCTGCAGGTGCTATTCCAGTCTTGGAGAAGAGTCTAGGGGGAGGGAGGAAATGATACTGCTAAATACAGAAATGATTCTAGAGGGTAATATACAGATATAATAAGGTTTAAATGAGAAGCCCCGCTCTGCTGTGCCCTTAAAAGACTGAGCCTAAGGGGAAGGCAGTCCTGCAGTGAATGTGTGCAACACACACTACAGACAATTACATAAACCACACACACACGCACGCACACACACACACATGTGGGGAGCTGGAGCTTTGAGTCCCAAAAGGACAGGCCTATGCCACTTGAACTAAGGTGACTTTTTATAATGGGAGGCAATAATCAGTCCTTTATCTTCTGCATCAATCAGCACAAAAAGTGACACCACACGCATTTACTCACACCAACCAAGGATGCCAAGAAAAAAAGCCCACAGGAGGCACATTAATCAGGTGAAGAAAAGAGCCCATGAGGGAGGGGTGACTGGGGTAGATAGGTTGATCTGGGGAAACAAAGATAACAGGGCACACGAATTTGGGCTTTGGAGGTCAACTGCGGAAGAGAAGCCCAAAGAAGCAGCAATCAGGGATTTAAACTGTGTGTGGATGATGGGAGAGGCATGGGGGTTTGCAATCCTCATGGGAGAGTCAAATGACAAAACTTGGTCTTTCTAGCTGGACTTCTTTCTTTTCATTTTCCCCTAACCTTCGGTATACAATTGGGACCAGATTTTCAGGTGGCTTAAAATCAGCGTGTGAGCTGAGTCCTCAGAATGCCCCTACAGATTACACACTCCGAATTTTGCACAAATGTTCTTGGTCATGCAAATAGTCCTTTGGACCTACGGAATTGGTGACATGAGTGTTTAGTTGTTTCACAGTTTGAGGTCACAGCTGGAAACATGTTACACAAATAATGACTTTGCTTTCTCTGGAAATAATCCGCTGGAGAGAACAGTGTGTGTTGTGCGGGGTGGGGGTGGGTATTCTGCTCTGCAAGTTTTATGCATCTGACTCCTTTTCTTGAGCTTGAGATGTCATCTTGCTCCAACTGTCAGAGGAAGCAATGGGCTATTTTTGGGTGGGACGTGATTATTCTTTGGAAAATGAACCTTGAGTTAAATGCATTTGTCCCTATGGTGTCATGGGTAGCTCAGTGGCTGAAGTTGCCGTTTTTGTGTGATTTTTCTGGCATGTTTCCCTTTCCTTCTTTCCTTTATAATTGCTGCATTGAAAAAAATTCTCCTTGCTCCTTATGAGATCAGTGCTGCATGTTCTGTGTTGGTTACAGTACTCTAATGGCTTAATTTGATTCTTCAGGGTCATGTCTCGTATAATGCTGGCTGATTTTCTTGTCAATCAATAAAAACTTCATTTAAAAAAATGGGAAAGAAAGTGGGGGCAGAAACCCAGCCATTCGCAAACTAGGCTGTGGGACCTGCAGTCTTCACCTGGCTTCCGAGTGTTGATGCTGCAAAAGCTTGTGCAATCTCGCCTAAGCTGAGCCTTCCAGGCTCTTTGCTGACTTCTGCCAATGTTAAACAGAAACAAGGGAGGGACCAGAATCACAGAAGTGCCCTCCCTTCTGGCCCCAAGCACCGCTAAGCTGCTCCATGGAGTCCTTACTCCAACCACCTGCATGTCCTCTTTGAGGAGTTGATCTCCTAGGCCCCATTAGTGTTTGTACAACACTTTCCGTGGCCCCAGTTATGTGCTGGGGCTGCTGCCCCTCTGTGTTCCACCTGTGTGAACCCTGCCTGGCTCAGAAACACCCTGCCTTCTCCCTCTGCTATGTAGCAGTAGTTCAGAGGGGACAAGAAGAACCTGATTCGGATTTGCTTGGCTCATTTGCCTAGGAAATAAACATATCGCAGAATAGCAGGGTGTCAGCACCCTGGTCTTCTGTCCATGCTGCTTCTCATCAGAAGGGCTGCTCACTAAAGCTGTGTGGACAACCCTTCCCAGGGTTTAGTTTGGTGGAAAGGTGGGGGAGGGAACGGGATGTCTTAAAGTCTTTCCTTAGCCAAAGAGTAGCTGCTTCTCCTGAGTTGGCTTGTTCCCAAGACAGAGCATTTTTTAAGGGTTCGTGGAGAAATGTGTCAGCTCAGAGCCTGGTCCTTTATAAAAAGAGAATCTGCTTTTTCCAAACTGAAGCAATATCAAAGTATCAACATCACACGTGCAGCAGGCACCCTTTGCATGGTGGCACTACTTACTTGACAGAGGACTTGCCTGACCCTTAGATGGCTTGCTAGTGAGCCTCTCATCTTTTCAGGGCTTTATTAACTCAGTTCCCAGCCCATTCGCTCAATCCTGGCCCTGTGAGGTTTTGTTTGAATCAGTGGAGGCCAGCCTGTGTCTACACTTTGGGCTGGTGGTGGAGGAGTGATTCCCAGCTCACATCAAGGTCCCTGAAGAAGTTCTGCTTGAGATAGGGTGCTAAAAATAGCATAGTATGTAGGGGAGCACAAATGGCTGCTTGAACGCACCACCTTGGGAAGAAGCAGAGATCTAGGCGGGTATGGCCTTTGGGAGTGCATACCCACCTGGGCTTCCCCGGGTACTAATTTGGGCAGCTTTCCTAGCAAGTACACTACCTGGAGCTGAACTAGTGTGGGTGTCTCTGATCAGGATTTCCCCCCCCAAGTCCGGGTGCAGTCATAGCCACCAGAACGGGGTAGTCAAAGAGTCACTGCCTCTCCGCAGACCATGTGCAGCATTGCACAGTTCTCCAGGCTAATTATGCCGGGGTTTTGTTTCTTTTCTGGCGCTGTCGATATTAGCCACTGCTAAAGGCTGAATAAAGGCATAAATGGACTGATGTTTCTGGCATGACACAAGACAGCGTGTCTTGGCTACTCGTGGTGTTAGCAGTGATGGGAGAAGATGGGCTCTTGGGATGGACAGACCATTAGAGTGAGCTGCAATGGGAGAAGGTGGACTAGCAGACGAGACAGAATTATGGTGTGACCCATAAAGGCAGGGAGTGGGACAGCAGGTTGAATATTGACTAGTCATGTGATCCATTATGGCATGACAGCACAGCTGATGGACCTATAGGCTGATCCATTAAGGGGGCTCCCGTGACTTGTTCTCCATATTGAAATATTTCTTTACTCCGAGTCAGATATGAAGCCTCTCTTAAGAGGAGCCTTTGATACAGTAACTAACTTAATGTAGTAAGCTGAATATCCGTGGTGGAATGTTTCCTGCAGAAATATTACCTTCTTTCCTCTCTGATCTTTAGGGGGAATCAATGAAAGGAGCTGCAGGCATATAGTGCAGCCTGTGGTCCTGTGGGTGTCCATTAGGGAGGCATTTTCTCAGCGTTAATGGATCTGTTGATTAACAAACAAGCTGTTGGTTTTTAAATAGGAAAGTTGTTACTTGATGATGGTGCTTTGTTAGCGTTTGGTGTTGTGCTGCCCCACCTCCTTCATGTCTGTGCTGCTTGAGAAAGGATCCGAAAGCGGTCCAACAGCTCTTTTGGGGAGCAAATGGGATCTAGTTTAGAACAGAAAGAGACAGTCGTGTAGTGGGCTGATAATTGGGCATGTTTCTGTTAATCCCGTTACAGGTATAGGCATGGTTTACCAAATGTGTCCAGGGAATGCCTTGCTCCTCTGAGGCTAAATGGACTGGTAATGACCATGGAAGATGCTCAGCATGTTTCAGAACTGCTGAAGTAGCATTGGCTCCTTAAGAAGCTGTCATGGGCTTTCTACAAAGCACCGTGCATGGGAATGTTTAGTCAGTTTTATAAAGACTTCTGGGCTGCCGGGCTGGGCTCAGTGAAGCTGAGAGAGACAAGGTGAGGGAGGTAATAGTTTTTACTGACCAACTTTTGTTTGTAAAAGAGACATGATTTCAAGCTTCACAGAGCTCTCCTTCAGGTCTGGCAAAGGTTCTATGGCAGAGTGAGGCCTGATCTGCCACTGCAGGTCCTGTGCCTCTATTACACGGCGTGATATAATCAAGTTTCTTCAGCCCCAGTTTCCCCAAGATGAGGGACCCTATGAGTAGCAGCTCCAACTACTGAGTTCAGGAGAGCTGCTGCCTTTCCTGGGTCACCTCTCCTTGGCCTCACTGTTCCCGGTTTGCTCCTGGGAACTGGGAAGGGTTTTTATGGTTTCCCCGCCTAGGGGTTTTCAGTCTCTGCAATTCCCCCTTTGTTTGGGTGACGTTGCCCCTCTCAACTCCCTTACTCAGTTCTGTGAGTGGCAGGGTCCTCCTTCAGGCCACAGTGCCTAAAAGTCCTAGGCCCTACCCGGGTGGAGCTTCTCCCAAACCCTTGTACCTTTTTCTGGTGCTGTAGCCAACAGCAATCACTCTGTCCAAAACACTTCTAGCCGCTCCACTCCACTCCGCTTCCTCTCCCATCTCCCTTTCAGCTGCCCCTGCCTGCCTGAGAAGGAGGCTTTTAAGTAGTGCAGCAGGTTCCTTAATTGGCTTCAGGTACCTTAATTAACGTGGAGTAACCCTGGCTAAATTAACCCAGGGAACAAAGATTTACTGATCCTGGGGCTAATACTTACACCTTCTACTATTCTCCTATAGCCATCAGGTCTGACTCTGTCCCAGTGCTCAGATAAAGCTGTTAGTTCTTTACCTTCTTATAGAGATGTAATCTTTGCCCTTTTTGCAGAATTTCCCATAGAGCTAATGCCAGTTCAGCACCACTGTCCATAGTCGAAGACCTAGGCCTGGTTTACACTGCCCAGTTAGGTGACAGAAGCTGCTTTGCATCAGCCTAGCTGTGGCAGCGTCTTCACTGGTTCCTGCTGATATAAGTTCCTGTCTATGTCTATTTTGCAACACCCCCTCCCCAAATGGCGTAGAGCTATAGTCAATGGAATTAGATCGAAGCTGCATCAGTGTAGACGCTGCATCATTTATGTCAATTGTTACTGGTTTGCAGGAGCCACCCCACAATGCCCCACTCTGACGATACCCTTGATAAAAGCGCTCCTGGTGAGGACGTGCACAGCATAGACAAGGGTACGCCTGGCTTCCCGGGCTTCAAAAAGTACCTCAGTTGCAAGGAATCTATCCAGGGACTGATGGATGGTCGCAGTGCATTTGCTGCTTGGGAAAGAAGCACGTTTGGCAGAATTGTGGCTTGTGTCGGCAACTGAAATCCACATCCAGGAATGACAGAGAACTGACACTCAAACACCTACTCATGGAGTCAGCCCTTCAACCTCTAAAATCTCAGCGGGAGCCCTCATGCAACCCTCGACTTTGACGGGAAGTGAGCTCAGAGAGACCCCTGCAAGCCACTCACTTGGGACCTCTAAGAAGATATTGATGAGTCCCTAGAGTGACTCTTGATTGAGCCGAAAATGATCCCTGGCTTCGTCAGTATCATGGGTACTGATATCACTGAAGCCTCTAAATCTGGTACCCAGGGGCACATGGTACCAGGCTGGCAGGGCAAGATAGAATGTCTAAAAACTTGATGGCCGCAGACAAAAATCATGGTACTGCGGGGGCATGAGAAATAGAAAAGAGCCACCCTGGGGAAGGCTCCATGAGTTCGGTCATCAATATCAGTACCACCAACAGTACAGCAGGCACCCAATGACACTGTCAGTACAACCCTCTGAGCATCAACAGTCTCTGCTGGTACCGATACCCTCCATAATGGCAGATTTCCAGCACATGATGGCTCTTTTGGTGTTGGATGCACCAGACTCTCTTCTGTTCAGCACCGGAAAGCAGCTGGTGTTCCTCATCACCATCACCCCTGCAAGAAGAATTGGGGAAATAGCAGCTTGGATTGCGCATCCTCCTTTCACAGTGTTCTTCCCTGACAAGACCACGCTTAGACCACATCCGACGTTGACTCCCAAGGTGATTTCCACATTTCACGCAAATCAGATTATTCTGCTTCCAGCCTTTTATCCCAGATCCACTCAGAACAACAGGCTTGAGGTGAGAAGAGCCTTGGCCTTCTTTGGACAGGAAGAGAGCCTTCAGGAAATGTCCGAGACTCTTCCTCTCCAGTGTGGATACGTCAAAATGTACAGAGATTTCAGCTCAGAGACTTTCCAAGTGGGTTTCAGGCTGTATTAAACTCTGTTACCAATTGTGTAACACCTGCATCTTCACACATTCTACGAGGTCAGTCTCCTCATCTGTCACCTTCTCCTAGGGTATCCTTATATGAGAAATCTGCAAAGCAGCTACCTGGGCGACTGAACACACCTTCATAGAACACTATGCCACCTTGGGGCATTTGGTCACATATGCCAAATTTGTTGCCACTGTGCTATCATCCATATCAGACTTGACTCCAAACTCCAAGTCTGCAGTGGTGAGCACTGCTTGGGGGTCACTTACAGTGGAACTTCCAGAAGACCACTATTCAAAGAGGATTAAGAATGTGTAGTAATGATGGACCTCCAAGATGTGTGCCCCTCCCCATGCTCCACGACCCACCCTTCTCCCTTCTACTTCAGAGTTCTAATAATTGATTCTGCAGTAGAAGAGGAACTAAGGAGGGATTGCCTATGCACGCTGGCTAGTCTCATGACAGATGGGGAGCAGTGCATGTGTGGGCAGATGGAGTACTACCAACATCCTCCGATCAGCAGCGCAGGGAAGCAAACACACCTAGAGTAGAGCCCTGCTAGGGGAACGCATCTTGAAGAACCATTGATACTGCACAAGGTGAGTAATTTCTTCTTGTTCCAAGTCTGACTCTGTTGGTGAGAATCATTCTTAGGGCTGATGAGAGCTGGAGTGACGAGACAATTAGGGTAGCAGTGAGAACCATTTGGCGTTTCTCTCCCAGCTCTTCTGGGTGCCTTAATTAGCATGATTGTAGCACTCATGATAACACCATGTTCTCTAGTACCCCTGGTTAGAATAATGATTCCTATAGCTCCTCATGTAACCATTGCTGACGACCAAAAAGAGTCTTGTTCAAAGCTATTGTGGTGAAAGTTCAGCGGCAACATGTTCAGTGACATAAACACATTCACACATAGCATGGGCGCACATCCCTTTTCACACCCACATCATATGCTCGCCCTTGTCAGGGTCACACACACACATCACATCTACCTAATGGACTTCCTCTTTTTGTGCCATCCACACACTCCTTGTCCACTTTTACAGACTCACACTAATGCTCCCTATTGCACATATGTACAATAAAATCTTCCCCACCGCACGCACACTCTCGCTCCCACACATGTCACGTACTCACCCTTCATGCCACTTGCCTGTCCCCGTCATGGGCTTGGACGCACGGCACGCTCACACACACACACCTCCTTGCATTCTGTCGGATGCACAATTTTTCTGTCACTCCTCCCTCACGCGCTCACTAGTCTGATACAGTCACGTTCACAGCCACACACTGTAATCACTCACGTTCAGTCGCAGACACAATCATCTTGGCACAAATATAGAGATGCACTCATAAATGTATGCACACTTGCTTGTGCTGTGTCTCACACACACTTACGACCTTAGTAGCTCTCCCTTTGAGGACTCTAGTACATTGCCTGAAATGTAGTTGCCTTGCAAATGAATGTTTGACACATTGGACTGAGGTGTAAGGCAACCTTATTTTGGGGAAAGCTGCTCCCCCTTTTAACCTTTGGGGTAGAAGGAGAATGGAGGCTTTCTGGAGAGTTGTGCTTCAGTGAGTTATCCTGCCCCGGAGTCTGCCCCTACTAACCCCGGGTGAGCTCATCCTCTCTTCTGCTGTGGATAGGTCCTCCCCCACTGGGATATTTTGAGTGCCACTTGCTTGTGACAGGAATGGGTCAGGCGGATATAAAGACTCGCATGGAATTATATGGTATGAAATAAGACCTGGCAAAAAGGGCTTAAATCCATGGTGCATTTACATGACTTAGGGGGAAATGTATCAGCTGGAGGAAATTCATAGTGTTTTAAAATCATTTCCTAAGTTCAGAGTTGTTTGTTTTTCATCACTAATATATCCACTGAGCAGTTTGCTGCACACCTTGGCATGCAATGGGTGTTTGGATAGGCAGGATATGTTGCCCTGTGACCTTCACAGATCAAGAAGCCTTTCTCCATCTGAATGTCAGGAGTCTATGCATTGTGGGTGAAACTGGTGGGTACTCGGTCCTCCCCCAGCTAAGCAATCCCACGTACACTCAGTTCAATCTGATGAAAACAAGGCAGGGAAGGCCTAACTGATCTGGCAAAGTTCCATCATGCACTGGGCCTCTGAGTGGCTTTAAATAGCTGCCTGGCAGTGCATTCTGGGAGAAGATCTGATTCTAATAATCTTTGGTGCGAGGGTATATCGGGCGAAACACAGAGCAACTGCATATGCTGTAACTACCTTGACACAGGTACAAGAAAGTTCAAAACAATCTTTTCATTTCCGTCACTCTCTCCCTACAATTAATCTTTTTTTTCTACCTTGGTAAACACTTTCCCTTCCCCCTTTAGGGGTTTTCTTAAAGGCGGGGGCGAGGATGATAGGGAATCTTGGATCTCTGCCTTTTAGGCTGTCCGGCCACAGCATTTAGTGTCTTGGAACCACTCCATCCACAAAGGAGTTCCAGAGAAAACAAACTTGTGATCCCAGCTAATATGGATATGTCTCAGATTAATGGAGGCAACAGCAGAAATATTCTGGATATAGAATTCTTTAATGAGTCCGACATGGAGTCTTAAAGATCTTAAAGAAAGCTGTGAACGCTGCTTTCTTTACAAAGAATTCTGCTTTGCTGTTGGATATTGCTCTTCCTCTGTGTTTTAAGAAGAAGAAAAATCTGCATGAAAACAGGATCTTTGTGCTTTCTCTGCTCCTGCTCTTTATTCCCCGCACTCCCCACCCGAGGTCACAATTCTCAGATTGTGACATTGCAGTTGGTTCCTGTGGAGATGATGGAAGTTACCAAACAGAAGGTTACCACTTCAGCTGGTGCCTGAACTGGAGAGGTGTTGCGGCATTTCAACTCATTGAGATAAGTGGGAGTTGTTTGTTCAGCAATTTATGAAATTAAGCCCTTGGGGAGTAAACAGAAGTAAAGGGTGAAGCTTCTGCTAATGGACAAAGATCCTGTTTCAATGCAAATGTTCTCAACAGGCAAGCCCCAGGGATGACGGAAACTGAGGATGGTAGTGAAAAGTGATTCTGCCTTTCTGATAGGGCTTGTTCAGTAGCTCCCAGGACCCGTTCTGTAGCTGTTAAATGGGGCCGGCTCCGCTCTAACACTGGCTTGACATTAGACTATCCCAGGGAAGCTCTTCTGTGGGCCCGATTCTCATTTCACCCACACTGGTGTAAATCAGTCGTAACTCTCTTGAAGTGGAGGAATTTGTAACGGGTGATGTTAAGTGGACAATTGGGTTGCCTGGCTTTGGCTTGGAGTGCTTGGCAGGAAAGAGGGAAGCAGCACCTTGGTTCACTTTCTGCCATCCGCTGTCTGGATTTGTAAGTGCAGGGCTGGACTTCACCCAGCCCTGTGCCCCCCCACTCCCCTGGGGAGCCCCTGCCTCTAAAACATAGCCTTGAAGCTGTGTGCCTCCCACACAGCGCACAGGTTCCAAGGTACTTTGAACTTCTTGGGGCTCTGCCGTACCAGGATGTACAACTGACCCTCCTAATCCAGATTGTTGTGAAGTATATTTTACTGGCTCCAGCACATGGGCTTGACTAGATGGCACTGAACAGCAGTCCCGTCTCTTGTCTGTCTGGTCATTCAGAGGAGCACTGCTCCGTGTGCTGGCAGAGCCATAAAAGATACCCTGACACTGGAGTCTCTCCTTGTTCTTGCCTATGTTACAGCTTCCAAGGTAACATGAGAGGGGCAGGGGCGGGAACACTATCAAGTAATTTAGGCTTTAAACATGAGCTAGGTTAGCAAAGCCATAATTTACTGGACAGTCTCTCGATTCTCAATAGCTACGGTTAATTTGGCACAATGTCTCTTTCCCAAGAAACAGAAGACAAACAGTTGCCTGGCCATTTTTTTATTATTATTATTACTGTCAAACAATAAAAGAGACTCATAGATTCATACCCTTTAAGGTCAGAAAGGACTAGTACGATCATCTAGTCTGACCTCCTGCAAAAAAAAAAAAAGAGAGAGCTGATGGAGTGAAAAGAGAATGCAGGCAGAAGTCCAGCAATGGAGTGAGGGCTGTTCAGTTTTTTGCACTGAATCCAACATGTATGATTACCTAACCTAGAGGCGGGTGGTGTACGAGCTCTTGGCCCTCAGAGACCGCATGTGGACTTTGGAGACCAGAGCAGCCGAAATGGAGGAGCTAAGGAAGGCGGAGAGGTTCATAGATGGGACATAGTAGAACAGTCCCACCTCTTGAGTGCGAGCCTGCTATGCCCCTAAGGTTGGCCAGTCTGTGGGTCCCAGGCCCCTCCAGAGCTGGCTGGTCCCCAGTGCTGAGCACTGGCTCACCCTGTGTGGTTGGCAGCTCTGCTGAGCCCTAGTGTTGGTGCACCCAAGCACCACCCATCCCCGCCCCCGGACTGGAGCCTCCATAAAGGTGGACAGCTATGAGCCACCAACAGTCTTACTCTGGCGCTGGTGGTAGTAACCCAAAGCTGACATAAGCAGGTAGTTGGAGGATTCCCTACCTAAGGGAGTCTTGGACTAGCATAGAGCATCCCTGTGATCCCAGCTGCTGGAACCATGCATGAGTAGCCAACATAGACCAGTGCATCCTTGAGGCTGCTGTAAGCTGCTGGGGACCAGGTTGGCAGCCTGATGGAGCCAAGGTTAGGAGGGCACAAAGGCAGCTTAAAAGCTATTTTTGCACCCTCTTTCCCCAGTTTCATTGACAGCAACTCGGATGTAACCCTTCAATGACATCTACCATCCCTGCTCCTGTCCATCTCATTTCATTGTGGCTGCCTCAGTGTTACAGGAATATCATCAATGGAAGCCCACAGAAGCACTGAAAAATTGGCTTGGCTAGATGACAGTGGAAGGGCAGACATGGGAATTCTTTGCAGATACCTGTAGGTGTAAACACCTTGGCATTGGATGATACATAGGGTAGACGTAAGAGGGACAGAACCGAGTGAAGTTTAGGTTGACCATTGGAAAAGTGTCTTAACAGTAGCCCGGAACGTGCCGTCCCTTGGTCAGATCCAGAACAGAGGGCTCTGGGACAGGAAATCACTACCATGGAGTTCCCCCACAAGGTTGCTTTGGGAACAGATGAGGTTAGCTGTGGCTAGTGCATGGAATAGGCCAAATATGGTGATGGTGGCCCCATTGGCGTAACAATTGTAGGGACTCTCCTAGGCGGAGACAGCTCAGGGAGGGGGCACTGTGGAGAATGATAGTCCCCGGCTGCTATTTTTGCATGGTAGGCTCCTTGGGACTGATGGAGGGATGATGTATGTGTTCCCAGTCCCACTCACTCTATCCTGACTAGTCTCCAACCCCTTCCTAGACCCACAGAGGTCCCTCCTGGGTTGATGACTCTCGTACAGATGAACCCCTCAGAGTACAGCTGTTGAGGCTGAGGGGACAGCCTTGGCCAAGGAAATCAATGAGGCTGTGAAAGGATGTCAGAAGAATAGTAGTGGGAGCTCTTGTGCTTTAGCTTTTAGAGGTTAGACTGAACAAAAGGACTGGAAATGCTGCAGAGGGGAGTGATCCCACAGGAAAGCCCCCACTGGACTAGAGCTCTGCCATTCTAACTAGCATGAATCTCTGGAAAAAGAGTTCACTGAGTGCTCTCACCACCCCTCTTCCCTGTCACAGTCATGTAGTGCATGTGCCTCCTGATGTGTCTGTCTTCCCCTCACGGACAGCGATAGCAAGCTGGGCCTGGCAAAGAGAGGGCTGTTGGATTTTAAGTGCAGCCGTTCACTGGTTATTCATTTGGTTCTTTTTTAATGATTATGTGTGTGTCAGTATCTCTCTCTTTTTTTCTAGTTTTGCTCTCTTTTCTTTTTCCGTTTACTTTTTGTGTTTTTTTTCTTTTTTCTGTTTTTTGTTTTTCTTTTAGGTTTCAGAGAAATTATGTTGAATCCAATAAGCCTCCCTGGACATTCCAAACCTCTTAACCAAGGCATTTATGTTGAGGATGTCAGTGTTTATTTCAGCAAAGGACGTCATGGCTTTTAAAAACTTCTTAAAGGTCCCTGTTCTGACGCCAAGTTTATAGGCTGTGTCCTCAGAGCGGTGGGAAGCAATGAGCGTGCTCTGTATGGATCAAGGTCTTCTCCTAGTAGGACTCTGCAGACCCATCTGTACACACGTTAAAGCCAACCGAAACCTGTGGTTGTCTGTCGCCAGATAACTGGGTTGTTCTTTTCCTCCAATAGTCGCTGTGTTCGTTAAATGTACCTGCAAGGCACAACGTCAGCAATGAGAACAAATAAAGAAAATTAAGCCCAATTTAAAGAAGTCATCTTAATAACACAATAAATAATTGTACTTTTGCTTTAAATGACCAAACGGACACCTTTAATCACGTCCTCCCTGCTTGAAGTTCTCCTTGTGAGCTTGTGTCTTCACAACACCCAATGAATGCTGCCATCACCTTTCCTTGTGACAACTCAATGGGAGGTCTCCCTGAGCGAGCGGAGATGGGGAGCCTAGAAGACTAAAGCAGAGGGAAGATTCTTGGTAAGAACAAAGGCGGCCTCCTGCTCCCCGTTTTTGCACAGAAAATGATGTTAAGATTGAAGATGGGAAGGAATAAAAATATTACTTCTCTGACGAGAGAGAATGTGGTTATTTCGGAAGTGCAAATGTCCTAGGAGGCTGTTCTCATTTCTGTGTGTTAGAACAGCTCTTGGCTCCCTACTCTATCATTGTCCTGGACTTCCCACATAGATGGAACATCTGTGGTGCAGGATGGTTGGTGACATTGCCAGGAATAGGGCAGTAAGCCAAGTGAAAAGCATATCTGACACATGCTGGCCGTAGTCATTGAACCCCTGGGCCTTTTCCCCTCCCCTCCTTCTTCACCGATCTAGTGATTTATTGTAACCCAGTCATGTACACAGAACAATCAGCTCAAGGCAGACAAAGGGAAGGGGATGAAAAATAAACATTTCTGTTGCTTCTTTGGTGGCATAAACAGAAATATTGATCTTGTTCTCTGGTCAATATTTGTATGCTCTTTTTCTCTTGCCTTACTCCATCCCCAGCCTCTCAGATGGAAAAACAAAACCCTTGATCCTGCCCTCAAGAGAAGACAGCTGCCCTGACAGCAACTCAGTCTGGACTGGCCGGGGATGGGGCTCCCCTTGGATACTCTGGAGAGCACGTGTATGGGAAAGGAAGATGTGCTCTCTTACACCACTGAAAGCCTATACAATGAGGCAGATTTTCAAGGAGCGGGAAAGAAGAACAAATGATCCAGATTTGGTCAGATCCCTGGGAAACATGAGCTCCCTCACCAGCCAGTTAACTTGCTTACCTCTTCAGTGGCCTGAGATGCTCTTTCATCACAGCCTTGCTAGGTTGCTGCTGCTGGAGAGCGAGAAGGTTCTCCCTATGCCAGAAATGGGCAGAAGTGTAAGAATGGGATGTTCCACTGTCATCCTGCCCTTCAGGGATGTCGCGCGTGCACATTTCTGGAGACTGCAGGAATGTTTTCAGATTCCACACAAGGGTGCTCCACTGAACATTCCATTCTCTTGCTTCTTTTTCTGGTTCACGTCGGAAAAAAGATGTGAAGTACAATAGAAGAGAAAAGGAGAAATGGTGGTGGTTTGTTTTGAATTAATGCACATGCATGAAGGGGCAGCTGCATTAGGATTGAGAGGCCTGGTTGAGTGTGGATCAAATAAGAACCCACAACCAAAACTTGAATTGAAGGATAATATCCCGTGACATTTCCAGCCCAAATTGGAGCAGAAGAGGCAGGAAGCGTACCAGGAGATGACTCATTGCTTTCATTATTTTTGCCTCAATTTTACAGATTCAGAGAGTTAGGAGATGCTTCAGAAAAGCATCTAACAGCTGGGTGCTTGTCCAGACTGAATTCCCCATCTTCTGAAATTTGCCCATCCCCTGAGGGGATGTCTTGTTCAGGGTGAACTGCTCAGCTTCAATGTCCTCTCCCCTTGCGCTGCTCAGAGGACTCAGCTGTACGCGTCAGACTTAGAGATGTGGGCCAGACCCAGAACCTTGTCTCCAAATGACCTGTTGGGGGCAGTAGAATATCACTACTTAGGCCCATCTCTGCTCAGAAGATGCCCTCCCTGATCATATGGAAAAGTTTAAAACCGTTCTCCCTACTGTGATTGATATCTGTTATTTAAACAACAACTAAAAGTATCTGGGTTCCTTACTGCTGAAAATGACAGCTGGTCACAGTCATTTGCAATTGGTGGCTTTAAGTAGCAAATCTAAGGATTTTTTTTCCCAGTCATTGTAAATCATTACCTCATTTCCTGTCAGTGAGATTTCTCCATCCCTGAGCATACTTATTTTGCCATACCTATCATCTTGTGCTATGGAAATGGGACAATCCCTTTTTCACAGAGACTTTAGGGGTGTTCAATGTCTAGTTTCTTAATAAACACTTTATTTTCTAACGAAACGCCTGCATTAGGTCTCTTCTTTGAAGACAGAATAAAGAAAACATCAGACTGATGCGTCCCATACTTTACTGCTTAGTTACGCATTCTGGGCACAGTTTTGGGAACTGGGAGGGGAATTCACTGTGCCAGTGCGAAAAGAGCTCAGTTCTGCTTCTTGGTTATTTTGCTCACGTTAGATGGGAGGCTGGTCTTCCCATAGGACTCTCGGTCTCCTGACTGTGTGTCTGAATATGGAGTTATTCCCAGCCATCTATCAACACTTATCTCCAATGACCTTCCTCTCTGGGACACAATAGGCCAACAGGCAATGTAAGAGTTCTGAAAGATGGGCCCCGTTTCCAAAAGATGGGGTTTGAGTGGTGGCTCTTAGCTCATCATTGTTTGTGGGGCACTGAAGCTTGCCCTTCATGTGCTTGCCCTTCAGCTCTTCATGTGCTCATCAGGTAAGGACAATTTTGAAAGTGTCCCTCATACTCTGTTGTGGCTGCCAGGCTTTCCTTTGAGGTCCTGCTGCTGCTATGGAGTCTTTGGCTGAAATGTGCGTCAGCACTCTTGGCAATCCACGGCACTAGAGTAGATGTCCCAGCAAAGACATCCTCCATTCGGAGGAGCTATCCCTTAAGCTGACACCTGTGAATGGCGTGTTGAGTTGGGCATAAGGCAACTTCATTTTATTCAGCCTTTCCCCAACTTCGGCTAAGTAGAGAGAGAGATCAGTTACCCCAGGGGTTGAGTTGAGACTCCTTGTGGTCCGTCAGGCTTGCTAAACTGGAGGGCTGGTGGGAGCTGTGCCTGTGAGACTGTGAATGGGAGCTGTTGTTTACATAAAGTTGTCACCACCACCACCACCACGCCGTGCACTCAGTACCCATGTGCATGATGCAAAATCCAGCAAGATGCTGGATAGAAGATGTTTGAATGGACAGCAGTGGGATGTTGTAGGAGCTTCACTATAAAAGCCAAAGGATGTTTTGATGTCCTCACACTGGGCAAAATTAAATATCACGAGCAAAATTAAATATCATGCTCTGACACCAGTCTGTCCCTTTAATGTCCAAACACACACATCTCATAGACGCCATGAGCAGGTTTCTGCCTGTGCCTCTAATTACACTATTTTTGTGCCTGGTGAATGGGTGCTGGGTTTGACAGCGACAGGGTCTTGGTGAGTTCAGGGTGCCCTTTAGGCTCTCTCTTGTGCCAGTGTATCTTGAGAGGACGGCATATGCTCCCATGGGGGGAATGAACATGATTCACAACCTCATATGGAGGCTGATTAACTCATTGCTCCACCGAGTTCCATATCCCAGGCTTTGTCCAGTGGTCCAGCCTATGGGAGCTCACCCCAATTACTGTAGTCTGTCACTATGGTCGGCCTTCTGCCTTCCATTTCCATGGAAGCTGATTTTCCCTTGCATATGAATTTCTGTGACCGTGATGTATTTTGGAAACTGTGAACCCCAAATAAGCAGGCATAGTTGTGATTTAGTGTTTGAAAGAAGGTGGGGGAGAAACCTGCTTTTCATTATGCTTGTTGGTGGGTTTGGGGTCTTCTGTAGCGGTTGGCTGGTTACTAATATTTGTATTAGGACTTCATGGTTACTGAGACCTCAGTCATGTGAGCTCGTGGCCAAGTGCTGGCTTCTATTGATGCTTCGCACTGCTCCTCCGCTGACTCAGGAGTTTGTAATGTTCACTGACAGTGTGGTAGGTACTAAAAAGAGTGTGTGTTCTCTCTTCTGGGAACCAGGAGCAAGCTGACCTCACAGTCAGGACATTCTGCCACCCAACCAGCCTTCTGGTGGGAGACGGGAACACTGAGTTCCCAAGCAGGGCAGTTGTACAGTTTGTTACCTTACAGCTCACATTTTGCCTCTGGGGATGGATTGGAATTTGATGTAGCTTCTCCTTAAAAGGAGTCTGGTGGTCTCTGTTTAGTTCCTGGAGGGCACGTGGCCACATCACAAAACCACTCCTCAGTGCTATGGTGTATGTGTGCGTAGAACAATCCCAGGACTGGAAGAGCAGGGCTGCAGCCAGCTGAGCTTGAGGTGCATGGACGGAGTGGTGCGGAAAAAAAGAGGGTGATGCCAATCAGGATGGCTGTGCTGGAAACTTTCCCAGGCATTTACCTGCACTATACCCAGCTGTTTCCCCAAACTGCACAGGTTAAACTCGGGAACTCTGGCATTAGTATTGAACAGATTCTTCCTCAGAAACCAATAGAGTTCTTTTAAAGAAAACCCTTTGCCTTTCTCCTCTCCCCCACCTTGCCCCAAAGTTCTCCATCCTCCAAGCCTACCGCTTTGTCCACTGAGTAGGGACAAGGCTAGCTGCGATGGAACTCCGACCTCCTTCAGCTGAGTACAGCAGCGCATTTCGATTTGTACCCAGTGCAAGCTGCTGATCTCATGGGTTAAGCCCTGGCATTAGCAGAGGATAAAGAGCACTCGACAGATGAGTAAAGCTTTAAACACAGGCTTGAAGGAGCAGAGAAAAGAGCGCATGAGAGAAATCAATGAAGGACGACTTCATTTTTGTTTAACGCTTTGAACTGTTCCAGCTGTGTGTGGCTGATGTAATGTGTCGAGGAGTCCTTGTTACCTCAATATTTACTGACGCCTCCAGGCTCTGATCAATTGACAGAGAGGTTTAACAAGGCAAAGGAAAATGAATACAGTCACTTTCAAGGGGAACTAGCTCCTCGGATGGGAGGTTGGTGGGCGGTTTAGTGGAAGAGGTTCTGATATGAGAGCTGGTGAGGAGATATTTCTTCCTTTGGGGCTCTTGTGTCTTCTGAAAAACTTGGCTGGTGTACTCTCCTCCTTCCTGAGGCTCCACACAGGGCCAATGCTGTCTCCTGACTGAACAGTCTCCTCTGTGGAGTCCTCCAACACCTTTCTTGGGACAGCGGGTTCACATAGCATAGGTGATTTCCCCTCGCCTCTCTCCTGGGTGAGTGTGCACGGCCTCTGGATTGCTCCTGTTCTCTGCCAGCCACAGGCCGTGCCTGTCCTGATGCCACATCCCTACTATGATAGCAGAAGATTGTCTTGAGCCGTCTGAATTAGGAACTGTGGTTAAGCCTACTGAGACAGCACTGCCTGACCTAAAGGAGACATCGGTCTTTCTCATGCAGTCCGGAAAGCAGATAAAAATAAAAAAATTGTGGGGGAAGGCAGGTGGATATATGTGAAACCCAAAAAATACTAGTACCATGCCTGAGTCCAAATCAGCTGCATCTGCCTAGCATTGCTTCTGATGTCTCTTCCTTTCACTCCCCATTATTCCTAGCAAAACCACTCCAATTCTGGTTTCAGAGAGGCTGAACTATTAGAAAGAGGAAGGCCCACAGTCAAACCCCACCCTCTTCTCCTTTCTTCCACCCTCCAGCTCTTTGGACTGACTCTAACATTCTTCAGGTTTTTCCCCTTCTTGCATCTTCATCTTGAGCCCCAGACGTGGATTGTTTTGAGCTGCCATGCTCCATGCAAAAAGATTTCTGCTACAACAATCTCTTTAGTGTTGCCATAATGGTCAATAGTACCTTCAGTTCCCTAGAGCAACCACTTCTCAGTCAGCTGTGTTTTCAACCACCCATGTTCTTTCTGAGTAGTACTGACAGTGGTTCATCTGTTATGTAAATCTATTGGCTTTATCCCAAGGGTAGATTTGACTCAATATATGGTCATTTTGTTAGGTTATCCTCTTTAGCACTTCCCATACTCAGGAACTGTTCACCAATTAATGGCAAGAAGGTCAAGACAAAAACCTTTCAGAGGTTCTCCTGCAGAACTTCTCTAGAGAAGCTTATTGCCGGGAGATTTGTTTCCTGATTAAATGTTTAGTTTGGGGTTTCACCAACTTGAATATATCACGAGTGGTTTTTACTCATGCGAGTTTGGGATGTTTCCTTCCATCCGTTGAGTGATCTCTTCCAGCTGTTCTTCAAATCAGTGGGCACTTTGCTATTGATTTCACAGGGACCAGGACTCAGTTGTAGGCTAGAAAAAGTAGAGGCAGAGCAGAAATCTAAAAAAACCTTGTTAACTGAGTGTGTGTGGTTTGGTCTTTGGATTCAGAATTATTTCATTTCTTGGTTTAAAAGAACTAGCTCTCCCACCCTGGTAAACATATGGCGGATGATTTCCTTGACAAGTAAAGATGATGATCTTTCCACCACTAAACCAAAATGCCGAGGACAAGACAATTATTTTTGACTTTTTATATTAGTTTTGAATTAGGAATTGTGATGATTGACTAATCAACAGTTGCAAACCCTGATAGTTTTACAGAAAGCAAAGGAATTAATTACCAGAGCTGATTCAATGATTCACTTTGGGGTGAGTGAATCATATGTGACAAGATTTTGTTTCTGCAAACATGTGGGCTATTCGTATGGATTTGCCCCATGGTTTCAGTGGATACCTTTCAGTTTACTGTGCCTTTTTTCTAAAACTGTTTGTTTCGAATATTCATTATTCATGTTGTGTATTTGGTCCCATGTCATTGTTTCGGATGACGGAAAGTTTGTTATACAGGAAAATAATCATGATGACAAATGTGAAGAGGCTGTTTAACAATTACTCCTACTGCACTGGATCAGTCATTAGCATGGTGTTCCTGTGCCATAAATGGGAATAGATATTTCACTCTAGGGTCTGTCTGGGTAGCAGAAGGAAGTCCTATCCAGCAATTGCCTAACAGCTTGCTCTTGAAGGTCATTTCAGAGACAGTAACAGAGCCAGAAACCTTAACGGCTCTAGCCTGATCTCCTGGGTAGCCCACAAACTGGTCTGAACGGGGGGAGGGAGCAAGACCTATGTACATTTCCTAAAAAAAACAGGACGACAAAGGGGTGGATGTGTGGTTGATATAGGGACAGTCAGAGAAGACCGAGACCCCCAGTGTCAGGATCACACTCAGACATTGGAACCTGCCAGGACAGTTGAAGAAGTGAATCGTGCCTAAGTCATCATTACAAGCTGGTAGTACCTTAGGTAAGATAGAGGTGGTGCTTCTTTTAACTCATTTTCTTGTAAAACTGTACTGTCACCGCTGAGTAAAACCACTTTGTTTGAAGAGGCTGTTTGGTTACCATATCACCGGTTAAAGTTTCCCGAAAAGAAGAAAGACAGGTGCCCGAAACCCATTTGGACCTCCAGGATGATAAGCAACGGGTACAAGGGGCATTGTACTCAGGTTCTAGTCTACAAATGGGAGAATGGTCAGTCTATCTACCAGGAGACAGGTAAGGCAAGAGACATAACACTTGAGGTGGGTGCATTCAGAAAGGAGGCAGGGGTGCAGCTAGCCCTTTAATCCAGTGGTTTTCAAACTTTTTTCTCAGGACCCAGTTGAAAAAATTAATTTTTACCTGCAACCCAACAATTACATCGTTGACCAATACATTCTCGTCTTTTGATCCATGATCCAGTACTGGGTCCCGACCCTGAGTTTGAAAGCCACTGCCTAATCTAATGACAGTGATGGATAACAAGGTTTTGTGACTCATTTTTGGATAGAGCATCGTTAGTGCCAAAAGATTTGTGATTTATTAATATTTTCCTGCCTGTCTGTGAGCTGCCCATCTACTCGTGAGTCACAAAGTGGATGTACCTGAAATCTGTGCTTTTAGTAATAACTGTGATATATTTTACCTATTTGACCAGTTCTATTAAAAACAGTGTTCATTCCCTAGAAGCAGAAATAAAACAAGGGCTGCCACCTGCCCTGATTTTAGTTGGATTATCCCAAAATGAATCAAATGGGATGGTCACACTTTTTGAGCCAATTAGGTAGACAATAAAGTGTGTTGCAACATCTGGCATGTCATCCTGACAGCATGATGCTGTATTGCGACCCGTCTATGTGGGAACAAGCCTAGCCCTGAAGCCTGTAGATATTCTGGTAATGCTACTAAGAAATAACAACAATAACCACATGCAAATTCCATGTGAGTGTTTCAAACATCATTACAGGTGAGTTTGTCATGCTGGGCAAACTCTTAAAGGTGGCATTTTTGCTCCCAACTTCCCGTGTAGCCTTTGGGGCTGGTACTTACAAGCAGTCAAAGAGATTTTGGACCAAGAATGCTTTTTTGGCTTTCCTGCCATCAGTTTCCAGCAGTTTCTTGGGGTCTTTGAACAGCTGTATGTTCACATAAGCAGCTGAAAGCCAATCCTGGATTGGTGCAGCGTTCTCCACATAATGGAGAAGCAAATGTATGGTTGCCTTGTGTTCCCCAGGACACATTTCCTGGTCAAATGGTGCCAAAAAGGTTTGCACATTTAAAAATGTTCAAGCATAGGGTGTATGCTCAGCAGTGCCAGAATAACTCTAAAGAGGTTCATCTATCAAAGACTGCATCTGACAGCAGGCAGATGTTGTGGGTGACTGAGAAAGGAGCTCTTTTAAAGATCTAGGTAAGTGCTGAATTTTCATCTTGCAGGGAGCAACTGTATGCGACACACTGAGCTGAGATCTGGCTTAAAGCAACAGTGAAAAGGAATTAGGTGGACCTGATCCCAGGGCATAATGGACATCTGTCAACATCAGACAGCCTCAGTGGTCAGTCTCTGCTCAGGAAAGGGTCTAGGACTGTAGAGCTGGAACTGTGGGAGGGACCCAAATCTGGAATAGTGGGTTGAGGCTGCAGGTCAAGATTAAGATTCATTATCAAGGCTGATTAGCAGCTCAGGACTAGAACAGCAGAGAATGCTGCAGGTCAAGAGGGAGGTACGTTGGCAGACCTGTGTATGGGGTCCCAAACGATCCAACACGCCCTTGCAAAAGGACAGAAGTACAATGTCTGATGTTAGCTGGTGCTGCTGGTTCCTGATGTTCACTGGCAATAAAAAAAGCTCCCAGACTGACCTTCACCATCCTTTTCTTCTGTCTGATTCCAGCCAGGTGTGTGTTACAAGAGGCTTATTCTGTCTGTGTGATTTACATCTAGCCTGAGATATTCTATTACTCTTTAGTTCATGGGAACTTTAAAATGCAAGAATCAACTTGACTAAGCTGGGAGTCAAGATGTGAACAGGAAGATTGGACTACATACCCATAGGGGAAAGTCATTGAACTTGCTTCTTGTCCTGCCCTCTCAGCCTATGATGGAGAGGCATGGTCAGGAACCTAGGAGAACATGCAAACAACGAACATCCAGCAATTCCACCACTCTGTTTTTGTACTTGCATGATACACTTTTTGTGTGAACCCAAAAGAAGCTCCACATTTACCACTTCAGAGGAGGGCACATGGTCCCTACCAATTTATCTTGGATGAAAATTTCATCCCATGCAGAGGCAATGTATGAGGGGAGTATGTGGGGTCACATGCTCCCTTCTCCCCCCCTCACTGATTTGCAGCTTGGCTTATACTGAGCATGCTCAGTAACACTGCTGAAGTCAGCTGCCCTCACTCTGCTGCCCCCCACTACTGGCAGGCATGGGTTGTTTCTGTTCCCATGCATAGATTCAGAGTTTATCTTAACCCTGTTACTCTGAGAGGGACTCATGGGAGTTCTGTTTTGTTCACGTTCTTATACCACCACCTTTATCGCCATAGTATCTTCAGGCATTTAATCCTGTTTATCTTCTAAAAAAATCCCCTTCCAAATGCCTCTAAAGACTGAGCCACGTTGGCATGAGTTTCCCAGGCACATTACAGATTGACCTATCCATAGTGTGGACTGAAATCTGCTGCACTCAGCTCCTCAGTCTTCTGAAAGCTCAGAAGAGAAGCAGTGAGTGAGCGAGGTCTTGGGATTGGACTTCTCAGGCAGAATTATGAGAGTATTCAGTCTTTCTGCATCTCTCTGGGATCCAGGCATGACATAAAGGAGAGAGAAGGGTCTTAGCTTCTAAACCCCTCTTTGAGATGAACAAAGTAAGGATTGGGTTCTCTGTCTGTTGATTTTCTCTTCCTCTCTTCTGAATGGAAACTGAGTTCCCAAGGTTTGGGGCTTCACCATGTTCTTATCATTGTAGCAGAGCAGAGACATCTCATCTGTCTAGTTCTGACTTTGAAAACTCATCTCCTTATCTGGGATGGCAGATGTTTGGGATGAGAGGGAGGTAGATGTTCATCAGTCACAGTGTGTGGGAGGGTTTGGGGAAGGAACATGTCCAGGCCCAGAAAGCAGTAAATATCTTTGGAATCTGAGGTGGTGTTCATTTTTCCAGCACAGGGGTCTGAGTGTTGATGTAGTAGGCAAGATTGTAAGTCCTGTGTTCTCCTCTCAGTTCTGCTTGTAGGTAACCATGTAGCGTAACTGTAAGACTGCTCTTGTATGTACTCATTTGTAATAATATGTGGGATGTAGTAATTCTCCACTCCCTCACAGAGAGAATCTGTGATGTTCCAGGGCTGATATTTATAAACTACTGCTGTCCCATGGAAAACTGTCAATATCTGGCCCTGGGGTGGCTGCAAGGTACCGTTGAGGAGAAGTAATGAAATGATTGCCTCAGTGATTCATTGTAGATATTCTTGGAAGGAGGAGGCTGTAGTCTGTTTTCCGTGCCACTAACAGACTGAGCTGGAGTCCTTGGTGTTGAGCTTTTCAGGCCTGGGTGCAGGAAGGCAGCTCTGTCCAACAAATAGCCTGAAATGTGAGAGGAAAAACAGGTCAGACCCTGAGGACTCCCCAAAGGGGGCAACCTGGCTCAGCCGGAGAGGAGAGCACTCAGTGCTACAGCAGTCTACCTCAATCCCCTGAGTACAGATTCCGACTTTAGTTCCCTGATATTTAAAAAGAAAAAATAGTCCATGAATCATTTATAGCCCAAAAGATGAAACCACGCATCAGAGCTAAAGAAAAGGCTGAGGGTCTGAGGCAGGGGACAGTCCACTATTTATTGTACCTAATCTTGAACTGGTAGCATTTTTTCCCCTCTACACTCTTAACCTTTATTTTCAAGCGCTTTCTCTCTCTCTTTCTAAAGCTAACACCCTCTGATGTACTGTTCATTTTCAATAGATAATTATCAAAAAAGCAGGAGCTAGTCAGCTGCTTCTCTCGCTCTATGGTGCAATCATCAGCAGCTGGCCTTAAAAAAAAAAAAAAATCTCAGCAGCATCCCATAGGGAGCACGTGCATGCACGGCTGCATTGCTGAAGGGGAGAAATAAACTGCACTGGCTTGGGATGGGGTTGAGGAAGAGAGGAAGTAGTCTCCGGAATCAGTAATCACCAAGGCGGTATCTGGATAGAAAAGGTGTAACATTGGCGTGTGCAGTCCAAGCCACAGTGCAAAGATCGTCTAAGGAATGGGTTTTGTTTGAGGGACTCGGGTGGCTCACGAGAGAGAGAGAGAGAGAAGTTTTGTACTACATTTGTCTATGCTATTCCTGTCTTGTGGACAAAACGAGGGTTTACCTAAGCACAACTGTTTCTCCAGCACTGCTTACTGGTACTGGAATTCACACAAATGAAGCATGTGTTTATTTAAGGTGAACTGAAAAAAAAAAAAGGCAGTGCTTTTCACTTCTGTTTTGCTTTGCTTCTTTATGAAGTAGAGTGAGAGAGAGCCTAGAAGGTGGGGCTTTTCCTTCAAAAAGTGGGGTTTTTGGGGGGGTTTTCCCCCTTGATTTGTTCTCCCTCTTTAGAAATTTGGGTCCCATCAGCTCTGGAAGACTATGACGACTAAAGAGGCAGTAAAATGATGTGCCACAAGAGCTGAGAGAGGGGATGGAGGTCAAACTAGATGATCATAATGGTCCTTTCTGACATTATAGTCTATGAGAAAGCTAAATTTAGTTAGGCTGTCTAAAACCCTTTGCTTATTATTGGATTTTGTTAACACCTATTTAATGGCCATGCCTGACGAACAGGTGGGATAAATGTCATTGTCGCTAAGACTCAACAACTCTACACCTTCAGTTAGGTTGTGAGGATTCACACCAACAGCTCCAGGGAAAAGCAAACTTGAAATGCCTGATATTTCTAAAATAGAAAAATAACAAAAGGTTTGATTAAAAAAAAAAAAATCAAAAAAAAAAACCTTTTCCCCCCCCTTTAGTCCCCCCCAACGAAAAAAAAAACGGGGGGGGGGTGTGAGGAGTTCCTGTGGGACCAGATTTTCAACTTTATTTGCAGGTCACCTTTGAAAACTGTTGAATGCTGCACTGGGACTAGAATTGAAGGCAGCAGGCTGAATTGGATCAATTACTGAAAAGAACAGAGAGAGAGAGAGAGAGAGAGAGAGAGAGAGAGAGAGAGAGAGAGGTTAAAATAAAGAATCCGGGTGAACTCTGGAAATAGAAGAGCTGCAAGTACATTAAGTGGCTCACATGGACCCAGTGTTTCATAAAGCCACATTGACTTCGCTCTCCAGGGCTGCATCTACACTGGTAAATTAAGTCGACTTAAGCTTGGCTTAAGTCAACTTAATGTGCCCTGCGTCTACACTATACTTTGCTTAAGTCGACTTAAGGAAAATAAAGTCGACTTAATGAAAATTAAGTCGACTTTATTAAACCACTTTTCTACTCGACCTAAGGCTTAATTCAACTTTTTAAAGTCGAATTAAGCCAGTGTAGCCCTGGGGTAGCCAGGTAGAATGGTCCCAGGGAGTAAACTGATGAGCCATTAAGGATACAATGGTTGTATTCTTTATGTCCTCAATGGCTCATCAGGATACTCCCTGGGACCATTCTACCTGGAAAATTCCTAAACATTAAGGAGACAATGGTTGTTCACACCCTCCCGTCTAAGACGTTTCTCCAGAAGGACACAAGTTAAAGTATGGATATAACATCAAATTCTTAACTTCTAATCAAAATAGAATTCCTAGACATAAACTATATAATCATTCCCAGCAAATTACTACCTTTCTATTGATACCAAACATGACATAGTTCCTATGGATTATAGCATTTATGAGATATCCATAGAAAATAATATCATAAATGCTTCCCTAAATCCAGACAGTGTCACACACAGGGTTCTGCCCTGCCAGGGTCCCTGTCCTCCTTTGCCCCATTGTACACAGGGGGTGATCCCCCCCCCCGCTACCACGGACCTGCCCAAGGTCCCCCTAGCCCCATAAAGTCTACCTAGAGCATCCAGTGTGGATGCTCTAGGTCGACTTTGTAAGTTCCCCTTTAAGTCGACTTTAATTTTAAGTGTAGACACACTAAGTAAAGTCGACTTAAAAGTGCAAGTGTAGACATAGCCCAGGCTCCCATACTGCTTGGTTTGTGTACAGGAGAAAGCAGTTCAAGAAACATTCAGTAGACTGCTGGACTCCTTGTTTGTCACTGGAGTCCTTAGCTGGGGTCTGGGGGCCAGCCTGGTAAGGAAAAGAGGATTCCTCCTTCCACCAAGATCTCCCTGTTGATGTGAGATGCAAGAAAGCCAAAAGCATGCTACATCAAACTCAGTGGGAACAAGTCGTGTTTATATGGAGACACAGTACTGAATTAAAGAATAGTGTGCCAAATTCTGTTATCATTCAGACCTGTGTAATCCCCTTGATTGTCTATCCACTCTTGCTGGATTTCTGTTTAGTCTTACCCTAACTCTGGTAGGAGTTTTAGTTATGTCTACATAGGAATTAAATATCCGGGGCTGGCTCTTGGGGCCTAGGTTGCAGGGCTAGATTGTGGGATGGATATTTGGCCTCCGGCTGGATCCTGAGCTGTGGGACCCTGTAAGAGGGAAGGGGCCCTAAGCTTGAATGTCTTTACTGTAATTTTACAGCCTTGCTGCCTGAGCCAGCTGGCGTGGGCCAGCCAGTGGTGTTTAATTGCTGCGTAGACATACTCTCAGTGTTTCCCCATGCCCTAGGTCATATGTGAGCGGAGGGAGCGTTGTCTAGTGCTGAGAATACAAGAGAGAGACTCAAAACCTGTGTTTTGTTTGTGACTCTGGCACTGACTGGCTGTGTGGACTGGGCCGAGACTATGTTTGGTGCCTTCCACATTATCTTCTGGTCCACGCTGCACTGGACTTAGACCCCAAGCTGATGTAAATCAGTGCAACTTCAGTGACTTCTGTGGAGCTATGTCAGTTTACACCTTGTGTATAACACTCTATCTCCCTCAGTGCCCAAGGGGCTGGGATGAGACCAGATGTGCAACACTCTCCCCGCCACACACACACCTTCCTATTTCAGACAGCCAGTTTCTAGAGCGTTCCTACCCGAAATATTACCATGTGACAATAAGCAAACCCTTTGGATGTGACTGGTGAAGCTAGTTGGTAGAGGGCTCAGGCTCCATCAGTGGTGGGGAGAGGGTTGCTCAATACATCCATCCAGGCAAGTTCCCTTCAGTAGCTTTCAGTGCTGGCTTCTCTCAGCTTCAGTTGAATGTAATGAGACATGATCTGGCATGACAACATGATTAGGGGAGCAGAGGGAATGTTAGCTCTTTGCTCCTCTCAGAAGCACCAGAAGACACATCCTCTGTGGCGTGTCATATGGTCTCCAGCTCAGCACATTCCACACTTACTCTCCTCTCCTCTGAGTGAAAGGCCAGAAGGGCAACAGGCGAAAAGATTCAAGCTCCAACTTTAGATTTCAACCAATATGGGCTACAGGACAGCCATAAAATGTCCTGAGGAAGAAGAGAGCTTTCTTTCTTGTACACTTGTCACACACATTAAGTATACTAGGGCTTTCTTTTATGTTCCTTGCCTTGAAAGCATTCAGTAGAATCACTGTGCATTGTTATACAGCGCTATCTCCCATGCTAGCGGTGGCTGTATTTCAGTGGTGGGTAAAGTGATCTTTTTGTATGTAAGTGTAGCTGGTAAAGTGCTTTTGAGATCATCAGAGATGAGAAGTGCTAAAGAGACGGAGCTACGACACTCTGTCCTTCCTCCTGGCTGCACCTCGTAACTCAGACTCTTAAAGAGCTTTTACAAACAATAATTAACAAGCCTGGCAATGTGCCAGGCAGGATGATGGGATATGGTCATTACTCCCATTTTTGAGATGGGAAATGGAGGAGACTTGTTCACAGTGATGTGATTTGGGCAAGGTCACTCAGTGAGTCGATGACAGAACTCGGAACAGAACCCAGGAGTTCCTGGTCTCCGTCACAGTGTGGAAAACATGACCTTTGGAGCACTCGAGTTAATTGCAATTCTGGTCTCACCTTAGCCAAGACTTCTTATCATGGTGCAAACTAAATACTTGCTTGCGGAGTAACCTGAGATTCTCAAACTCATTTCTTTTGAATACCTAGTCTCTCCATCTCCGTCTAAAGACTTCTGGTGTCACTGGGGCAGCAGTCACTTACTATCTATTGCTTATTAAGAGATTTAACAAGCCTGGCTAATTACAATGTACTCAAGGATTTTCTAGCTTACAAAAACTGTCCCTGGTTGTTTGTGTCAAAGCTTTAATACCGTAACACTCCAATTAAACATGTGCATGTATGTGTGCTCGCACAGTGAGGATTGCAGGAAGAGATAGGAAGCCTTTCATACCAACCCTTGCGGCTTCAGAGAAACGTTTGGTGTATTTACTTTCTTGGACATTGTATGTAAATCGGATCACTCTTGGAGCAGAACAATGAGAGCAGTGCTCTTTTTCATGAGACCCCTGGGGTTGGTTTGGGCTTGCTTTTTTTTCAACAATGGCTAATTTACTAACTTGCACAAAATATCCCATGGAGTGTCTCAGAACTCTTCTCGGCCTGTTGCTGATTATTCAGCCATTTTGTACCTAAATGCCTCCTCTTCTTTCTTCCACTTTCTTGATGCATGTGGCAAGGCCGCAGGTCAGAGTTTGCTGCTGCCTAGTTGATTTTCTTGAGATGTCTGTCCTTGTTTGTCAAACGCCTCGCACAATTCTTTGATGCCACATAAATAATAAATTACGGTAATGTCTCAAACCGTTGATTGTAATGTAAGTGCTGAAACTGGGCTGGACCAGGTAAGAGCTTCCTTCCATTTACAGACATTCCAGCAGAGGAGAAATAATGATGGGGAGAGGTGTGTGTGTGTGTGTGGGAGGGGGAGTGGGGGGTTGTTGTAACAGTTTAAAGGAAATTCACCGGTTATGATAAATGCTGTTGAAATTGAAGAGTAGCTAGGCACAAATGATTATATTCTCCTCAGGATTGAAATGCTGAGGGGGGTCTGCGGAAAGGGCAACAGCACAAATAGGAAAGCAAACTTTAGGAGAATGCAAAACGAGTTAAAGAAAACTGGCTGGAATTCAATGCTGCCTGGGAAATCCACACTGGGGGAGTGGGAAGTATTTAAGATACAATTGGGAAGGCTGCCCTGAAAATTCATTCCAGTAAAATAAAAAAGAGCTGAATGGGCTGACAAAAAGCAGCATGGCTAAGCAGAGAGATAAAGAGATCAAGAGCGGGCACTGATGAAATACATAGTAAAACCATGGGGGAGGAAGACTGGGGGTTAGCCAAAGAGGTAGTAGAAAGAGGAGAAAATGGAAAAACAGGCAGAAGCAGCATGCAACAGAATGCAGGAAACATTTCAAACAACAATATCCTGTTCACAAATATAGCTCTGCAAGACAAAGAAACCTATGGGAAATTGGTGGGGAGGAGGAGAATTTATCTTGGGGATGAGAAGACTGGAGAGCTTATATTAGTAGAGAGGACAGTGGAGAATTTATATCAGTGATCTAGAAAAAGAAGCATTGTTAAATCGTTTTCATTTACTAAAATAGCATCCATCTTTATAGAGGACGAAGGGAGGAGGAAGCTGCCCAAATTGAGGAGGAGTTTCTCACGGGCACTGGAGAAAGGAATAGTGTTGTGTAGACAAAGACCCAAGTCTGATAACATGCAAACACACCTATGAGCAAACACAGAAATAACTAAATCGCTAACTGGCATTTTGGCTGACGCTGCTCATCAGATTCCCCAGGACCAGACATAATGCTGGGGCAAGAGACAAACCCGGATGCATTGACACCAGTAAGATGAACATGTGTTCTGGGGAAACTCTTGGAATCATCTTAAAGGATGTGGTTGGAGAACATCTGGAAAAGCACATTGCTAGGAAGGCCAGACTAGCATGGGCTGACGCATTGGGAGATCATTCACGAGCCTGCAGGCACTCTCCAGGATCTAACCGCCATGAGCGATAAGGGAAATTTAATGGATGTAGCATACTTTGATTTTCAACCAGTATTTGAAAGGGTTCCACACTGGAGATTCGTGGCTGAAGTTAGGCGTCTTAGATTAGGATTTCAAATAGGGGACTGGATAGAAAGCTGACTTCAGAGTGAGAGACAAAAGGAGCCATCGCTGGAAACTATTCCAGCTGGAAAGAGGTCAAAAGTGTAGTATCCCAGGGACCACTTGAATGACCTCTGTTGTTCATAAACTGTATTCATTTTTTTCACGGTGGGTACTGATCACAAAAGGCCAGATTCATCCCTGCTGTAATTCCTAGTGACTTTTTTGATGTTTTACCAATGCTGAGTCAGTCATGAGATCTCCATGTGTGCACAGAGGCAAACTGGATATAGGGCTGTGTTGGCAACAAGATGGAAGAGGAGGTACTGGTGGGGAGGAAGGTACTTTTTGGATTCCGTCTGAAGACTCTGTGAAATTGTGGAAATACTGTCATACAGGAAAGAGATTTTTGTCTCAGGGAGGATGAAGTGTGGACAAGAGAGAGGATACCATATCTGAAGAAAGGATGAGTGAAGCAATTCAGATAACCTGAGTCCTCTCTGTCCCACTGAACCTCCTCCCAGAAAAATAAACACAGGATTTAAGATTTTGGTACATTTTTTTTCTTCCCATTATTTTTAATTTTTCTCTGCTGCTTTCTTGGTACTTCCAGCCTGTCTAGAAGCAGGACAAGTAGGAATTTCCAGAAAGCTTTCTGGAAGTCTTGTTTGCAGAGGAATTGCAGCCCAACATTACAGACTCAAGAAGTTCCAGGTGAGGCTCTGAATTGTGGGTGCTAATTCACACATCTTTTTGAAGTTTGTCCATTACCACTTAAAGAATCTATACTGTGAGGAAAGGTTAAGGGCTCCGGTTTCTACTCTGATTAATAAAGAAGAGATATCAAACTGGTGTTGATCATAGGAGTAAAAATCAGGGTAATTAACTTATATTGTAATGATGAACATGGCATAAACAGACAGAGCATGGCACAAGCAAAAGTTAGCCAGCAATACAAAATATTTTCTTCATTCTTGCCTTGAAGTTTAGGAAAGAACCAAAGGACTGTATCCATGGTGCAGATGATGGTAAGACTAAGCTGTTGTCTGTTTGTTTTCTTGCAAAGAAAGTAATATTTCTCTGTGAAAATTTGAGCTCTGTGAGCTGATTTTGATAACTAAGAGCCACCAGTGATGATAATAGGATCAGCCATAGATATAGTCTATTTATCTGGAATTCCAAAGTCTGCTGGGAGCCTCCCAGATGAGGAGCAGGGCGGGTGCCTGCTTGCAGTCTAATTAAAGATGGGATACTAGAGGTGAATAAAAAAAGATACATAGGTAGACAAGGAAAAGGAAGGAAAGGGTTCCAGTAAGATCATGTGCTTCCTTAAACAGTTCTGCATGGAAAGCAGTAGATGGATGGACGTCCACATTTCTGAGGCCTTTCCCAGACAGAACTTGTTGAGGTTCACCTGTCATTAATCAAATGGGCACATTTCTCCCAAGGGTAGCGTGATGATTTTGGCTAGTGCGTGGCATGACACAGCTTATGTTGAATGTACCATTGGAAAAGGCCATATTCAGCCCTTGATCCAGCTATAGCAGAATGTAAAAATAGACCACGAACTGTTCAGTCCCTGTTATACTCAATCTTCATGACCAGCCTCTTGTCTCCAGCACCTTCCTGTGAGTACAGAACACATCATCTGTGAGGGTGAGCGGACTTCTCTGAGCTTGAAGGATCCCTGGATGGGGTCAAAGCACCAGTATATGTACTTCTTTCTTCCCCAGGCTTGGATTGGTTTTGAAAGTGGAGGGAAGAGGCCTCAGGCTACTCCCAAACCCACATAGCTAAATGGGAAGCAGCTGCTGGCCTCATCAGTCTTCTCCTCTCCCTACTCCTCCCAATAAAATTTGCAGCCTAGTAGCGATTCTTGAAATAGCCAAACCCTGGCAATTTTAGATCACAGTGCCGCAGAGGCAGGAGGAGGTTTCTCATGTTACTCCTCCTCTGGGGAATTCCTCCAACATGAGGTGTTGCACAGATGAAAGGGATTGGGGTGTGGCCCACCCCAGTATGGAGGAAGCCAAGGAAACCTCAGACAGAGAGAAAGGAGGACACAGTCCTGTTCAGGACATAAGAAAAACACAACTCTGAAAGAACACCTCATCAAGCCCTAGACTAGAATATGCGTGCTGCGTCAACTACTTAAGAGCAGGGATCGAGGGAAACAGAAGAGAAGAGGAAAGATGGAAATTGGGCAAATTAGAAAGAGAGACAGATATTCTAATAAAATCATAACATGAGCCTGAGATCTGTCTTTCAGCACCTCATGTTCTCACTCCATATGGTTTCATTGCTGGAATTTTCTTGTTCTGTGAGCTTGGCTGGGTTTGTTGCTCCTTAAGGACAGCCAGAGGAAGCTCTGTGTAGGAAAATGGTCAGGCATGGAAAAGGAACCAGGTACCCAGAAGCCCCCTGGTGCCCATAGTGGAAGATACTAGGTTCTGTCAAGACTTGGCCTTATAAGTAGTGACTGCAGTGAACCATCTAAGAATCAGAGGCATCTCTGAACTATGCAAAACTGTCTGGAAAGCATAGAAGAACTAGCTGGCACTCAGCAGATTGCTACTACTTCCCTGTTTCAGGTTGGGCCAGGAATTCTGTGAGAACAGGTTTTTCTCATAGTCTTTTGGCACTTGCTCCTGTGGAAAGAACCAGGAAGAGGGGAGGGAGCAGTGACAATAATACATAGATTTGAAAGAAATAAGCCAAAACTGATGATGTTCAAAAAAGTTTGAGGTTTATTTAAATTCTAGCCAAAACTCTTTTGCTTCCCCGATTTATAATGTGTGAGATGAATGTCTGTGTATTCAGCCCCCTCCAGACCACACAATCTGGCTGGATTCCCATCTAAATCGTCATCCTCCTTCCAGATACCCCTTGACCTCCCACCCTATTGTCTACCCTTAACCTAAAGACTCCATCATGCAGGCAGCAGCATAGATACCACAAACTGTGCCTAGTAGCACCCCCTAATTATGCTCAGACACCTCCACAAAATCTAGTGAGGGTCTCTGGGAAGCCATAGTGGGCTCTAGAGTTCCATGTTTTGATGGCAGACTGAGAGCAGAAATAACCAGGAAGATTAGGGAAATCAGGGCCAGATTAAGGTGTAAACACTATACGTCCATGTTTGGGACGTTGGCATCTGTAGTGAAGGCATAAACAAGACTCTTAGCACTCATTTAAAAAAATATCTGGGATTTTCACCACCATGGTTGCAAGGAAGAGTTTGAAAATATGACCTGAGTGTAACTCATGCAGAGATGTTTGCCTGAGTCTGCAGACAGCCTGAAGCAATAGCCCTGAGAGGGCTGAAGTGCTCCATGGGATGTTAGTGCTCCATCTCAATGGGATGTTAACTCCCAGGCCCATTGCTCAGGGCAGGGGGTGCCATCACTACCCCAGCAGAGGCTACTTTGTCCTGCAGAAGAACACAGCGGGTTTGTCCATCCCACCCATGCAAGCAGATATACCCTGGCAGCTTGGGTAAGTACTGGGGGAACCCCTTGCTGCCTCCACTGCTTCTCTGGGGGTACCCCCTTGCTGCATTCCTAAGTCTGGGATGGGGGTCCTATCATTGACATGCTGGCTGGGGATTGAGACCAGGGAGGGTCCAGGGACAAGAGCAGTGTGGGCTCCTGGAAGTGTAATAGGGGCCTATGCCTCTTTTCCTGGTGCCAGGATTGGAGAGGACGGCCACACGCAGGGACAAGGTTAGGAGTGTGGCTGGGTGGGGGCCTGTGTCATGATGCGCAGTATCAGAATCCAGCCCTGAGTGTAAGTCATGCTGGGAAGCGCTAGGGAAGACGCATCCTACCTTGTGATAAAGGAGCAGTCTCAGGTTGGGCTTTTTAAGACCCAGTTCCTCTCCCACCAAGGAGCGAAGAACCAGGAGCTCGGCTGTGTGTTACAATCACAGTTTGCATCTCTGTATGGTTCAGAAGAGGTTGTCGGGGTTATGTGGCCCATCCACCATTGGAATGAAGCCAGGAATGGTCTCTGTCCCCATGTAGCCAGCGATGAATGATTTCCCCAGGGCACTAGTAATTCTTAGACCCTTGATAGTGCCTGTATCTTGAATGCACCAGTCTGTCTCTGGCAGCCAGCAGCGTAGTGTCTACATGCCAGTATTATGCGGGTCTTTCATTCCTAGGAGCACAAAGAGTGGAGTGGTTAAAGATTTGGGGTGCTGGGGAGGGGCAAGGCAGAGAGAGGAATGTAAAACCTCTGTGCCAGAAGCTAATACAATCCATGTTCCTGGAGAGAGTGGACAAAGGGTTGGCCCAGAAGCTTTGAGCCTGCTGCATAAAGCAGCCTCTAGGTTGCTCCCAGGGATTATCCATCTCAGCAATAGGATGCCGTTAAGTGTCTGATTACTGCATTGTTAAAGCACTAAGTCTGAAATCTGACTACTGCGCGGGCCCCTGAGGGAGCCCGCCCCCTCCCCCTTTCTGGCACTAACAATCCAGAAAAATCACAAGTGGAATCTGTCTGCAGCCGCACTTTCCAATCAAGTGAAAACTGGCTGGAAAATCAAATCAACCTGTAAAGTTCCTCTGAAAAGCAACTCTATCTCTTTAAAATCGCCTCTTTTGGGAGGGTTGGACTGAATGGCCATTGCAGCGGATGTCAAACAAACCGTTTCTCCTTTCCAAGCCCCATCCTGCCAGACGGACAAGTCTGAGGAAGGCAGACGCTCTCTGAAGACTATTTTCCTCAATTCAAATAAATTCACTTTCAAATAATGTGTAATTAAATGTGTGGTATTGAATTAATGTTTTATTCTGAGTGCTTTGGCAGCAGGAGGCTCAGGGGCCTGGCTGGTGGGAAGAAAACACGCTCACCAGAAAATCTCCCATCCTCTCTCTTATTCCCTTTTCCTCCCACCTCTGCCAAGAATCTCCATTCCCTCTTCCAAGAGCCAGCAAGTCAAATACCGCCTGCCGCCTCGCATTAGATCTCATTTATGGTTCCTCATGGTGTAGCTCCTGGACTCTGGACCAACACAAAGGTCTCTGCAGCTCAATACCCTCCTCTTCCTCAGCCATCTCCTACACAGGTTCGGCTTTTTGCCCACAGGACTCTGCCATGTAGTTAATCTCTGGTGTGCCAAATGGAGTGCACATTTAGGGGGAGGAGCCTAACCTCTCACCTCAGTGGAGGCAAAGAAGTCGAAGATGTTCCTTGTACATGGTGATGTCCAGTTGGATCTATATGGAGATAGATTGCAGGAATATATGAAGCTCAGTGGACAAACTGGTCTGGTTTCAGTAGTGGGTGGGGAGATGATTGGAAACCTTTGTCTTATTTTTGTGTCTTTTGCTAGGAGCTTTGACAAGGCTCAGGTTGGTTCCCAAGTGCTCCTGCAATGACCTTGGGGTTTAGCCATGTTTTTAGTCAAGAGATGGTGCAGAACAGAGGGATCTTGCAGTGGCAAAATTGTGTGGTGTGGCAAGGAAGAGGTCCAAGGCTATGCAAGCAGAGGGGAGAGCAAGACCGAGGGTAGCGGGAGCAAGGGCAGTTTTAGACTGAATCTTGAAACGACTGTGGTGCCAGTGGAAGTGTTTGTGGGGGTGAGTTGGCTGTGCTGCATTCTGAGAAGGCCAACACCATGCTGAAGTCTAGAGAGATGCGTCTCCAAGAGGACACAGAAAGGAGTGGCTGTGGCCAAGGTAAGAGGAGAGGGTGGGGCGAGAATTTCAGCAGCGGTGGTATCCATGGGCCCTGTTGCAAAGGGACTGGTGAAGAGCAGAATTGCAATTTAAAAAGAGAAATTCAGATTTTTCTCAGGAAGGAAGGGATGGGCAAAAGGCTGTGTGGTGAAAGGCAGGGACATGGTGTTCAGATGAACGCAAACCAGGGTGGGATAGTCAACCATGTTGCACAAAACAGACTTTTCATGCCCCTGAAGTTTGATGTGTTCTCCATATGATGTTTTGGGCCATTGACTTCTTAGCACAAAGAAGGCATATGTGTGATTTTTACCATCCATTCATCTCCGGGACAACAATCAGAAAAGGTATGAATGTGCCAGGTGAACATTTATTGAAACCGTTCTGCCAAGTTACATGTCTCTCTGAGGAGAAGAATCTGCCTCTTAATGATGGGAGTTTGCCATTGTGCAAGAACCGGGATGCATACCAAGACTGGAGGCCTCTATCAGTTATTACTACAGTCACTGGCAAAATCTGGAATGGATGATTGAGGTGTCGTCTTCATTTTCTTTTCTTTCTGGTACCCCCAGATAGGGAGGAGATTGTCAAGAGTTCTGAGAGTAATTACAAACTGCAGCTAAGAATCTGCAGAGCATCCAATAACCCTGGGTTACTTTATTCTATTTCCTGCAATAAAATAATTAGCAGGCAGGTCCTGTTCACAAGTATGGATGTCATTTCTAAAATGGACGTGAAGAGTTGAGGATTTTATTTTTTAATACACTGTTTTACTTTTAAGAAAAGAAAAAGAGTGGGGCTTGCTGTAAGATAAACAGAGAGATTCTCCTGAAATATTTTTTTTAAATGTTGTTAATGAAAATCGGGGGGTGGGGGGGAAGGGTTGGCTTTGGGTTTAAATGTTTCAGCTGGGCTGTACTTATCCCATTGGCTTTCCAGGTACAAATGAAAGATATTGGTTTAAATCCGGCTGCTTCAGACTCACCCTCTCACCCTGTGTGTTACTGTTGGAGCAGAGGTTTGATGTTATGCGTTGACTACCTGGGTCTTAGAGGTGTCTTCAAGGTTGGTGGAAATATGGCATTCTTAGAAAACAGTCCCGGGTTCTGAAAATGATCCCTCTGGTCTCATCCTCTCTGGAGCCTGATTTTACTGGCTTCCAGATCATGGCAAAAGGCACATCTTTTCAGTCAAGGAAATCAAGAGAGAGCCTATTGCAGTCTTGGGCTCATTGTGTTAGGTGCTGTACAAACATAGTTTGTGAGGTCTTTGGAGCAGAAACTGCCTCTTTGTTCTAAGTATAAGACAGTAGATGACAGGTGGATACAGACAGATCGGGGAATACACAGAAACAATGAGACAGTGTTTGTCCGTATGACAGGTGGTGGCCTCAGCACACCAGGTTCTTAACTGCTGTCAAGGCTTTTGTAGGCCTCGTGGCAAAGGAGAGTTTCAAAGAGGGCGTTGATGGAGGACAGTAGGGGCTAGGTGGGTATTGAATGAGGAGCTCCTCCTAAGTATGGGAGGCAACATTTAACGAGTCGGTAATGGAGGGTGGCATCATTGCCTTAAGTGGAGCTGGGAGCCAACTTCTTGATAATGTCTGAGAGATGATAGGTCTCATGGGACTGGGTTGTGAAGGGCCTTGAAAGTGAAGACAAGTAGCTGATGTTCGCGGCAGTGATGAAAGGGAAGCCAGTGGGGGGATGCAGTGAGTGGGGCGACATGATCAAATCAACAAGCAAGGAGAATTTTCTTTGCCTCAACATTTTGGAGGTGAGAGTGCAAACTCACCTTTTGTCAAAGCCAGAGAAGAGGATTGTAATGAATGAGCTGTAAGATGATAAAAGCTTGGATGGGAGTGTTACAGAAGTGGATGGATAGGAAAGAATTTACCTTAGAGTCCTCATGCAAGAGTTAGAAATGGCCTGGATGTGAACCTCTAGACAGAGAGAGGGTTGACTCAAATATAATGCCTAGGTTACAGAAAAGAGAGTGGTATTACCCATACTGACTGAGAAAGGAGGGAATAGGAAGAGCTTCGATACATGTGGTTTCTAGAAAAACAAGAGAGTCCGGTGGCACTTTTAAAGACTAACAGATTTATTTATCGCATGAGCTTTCATGGGAGAAAATCCCACTTCGTCAGACTAGGGTTCAGAAAGTCTATTTATGGGAGATTTCCAACCCAGTTTTGCAGGCTCAAGGGAGTCATAGAAGGTTTGGATACAAATCTCAACTTTTTGGTGCTGTTCTGAACTGAATTTCTGACATATGAACTTAAAAACAGCCATACTGGGTCAAACCAATGGTTCCTCTAGCCCAATATCCTGTCTTCTGACTGTGGCTAATGCCCAGTGCTTCAAAGATGATGAACAGACCAGGAAATCATCAAATGACCCTTTTGATATTCATCATCCATCACTGTTTTAGACATGAACTCTAACAGGACATCACATGATCCTGAGTGGTATATGGACAAATTCTAATGTAGGGTCTCAGCAAAGAGTAAGGGGCCAGGCTGTACCACCAGATGAAGAATGCAACCTATTTACTATCCTCATGGAGGAATAGTGTGTGTGTTTCTCTATCCTAGACAGTACAGGCCTCATTTTCCTCTCACCATCTTTACACCGTATTACGCCATTGATTTCAACGGAGTTAGTACAGATTTACACCAATGGAATTGGAGAATCAGATCAAATGACGTTATCAAATGAGTAACCTTTTTCATTAAGATAAAAGTCAAAGTTAGATCATGATTTAATGGACTGCCAACTGTGAGGCTTTTTAATCCCATCCTACTGCATGTTTTTGTCAGTTCTGGTGTCTTGGGTAACTCATCAGCACAATTAATTGACACCTGCACAATTGGAAATGCACTCTGCTGGCTAGTTACATGTCTTAATTATGTGAGATGTAGTGCAAATTCTGACCATTATATTTGACTTTAATAGTCACAGTGCACACAAGTCATAGAGGACTGATTCACAAGAATTATTTTAACAGTTACTTATGGAAGAAATTAGTGAATAATGAATACATCTGAGAACTTTATTACCTTTTGGTGAACAGAGAAAAAGGCAAAATTCACAGAATAAATTATTTGTTGCAGCACATTACTCACAGCCCCACAGAATGTAACCCATTATTATTATATATGCACTGCAAGTGTAAACCAAGCAATAGAAGTGCATAAAAAAGACAAGGATACTGCTGTAAAGAGCTTGTGAACAAATTCAAGAGATTAATGTTCTGGAGGGGAAGTACATGGAAGAGGTCAGCTTTCAAGAGTGGAAGAAACAAAATGTATGGGGTTGTATCAACAGGATTGAGTAACAAAGTCAAGAGGGGAAGGACATGAAGGATCCATTGTGGCAAATGACAGCAGAGACGAGGGTTGGGATGGCACTGGCAGAGCCTGCAAGGTATGGATGGGGAGCATGAGTGCAACATAAAGGAAGAGAGGAAGCCAGTGGAGTGATTTGAGATGATCATCCTGCATAGCAGGAGAAGAGAAAAGGGAGAGATTTCTGTGGTTCCCCAAATGGGCTGCATGCTATCCATGAATCGGGAGCTGCAGGATACAAAATCAGTTAGCAAATGCATACCAGCAAAGAGGCCCCTTTTCATGAGTGTTGAAGATGGATGGTGTGCAGGTGTCACAAATCGGTTTCAGCCCAGTTAGAATAAGTAGCCCAGACCAGTAGCTCAGGGATAACTTTCTCTGCTACTATGTAGTTTGAGGCCTACTCCTGACAGCTGTGCACTTCGCCTGTGATTTTTCCCTACCCACTCGCCTAACTTCCTAAGAATGCATGCCATGCTTATTACTGTAGTATCTGCATCAACATCCCACAATGTCCTTTGCTTGAAGAACATTGGAGTTAGAAGGTCTTAAAAGGAAAGTGGGGGTGTCTTAAGGGGCATGGGAGACACCCCAAAATAAATGAGTGTAAGGAGTGATTTGAAAACCTGTAAATAGTCAGAAAAGTGGCTTTGCGAAAAAGAGAATGAGTTCTTCTGATTTATCCTTCTCAGTCTGTTGCAGATACAATTTTTCTTTCTGCCTACCAGATTGCAAATTCCACTTGGGATCTGAAGCAATCAAGCTGGGTTCTTTCTGCCTCTTGCGTTGTGATCATAGATAGAGATTTTGCAAGATGAGTGTAGATAGAATCAGTCATACAAGTTGGCGATGGGAGAACCCTATTGATTCGTCTAGTCCATCTCTGGAGGGTTTGTGCAGGATTGACACCTTCAGGACCTGCTGGACTGATGCATGAGACAGTGTTAAATTTGCCTTGTCCATTGGTTCTGCAGGGCTAATACGAGTCAAACACATTTCTCTGGAAATGCAGTAGATGTGAGTCAGAGACACGGGGGAGCAGAGATGGGGCATAATAAGGTGCCATTTTTAGACAGTCATTTTCCTGATGAAATGCACTTTCAGCTATATCCCAAACAGTTCGTTGGCGATTAGATGAGGTCCCGTGGCAGAACCAAGGTCCCTACCCTTCTGCCTGGAGTCTCATGGAAGCAAAAATCCTGCCTGCAGTTGTCACAAGAAGCGAATCACCAACTGCTTGCTCTACTCAAACTCTAACACTTTTAAATCTCAGGCCAGCATTTCTGAGGCTGACGCTAACCTCTTCTCTAGTTGGACATTTGACAGTTAGGTTCCTGCACCATTCAGAGTGATATTAGGAGAAGGCAAAAATGTTTTCTACAAATTAATTGTTGGTGGACAAAGAAAAAGACGGAAGGGTATCTGTCCATTGTCTATCTTGTTTATCACCCTAGCAACTCAGCAATTGTGGGGCGAGAATTATGAGCTGTCACAGTCATTATGGCAAGTAGTTTAGTGCTCTCTGTTAGCATCTGTCCTTGTAGATATAGTGTGGCCTTGAATGAGTTCCCATAGTTCTGTTGCATCTGGTTATTTTCCTGTCTGTTGTTGTTGTAGTTCCTGCACTGATTCCTCTTCTGGATTGTTGTCTTAGCTTTCTTTTGTAAATGAACAATATAGGAGGAAGAAAAAAGAGAGCGGGACTTTTGGGAAGGCTGTTTGCATACACCTTGTTAGCAAGGCTGACCGCAACCCAGCAGAGACAGATAAACAGATTTAGTACACCCACGTCTGCCTGGAACAGCAAACAACAGCTGTTTATCAGGCAGAACTCAGCTTTTGCCAGTAGGTGGTAAATAGCTTTATTCAGATGAACCTCCCATGTGTCCTTGCAACATAGCGTCTTTGGTGGCAACTCTGACTATCTTATTAATTGCAAGTTACTGCGCAAATAGGGCAGTGAAGACCAAATCAAAGGCTAGCAGAACAGAGGTCCCAATGATACAATTCCTGGCTATATTTCATTCCTTTATATTTTAAACCCCTACTGACATAGCAAGGTAGAACAAACACAGCCGTGAGCCCTTTGTGTCTGCAAGAACTTGATTCAAGCTGCACCAGCTCAGTGCTGTGGTATTTGAAGATGTTTATTACTACTCCACCTAGGCCAAAAACACAGCAATGCAAAATTCCCTGTGGCCATTCTAGAATAAGGGGAAAGTAACATCAGAAAATAGTTTCCTCCTGATCCCCAGAAAGGGTGGCCAACTGTTCTCAAGCACAGAACTGTATCTCTGTTAGCTTATTAAATTTTATAGAGCCATTCAATTTTTTTCCTCAATTCCATTAAAACTACTTGCTATCACTACCTCAACAGGACATTTTCTCCATCTACTCACTCTAATATAATATAGCATTGATATAATAGGCATTACAAAGGTACAAAGTATATAAGATAAACAGAATAGCTGGTGAGGGCATGGCCTTTATGTGAAGGAAAGAAAGTAAAAATAAAATAAAAATCTTAAATGAATCTAACTGTAGCATCGAATCTCTATGGGTAGAAATTCCATGCCTGAACAATAAAAATATAGGAGTAGGAAAATACTGACCAGGTTGGTGACAGTGTTTATGAAATGTATAGGGAGATTAGAGAGGCGACAAAGGCAGAAAACACAATAATTATGGGAGATTTCAACTATCCGCTATTGATTGTGTACATGTCCCCTCAAATAGAATGCATAGTTAAAATTTCTAGGCCCCACAATGGCTGCTTTTTGGAGCACGTAGTCTTGGAACCCACAAGGGAAGAGGCAATTCTTAATTTATCCTAAATGGAGCACAGGGTCTGGTCCAAGAGGTGAATATAGCTGGACTGCTCAGCAATAGTGGCCATAATGTTATTAAATTTCCCATCCTTGTATGGGAAAAAATGCCAAAGAAACCCACCATAGTAGCATTTAACTTCAAAAAGAGAAACTACACAATAATGAGACAAACTAGTTAAACAGATATTAAAAGGAGCTGTCAAAAAGGTCAAATGACTGCGAACTGCATGGAGACTATTTAAACACACCATAATAAAGACTCAAACTAAATGCATATCCCATGTTGTTGGGGGGGACGGGGACGAGAGGATTAAAAATATGCCACCATGGCTAAATTGCAAGGTAAAAGAGGTGGTTAGAGGCAAAAAGACTTTCTTTAAATATTGGCAGTCAAATCATAGTGAGAAGAATAGAAAAGAACATAAACTCTAGCAAGTCAAATGCTAGAGTATAATTAGACAGATCAAGGAAGAATATGAAGAGCAACTAGTTAAAACACATGAGCTTTCATGGGAGAAAATCCCACTTCATCAGGTGCTTTGAATCGTGGGATTTTCTCCCACGAAAGCTCATGCGATAAATAAATCTGTTAGTCTTTAAAAGTGCCACAGGACTCTGTTGTTTTTCTGCAATAGACTAACATGGCTACTTCTTTGAAACTTGACTAGTTAAAGCACAAAAATTAGCAGCAGTATTTTTAAGTACATCAGAAGCAGGCAGCCTGCCACTAGACGATTGTGTTGCTAAAGGAGCACTAGGAAGACAAGGCTGCAGCAGAGAAGATACATGAATTCTTTGTGTCAGTCTTCATGGCAGAGGACATGAGGTAGATCCCCACACCCAAGCCATTCTTTTTAGATGAAAATCTGAGGAACTGTCCCAAACTGAAATGTCACTAGAGGAGGTCTTCAAACACATTGATAAACTAAACAGTAATAAGTCACCAGAACCAGATGAAATTCACCAAAGAGTTCTGAAAGAACTCATATGAACTTCAAGAAGCATTAACTGTGGTCTGTAACCTATCACTTAAATCAGCCTCTTTACCAAATGACCTGGGGATGATGAATGTAACATCTATTTTTTAAAAAAGCCGACAGTGATGATCCTTCAGTTACCAATTGGTAAGCCTAACTTCAGGGCCAGGCAAATTAGTGGAAACTGTTGTTAAGAACAAAATTATCAGACACATAGATAAACAAGATATGTTACTGGGAAAGAGGCAATATGACTTTTGCAAATCAAACCTCATCAATTAAAATTCCTTGAGGATGTCAACAAGCATATGGAAAAGATGATGCTGTAGATATAATGTACTTTGTCAGAGGCTTTCTGGAAGTTCCAGTCCCTCTTTAGGAAAGCAGACATGGAATAAAAGGGAAGGTCCTCTCATTGATCAGTAACTGGTTAAAAGATAGGAAACAAAGGACAGGAATAAAAGGTCAGTGAAAACAACATTTTCACAGTGGACAAAGGTAAATAGTAGTGTCCCCCCAGGATCTCTGCTGAGATGTATGCTGTTCAACATATTCATAAATTATCTAGAATGGGGGATGAACAGCGAGGTTGCAAAATTTGCAAATTATGCAGAATTACTGAAGAGAAGTCCAAAGCTAACTGCAAAGAGGAACAAAGGGATCTCACTAAACTGGGCTAGTAGGTGACATAATAGTAGATGAATTCAGTGTTAAGTGCAAAGTAATGCACTTGGGGAAAAATGAGAAAAAATAATCTCAGTTGTGCATACAGTATGATGAAGTTTAAATCAACTGTACCTACTTGAGAAGGAGACCCATGAGTCATCATAGCTAGTTCTCTAAAAACATCCGTTCAATGTGCAGTGGCACTTAAAAACAAAACTAAAAGAATGTTAGGAACCATTAGGAAAGGGATAATAAAAGAGAAAATATTATAATGCCACTGTATTAATCCATCATCTGCCCTCACCCTGAGAACTGCATGCAGTTCTTCTTGTCCCAACAAAAGAAAGATATATTAGAATTGGAAAAATTACAGCGAAGGGCAACAAAAATTATTAGGAGTATTGAACTGCTTCCATATGAGGAAAGATGAAAAAGACTGGGACTTTGCAGCTTAGAAAAGAGACAACTAAGGGGGGATATGATAGTCTATAAAAACGTACATGTTGTGGAGAAAGTGAGTAGGGAAGTGTTATTCCCTCCTTCACATAACATAAGAACTAGGGGTTGTTTGATGAAATTAATAGACAGTAGGTTTAAGACAAAGAAAAAGTACTTCCTCACACACTGCACAGTCAACCTGTGGAATATATTGCCATGGGATATTGTGAAGGCTTAAGTCAAGTTGTAGATAAGTTCATGCCGGACAGGTCCATCAATGGCTATTAGCAAAGATGTAACCAAGTGATGCTGTTGTTTCTAAACCTCTAACTGCTGGAAGCTGGGACTGGACAACAAGGCATAGATCACTCAGAATTGCCCTGTTATGTTCATCCCCCTGGACCAACTAGCAATGGCCACTGTCAGAGACAGGTGAAGGAAACTTAGTAGATTGGTAGACAGGTAGATAGACAATTGGTGTGATTCACCATGGCCATTCTTATGGTCATGAATGTCAACAATGCATTGATAGTTTAAATAACCCACACCAGAGCTCTGTTTCAAACTCCAGATATTTGCTCCATTACAAACATACATATTTTGGATTAAACATCAAGTTTGACCTCTCTAAACTTGAAGGCACAAAATCCAGACCTGAGTTTTCCCATGGCTGGTAGTTCATACTCATTTCATTCTATAGATACACTAAGTTGGATCTGTGAATTCTGAGTAAGATTCAGAAGCCCTGTGAGATTCAGGAATGGATTTTGCTTCAGTTCCAGTCATGTCACCTCTTAAATGTCTTCTCTCTAGTGTAAATCATCTCAAATGCCACCGGTTACTGCTCACTTGTGAGTCCCTCCAGCCCAAACAGTATCTACACTGCCCTACAGCAGACTCTTTATCACACTTCAAATATCCTCCAGATGAGTCTGTTTCTTTATAAAGTGCTAGCACAGTATCTTTGGCTATGTCTACACTTACTAAAATTAGTTTGAATTAGTTAGATAGAACTAACTAATTCGAACTAATTTTAGTTAGTTCGAATTAACTTAATTCGAACTAGAAAAAATTAGTTCGAACTAAGCAACTTAGCACTTGCTTCATAGCACTTGCTTAGTTCGAATTAGCCATCTCCATTGATTTCAATGGGCCGGTTAGTTCGAACTATGAAATTAGTTCGAACTAACATGGCCACATTGGTTAATTCAAACTAACTAGTTCGAATTAACCCTTACTTCTAATACCCTATTCAAAGTTATTAGTTCGAATTAAGGAAGCCCTTAATTCGAACTAATTAAAGCCTAGTGTAGCCAAGGCTTTAGTTAGTTTGAATTAAGCTTCCTTAATTCGAACTAACTTGCCAGTTTGGACATAGCCTTTGGCCTTCTCTCAGTATGAGACAGCCTTCTCTTAGCCCCCTTTGTGGCTGCTGTACAATGGACCAAGACTTGAAATATTGGGTCTATAGCAGCACCCAAATCGTTAGCATATAGATTACACAGTGATAGACCCCATAAAAATACCTTGGCAAACAGAGAGAAATACTCTCTAATTCAATGCTATTTAAACTGTTTTTAGGTTAGGGCTCTCCCTACCCAAGTGCATCCAGTTAGACATCCAACATTTCAGATTCTTCTAGGGGCCTTATAAATATAGATAGTAAACCAGACCAAAGAAACCCACACACCAGACTGCTGTCCTCAACTGTCATTGGAGATTTCACATCAGTCATTTAGGATGTGGCTACCATCCTGTGCTGTAATGTTAGTGATAGTATTAATATCGGTAACTAACAGTTTTCTGCCCCGTGCACAGTTATTGAAAAGGTCAATGAGAATTCTCTATAGAAGCATTGTTCATTACAAGGCCCATTGCTTATGCAATCTGTCAGTATCTCTCTTCCCAACCAGGCGAGAACACTGGAGATGGCAGCCTATAAACCTGCCTGTGAGCTTTTAATTAGCAGATTTAATTATATGAAAGCAATTAGGACTTTGCTCTTCCAATGCATTGGCTTTTTGTTAGGTTGAACAGCGCCTGCATTGTGTATCCCCCCTCCTCCCGTGAAGCTGATGTGTATTGAATGGAGTCAGGGCTGAGATGATGCTTGGGTTGGGCACTGAGGGTGGGCTGTCACCTTCCCTTCTTGATACCATTCTCCAAAAGATTTAGAGCAGCCACCAAAAATGCTGTCTCAGTCTTGACTTACCTTCTAGATCAGTGGTTCTAAACCTTTTCTGCAGCCCCGCACCCCTTTGCTTCTCAAATAAGTTCTCGTACCCCTTATCAAAAATCGTTGAAGTAGGTCAGTTCTTAAACCTAAAATATCTGGCATGACTCGCATCCCCAGAAAGGGTGGGGGTGCATGCACCCCAGGTTAAGAACCACTGTTTTAGATAGACCAGCCCAACATGAAATCAGGGCACCAGAGAATTCTTTCTACTGAGTACTTTCTACTCCCTACTGCCAACTTTGCAAAGGGAGGTGGAGGAAAGGATACAAAACCAGCTTGCTATGGAGGAAACTGGGAGCACATAAACACAGGGTCAAATTATGGCTGACCCACTGTGGGGGAGAGAAGGGAGAACTTTACCACACAGGGGACAGCCGTAATAGAGCTGCATTCGGGACATGAGCCCAAGGGGGAGTTACTAGTGCTGTAATTACCCTGCCTTGTGCACTGTCGGGCTCAGCTATGGAGAATCCATGCCCTCCACGTATGCCTTCATGAAGCAGCTGGCTGTAGTGAATGTGTTCCCCTGCCCCTCCAGTATCTGCTCCTGACCTGCATGGGCACAATGCTTCCAGACATTATTGCTGTGGTTGGGCACCTCTTTCACCAGCCCAGCACTGCTAAAACCCTTCTCAAGCCATAAATGAGCCCTGTGGGACTTGTACATGATGTGGTGCAGAGGCTGAAGGTGCATGTTTGAGGTGAGAGATGAAAACAAACCATGGTGCCCAGTGGTCTTTAATCATGCTCAAGACATTTGTCCACAAGAGAAGGTACCTAGGGGCAGATTTTTCAAGGAAATTCTGTGTCTAAAGGTGTAGCATGGTGCCTCAATGGATTTTCAGAAGTGCTTAAGCAGGTTAGGAGCCTAAATCCCATTGATTTCAACCAGAGTTAGGTGCCCAACTTGTCTGGCCTCTTTTGAAGAACTCTCTAGGCACCTGTATGCATCTTTAGGCATCTAAATACCTTTGGAAATGGGACCCTGAGATATTGCATTGAAGGGTGATCTATAAAGGTCTAAAAAGCAGGAGCGTAAAGTGCAGTGCCCCAGATAAATTCTTATTGGTTTGTTTCTTCCTGTGTTTCAGTTGATATTTTCCCTCACTTCCTTTCATAAATTAGGTCAGATCCTGCAGCCTTAACTCAAATACAGAGGCTCTCTGAAATCAAAGTGCTCTTCGGTGTCCAGGAAATCATATGGATGATGTGCCTGCTCCCCTAGAAGCTCTCACAGGCACTAGGGCTTCAGGGATAGCAGGGTGCTACTGAAGAGCTGCCATTTGCTGCCCAGAACATCAGGAGAAATCAGTGCTTTCTGTCTCCCAGGTCATTTCCCTCAGTTTGGCATCTTAAGGGCCACCCCTCCCAAATATCTCTCAAGTTTTGGGTTTTAAACCAATTCAAAATGTATATGCAAAACTCACATGAAACCGTCTGATTTCACCTGTTCTGGCATCCAAACATGGCCTGTGAAATGCTAGCAGGTCATGAAGTTGAGGCCAGGGCATGTATCATGTTCAGCTTCATTCCAAAGAGACCCAAAACAACACAGAGATTCAGCCAAAAGGTTCCTGAGCCTTCTGGAGCTACTTGTTAAACCTGCTGTGAGTTTGTCTTGAAAACCTGATGAGTTTCAAGGGCTTTCCTTGCAGATGTTTTGCGCAGTTCCACTCCACAGTGGCTACATCCCAGTAGGGCTGGGTGTGAAAAGGCAGAGAGTTTGTGAAGCCCTAGAAATGTAAGTAGCTGTTGTCCATTCCCTGCATTAACCTTGATTCATTCTCCCCTCCCCACCAACCCGTTCCCTGCAGATGTACAGCATATTAAGAGAAGAGATATCGTTCTGAAGAGGGAACTGGGAGAAGGTGCCTTCGGGAAGGTGTTCTTGGCTGAGTGTTACAACCTTAGCCCCACCAAGGACAAGATGCTGGTGGCAGTGAAGGTAAATGTCAAGGGAGTATGGAGCAGAATGTAGTGGAGGCTGGATGGCCAGGTATAGTTGGTTGTTACTGTGTGGGAAGGATAGGACAGGTTAGGTGGGGGAGGTTTATAGGATGCAATAGATCGTATAAATCCACTTAATCACACACAGATTCAGGATTTTGCTTCAAGGTCATCTATTCTCGCCAGTGCCAAAACCGCCTTTCCTTTCCTATTGATCTGGCCAGGAGGCGCTGAAGAGAAGTGGTACCGCTTTGGTCTGGAAGCTAAAGCTAACATTCAGCTGCAAAAACAATGCATGGAATTCATCTGCCCTCTTGGAGGGACTGTGGGCCCTTCCCCTACTCCTCCTTTTGCTCAGCCTTTTGCTTCAGCTTTTTCTGCAATGGTATATGGTAAGCAGATACAAAGAGGCCTTAGCAAAACACACATGCACACACACAGATCCAAAACAGAAAAACAAAAACCCCACAGAAATGAAGTTGTCTGGGATGATCTGCAAGATCTTCCAAGAAGAACTTCCAGCCAAGATCTGCACATTGCAGTTCCTACCAGCTTGGCCAGTGTGAGACAACTCCAAGTGAGATGATTTTCAGCAGCGGCCAGTTCACTATGATTTCTTCTGTCTCCGTCAGCTGCTGTTTATACCTGTTTAAGATCCTTTCATGAGACTCTGGGTGTATTTGCAAAGCAAGTCCAGGCCTCGGGTGGATGAGTCTGTTTACTGGATAACTGCTTTCATATCAAGTGGCACCGTTTGGCAGCTACATCATAATCCATGGTTGTAGCTGTGGCCTCATAAATCATTGTAGGTGGTTTTGAATTTGAACTGTGGGCCTGCCTCTTAACAGCATCCAACCCTTATTCTGTATAAACAATGCATCCACAATCTCTTAGGGCTTGCCTGAATTCCATTTGCTTATAGGAGGAGGTGGAATCTTCTCATCTTTTACTGATCATTGCTACAAACTTACATCTCCAAAGTTCCTTTTGTCATGGTTGCGAAGGATTTTACACAGGACTAACTTTGCATTCCGAAATGCACCCGCCTTCAGTATGCAACACAACAACTGTTTGACATCAGATTGTACAAAGGCAGGAACGAATAATATAGCCAGTTGAAGCCACAGAGGGAATTTAGGGAGCAAGTTTAGGTAGTTATGCAAAATCTGAACTTGGACCAAACAGAGCTTTATGTCACGGCTCCTTTGCAAAATGCCACAGGGTTTTCAATTACCGCAAGTGTTCAAGGCTCCCTGTTTCACATCCAGAAACCCACTCTAGGAGCATTGCATGCCTGACTATACAGGCATTGGTTCAGGGATTAGTTGGATGGAAGAGAGTCAACTGCCAGAGCACCAGAACCACTTTCTGCAGCATCCTAGGTTCTCCCTGGAGATTTCTCAAAGAAACACACACTCAGCTTCCTGAAAGCGGACTGTGATGGCAAAGAAGTGACCCAGCAGGAAAGTTTACAGGCCTTGGTACCACCCACAGTTGGTTTCTCTAGACACAGGTGGGACGACCTCCTTTTCTAAACCAGAACATCTCTTTCTTTTCCCCTCTTCATTTATTGGAATGGTAGCACTGGCCAGCATTGCGGTTGCCAAACACTTCCCATTGTAAGACCTCACTTTCAGTTGCCAGGTTTTAACCACCGAGGCTTAAGATTCCCTTGCTAGGTGTCTGCTTCAGGGTGAAGTTTTGTGTGTGTGTGTAAAAAGCAAAACCATTCAGCCGGGTTTGAGAGCAAGGCTGGGGGAAAGGCATTGTTTTGCCCACATTAAAAAATGCTGCTGATCTTTTGTTTGAAAAGCTCTAGAGCCCCTAGGCTTTGGAGCAGAAAGTGGCATTTATGTCAGCGATGCTCCTTTCACTGTGCAAAATATCCACTATATTTGGCCAAACTTTCAGTCTTTGAAAAATCACAGTTTGCACATGCTCAGTAGCAACGTCTTAGATTCTAGCAGCGAAATTCCCTGATGATTTCATGTACACTGGGTAGATTCCAGCCCAGGACTGAGCAGGACTTTTCTAGCAGCTCTGGAGAAATGGGAGACTCGATGTTTTCTGTGTTCTCAGTGACCCCACCCCACCCGTTGGCCCAGGCAACGTGGAGAAGGAAGCTGCCTGTTTCAAATGCAGAGGGGACCTGAGCCACACTGGAGGTGGGTGGAGGGAATAGATTGAAGCAAGGAGCCTATACTGGAGCTGGGGAGAGACCTAAGGGTGGGGACAGGTGTCTGAGAGCCTGTAGATGGAGGTGTGCCTGAGCCTGGATGAGGAACTGGGACTGGCTGGGCAAGGTGAGTTGGACTGAGAATCAGTGAGGTGGGCAGGAGAAGTAGGAGGGGAGATAGATCTGAAGAGGAGGTAGAGTGCCTAGAGAGAATTGGGACTGGCTGGAGAAATAGATGGGGTAAAGAACTGGGGTGGGGGGTGGATGAGTACTGAAATTGGAAGATCCCAGGGAGGGATATTGTGGCTAGGGGTGAGTGGGACTGAGGAACATAATAAGGGGGGAATGGGCAACCGGAGACTAGAGTGGGCAAGAGTGACAAATCAGATGAGCAGCTGGGAGTGGGCCGGAATTGGGTCTGTATAATCTAGGAGGCTGAGGCCGGAATGAGAAGCCAGAGGAATAGGGCCTGGCACGGCTAAAAGTGAGCGTGGACTGGGACACAGAGCGTTGGGTGGAAAAGAGACAAGAGTGGAACAAAGGAAGAGTGGACGGGACAGAACAGAAAGGCTCGTGGTTGGGGAAAATGGGCACACTTCCTTCCAGAGCCTGGATGGCACCTGAGGCCTCTTCCTTTGCTGCCAGTCAATATCTGTGAAACCCACTGACAAAGGGTGGTGAAGGCTAGTGGATGACAACCTGCTACTGTTACCCATTAGCTCAACCGGTAGAGGTCTGGACAGTGGATTTAAAGGCTCCAGCCCTGCTGATCAGCCATGTGGATCTGCATATGGTGCCACACAATTAAATTTTGTTTTCTCAGTTTGCTTTTTTAAAAACTTAGGAAATAACACACAAAAACTCTATCGAAAGAACATGAGTAACGTTGTAAAGTCTAGCATTCTAGTGAAAATACCAGCTTTAAGGTTCCCTGTTCTGCAGACAGAATTATTAATATCTTCTTGGGCTTTTCTGTGGTCTTTATCACTGTATTACCGGAGTGCTTTACAAATATTAATGAATTTATTTTCACAGCGCCCCATGAGGAGTGTTTATTGCAGATGGGGACTTGAGACACTGAGGTATTAAAGTGAAAAGTAGCCACCCCACACAATTTTGGGCGCCCAATTTGTGATGTCTTTATGCCTTAGTATCGCACCCAAAGCACAACTCACACTGACTTCTTGAGTGCTGAGAGAGCTGCAGCTCAGACCGCAAGGTCCCAAGTCTGGCATTTGGAAGATGAAGAAGATAAAGTTTGATTCGAGTGACTTGCCCAGCGTCCAGAGGAACTCAGTGGCAGAGGCAGAGCAATACCTTAACCATGAGACTGTGCTTTCTCTTGCTGAAGTCTCTTGGCTCACTCACTGCACACCTTCCTTGTCTACATTTCCTGACATTTAAATGCTTGTCTTTGGAATTTAGTGATGTTCCATTAAGATAAATATCTGGTCCAAATAGGGGGTAGCGGGAAAGGATGATTGAAGGGGGAGCAGGAGCTATTTTCTTAAAAGGGTGTAGCAGCAGTTCTATAAAGATACTAAATGACTAAAAGTAATCGGGTGCCTGAGATGAGGATGGATGTTTTGCCATTTGCACAGTGTGACTGTCATCCATCTAGATATCTGTAGGTGGTTATCCCTTGAGGGGAGGGAATTAAAATGAAATTATGCCATGTGTGGCGTGGGTGTAGGGCGGGGGAAGGAACAAAGAGGAGTGGCTTCATGCTTGGATAATAACCTGTGGAGATCTGCTCAGAGGAAGAAGCATGTAGGAGCACGGCACTTGCAGCTTGGCTAAGATCAGTGCCTTGCCTGCCGAAACCTCAAGACAGGCTCGATTTCTTTTCAGCACCTCGCTCAATAGATCCACTTCCTCACAACACAACCAATGAGAAGATGCTCCCTAAAGGCTGAATACTGGTTCCTCGTGTACCGCCAAGCTCTGCTGACCTCATTCTTACTATTTGTGCCTTTGAATGCCAGGCGTGAATAAGATGAGTGGGTCTCGCCCTTGAGTCCCAGTCAGTGGAGTGTCCATCTCCGGTTACAGCCAGATAAGAGGTGACTGGGCTTTGTGGTAAATGCATTTTATGGGGTACAAAAATTGCCCTGGCAGTGCTCCAGTGACATCATTACCCAGACATATATTGGTAAACGGACAGCTGAGGTCCTTGTAGAGTGGGCACCAAAGCAGAAATAATTCAGGGTGTACTTTTAAGATCAAAAGGCTCTGAATCTGACCTGTCTTTTTCTGATGTGTCCATGCATTTGCGATGACCCCCCTCCCCCAAATCTGAGCTCTTTTTTTCTAAATGAATTGCTAGCAAGGCAGCCCTGACAAAATACCCTGCAACCGCAAAGCAGTGTCCAATAGTAAGCAATGTGTACAGCCCTGCACTCACAAAGAACCTTACAGTATACTCAGGAAATATGGGCACTCAGGCCTTGTACACACGATCAGTTTATCTCGCAGTAAAGCTCCTTACTGCGCGATAGCAACAACAGGGTACACACGTGCAACACAGCTGTTGCGCTTTAACTGCCTTGTTGTAGCGCAATCCAACAACCACTCGGACGAGAGTGGTAACAGCTGTTGCGGATCATCTCTTGCGCGTTTGAGCTCGTGTGTATGCTCACAGCGCAATGATTGGCCTCCGGAAATGTCCCAGAGTGCCAATCAATGCCACTCTGGGACATCGGAGCTGTCAACATGTCAATTTCACTGCTCTAGCTGAGCAGTGAAATTGACATATGGGCTCCGGCAGTCAGCTGCAGCCGGCGCTTTAAAGCTCCGGCTGCAGCTGATTGCCCCCAGCCGGGGGATCGCCTGCCCGCAGAAGCTCCCCCGGAGCTCCTGCGGGCACGTGAACCCCTGGACTGTGCTGGGGGAGCCGGCTCCGATCGGAGCCGGCCAGCCCCAGCACAGCCCCCGGCTCGGCTCTTAACACAAGCCGCGGGGCTTAAAGCCCCGCGGCTTGTGTTAA
>ML685765.1:22468997-22552677 GCA_007922175.1 Pelusios castaneus
GGCTGGCTGTGGGCAGTGCATGGTGGGACAGGTGCCCACCATGCACTGCTCTTCTTTCGCAAAGGAGCATTCACAGGGTGAATGCTCCTTTGCGAAAGAAAGTGCACGTGTGTACACGAAGCAGCGCTATATTTATAGCGCTTTACTTGTCCCGCAATAACTTATTGCGGGACAAGTATTCTCGTGTGTACATAGCCTCAGATCTTCCTAGCAACCCTACCATAACAAGTGTGTGCATGCCTCCCAGTGCTTGTAAGTTATCTTATAACAGCAAACTGGTGTGTTCAATATGCTAAAGGAGACAATTTTGGTTAGGATACAGATTTCAGCATCACTCTCTGGGAGCTGTTATAAACAGCAGGGAATAAAAACATGATTTTAAAAATTACGAGAAAAGATTTGACAATGTCCTTCCTCCGAATCCTCACAATAACTGCACAGCCAAGCAAATCCAGCTCCAGAATAGAGGAGATGTAGTCAGCTATTTCAAAGTAAATGGCAGCTAGAGGGGACTGGCTGGCTCAGGAGCTGAGCAGTAATGAGATTCTGAGCCTTTTACCCCCTAGGTCGCCAGTAGAAATCTTGCCGGAGCTGGTAATAATGGGAAGCTATTACCCTCTGAGGGCTGTTCGCTGATCTCAGTGAAATGAATTAGGGAATCTCACTATAAGTGCCGAGTGGGCTGCTGTCCATATAGGAAGAAACCCCATCCTATTGGGCAGCACCTGTCCCTCGTCAACAGGCTCGGCAGAGCTGAATGATGCCATGGAGCTGTACTACCTGTCCCGACTCCTCCAGGTGGTGCCGCCAGTGAAGGGTTGAGGCACCCAGGAAGTAAAGGCCCCTTTGATAGCACTGCGAGAAGACCATGAGCCTCGTGGTGGGCCCCACAGCGAAACCCTGAAGCCTCAGGTGTTTCATACAAAAGAACCATGTTATCTCTCCTTGTCTCAGGAGATCAGAGATCTGTGATGTTTCTAGCACCTGCTGGGAAGACACTGTTGTTCAGTGGGAGGGAAGACAAGCTACTCCTTCTAAAATCAGAGCAGCCTTGACCCTTGTCCTAGGTTCAACCCAAACCCAAAGCATATCAGAGGTTTAGGAGCAGAGCACTTAATCTGACGAGGGCAGCTCCTATAATCTGTCCTCAACCCCTATGTTACATCCTGTGGCTTCCTTCTCTTTCCATCTGCTCTCTCGTCAGACTTAATCAGCAGATTCAGGTGATGCTATCCACTCTTGGATGCTCATCTAGTGTCAGCTTGTTGCAGGAGGTGGGTGCTGCAATCAGAGCTTAGACCTGGAGCCGGCACTCCGGAGTTGTCTTTCCATCTCTGCCACTGACTCAGTTTGCGGCCTTGGACTCCCGTCTCCTCATTGTTTCTCTGTCCATAAAATCGGAACAGTGAACCTGGGTTGTCTCACAGGGCGGCTCTGAGGCTTAATTTATATCTGTTTGTAAAGTGCTTTGAGAGCCTCGTGTAACAGGCAAAGTCGTATGACTCTGCAGCATCCTATGTCCCCAGGAGCCCCGCACTGGAGAGACCAGGCCTCGTCATTCTGACTCACACTTTCCCAACCCTGTTTGTGCACTACCCTTTTCCAGGCTCTGAAAGACCCCACTTTGGCAGCCCGCAAGGATTTCCAGAGGGAAGCTGAACTGCTCACCAACTTACAGCACGAACACATTGTCAAGTTCTATGGGGTCTGCGGTGATGGGGACCCTCTCATCATGGTCTTTGAATACATGAAGCATGGGGACCTGAATAAGTTCCTAAGGTAAGAATGAGCTGACAGAGACTACAGAAACCTCCCTCCTCTGGGTCGTTGCTTTGAATCCAGGCCAAGCCAGTAGTGACTAAAAGTTGTTATTGCTCACTGACTATTTGATAGCCCACGTGGTGCAAAGAGCTGGTCATTCCCAGTCCAGCTTCCAACAGACGGGGGTCCCCATCGGACAGCCAGTCCCACAGGGGCACTAACTGGCTCCTTTGCTGGCAGTCTCCACGGAGAGCATGCAGGTTGGATTGCTTTCTTATCCTTCTGGTCAGAGCAGGGTTGAGGCAGAAGGGAGCCTGGGTAGAGAATGCTATGGATAGAGGGCTGCAGTCTACAGAGCTGGCAAACCAACTCCTTCCATCAGCTGTGAAATTCCCATGCGAAACAATACCAAGGACAGAGTCTGTAGCAGTGAGGTTTTATCCTCCTGCTGTGGTGAAGCCCAATGGCCTCCGTCTCTGAGGAGTCATGTGGTGAGCAGTATGGGCATTGGAGCACCGGTAGCTGCCCTCAGACCCTGAGATACCCCAGCCCTAGTTTTACTAGCGATGGGGGAAGGCACCAGCCTTTGTGCTGGGACAGGAGGACTCCAAGGGACACTAGGGTCAAGGGAGCACCCCACAAAGCTCAGGGAGTTTGGAGAGAACACGAACCCCCCCAAGCCTGATTCACGAATGCAGGCGTTCTGCCACACTCACCACGGAGATTCGGCAGAGAGAGGGCAGCCCGACGAAAGGGAGGGAACCTCTCTTGCTTGGGCAGAGCTTGGAATTGAATCCTGTGCTGCTGTTTGTGTGCATACGCCGGATCCTTTGTGTAGCCAGCCCAGAGGAGCTGGGTAGGGAACTGAAGTTAAGGTCTCTGCACCAGATAAATAGGGCCCGTCTTTTGCTTGCTGCAGAGAAGTCCCTGAGGGGACTGGAATGGGGACCCAGCCATGCCTCCCCTTGCTGAAATGGCTCACGGTACTTTGGGATGTGCCATCTTTCAGGCAGGGCATAAATTACAAAACCCAGGCCCCTTTCCGCTTGTGTCACGTAAAATCCCGCAATGCATTCCCTGAAAGAAGGGGAGTTTGCTCCCAGACTCTGTCCAAACCCCAGCATGTATAATAATGTTCTTTAATTTCACCCATCAGTTTAACTTGGCTTACATCCTTATGTAGCTTTACTATATGTGGGAAGCAGCTACTGCGTTCTATATCAGCGGAAGCTGTACTGTGGTGCTGGTTAGAGTTAGGCCCTGGCATGAAAGGGCCTAAGTAATGACCGCTGACTTCAGCAGATGCTACCCACGTCAGTCAGGGGCTGAATGTGCACCCGTGTCTGAAGCTCCTGTGGTCAGCGATGTAGCAAAGCCTGTATCAGTGTCCCTGCATGCCTTGCATTGGGTTTTCTCCCTCTGGGCGCGAGCTGGACTTTGCTGTGGCATAATTCACTCAGCACTAACTCGATATCTCTTTGCTCCCAGAGCCTGAGGTGTGGGGGCTGCTTTCCCGAGATAATCAAATGAACTTGTCTGAGTTTTAACTACACCTTTCAATAGAAATTGAAAAAGCAGTAAAATGGGAGAGGGCTCACTTTAGCCTGGGCTTCCCACAGATAAGCACCATAAATAAAAGTCCCCCGAGTTTTATTATGCCTCATTGGGCCTCTCAGAGAAAACACTGAACAATAAAGGTGACCGATGTGGCAAGGGGAGTCATTTCAATTTACACCTGCCAGCTGGGCTGGGGATTGATTACCACAGGGTGGTCTCTCTTCATACTTCACTCTCAGCCCTCACACAGCCTGGCTGCTCTTGTGTCCAGGACACCATCAGCCCCGTCAGGCAATACAGAAAGGCCTGCTGCAAATTGCAGCCCCCCTGGCTGATAAAAGCCTAGTGTTGAAAGGGCAGCTCCTTCTGAAACAGTCTGAAAGAAGTGTAAGCATCTCTGACCAGGGAGCAAGGGGGTCTCCCGAGCTGACTTACTGTGTAGCCGGGTCCTTTGCTAGAGCTGCAATATATGAGAAGGCTGCAGAGCCCCTGCCGTGCACACACCATTGATGGCTGCTCTGTGTTTCTATGGTGTTCACATATCCTCTTTCCCTTTGTGTTTGCTGCAAGTGAGTCTCCTTCTCTATGTCTAGCCATCGAGAAAGACAGAGTCAGAGAGAGAGCACGTGTGTGTGTGTTAAAATCAGAGCGTAGGTGGTAGAAACAGTAAAGAGTTAAGGTTACTTAAAATTTTTCCATTGTAAACCCCTATTTGTGGTTGCCTTTAATTTTCCTCTTTTATTACATACTCCAGACATGTTCCCTGCTCAGAGGCAAATGTTTCTCAGAAGTTCATGTAGCCTTTTGGTGATGAAGAAAGAGGGAGCAAACATACATGCCATCCATTGCACCAAAAAATGTAGTAGCAGTGTAATCTTTGACAGCTCTTGTGTCCAACAGCTGGGGGCAAAGGAGAGGCTGCTCACTGAAGAGGAGGGATTTCTGCACCCATCACATAGACATGAACTGCAGTGTTTTCTCGTCAAAGAGCAATCCCCTCTGATGGACTGACTGCCCACCGAAGACCCTCTCTCTGAGATAATAACAGACGACCCCGTCTTCTCATGCTCTTTGCAGCTTTCGCCATAGACCTAGAGGCACGGTTATCACTAATACTAAATTCATTAGCCTGTTGACTGGACTGCCTCTAGGACTATCCCGACTACCAGGAGTGGGGGGAAAGGCTGTCTAGACTAGGACAATAGTTTGTACTTAAAAGGGTTTTAATTGATTTAGATACTAGTGTAAAGAAAGTTTCACACTTTTACAAGTGTTAGCTGGTTGAGAGTAACTGTGCACCTCAAGAAGATTGATCTTGACCAGCTACCGTGTTAAATATGACCTGTTTTCCTTTCCTAAATGGATCAGAAAGAGGTTTCTATGCTGACTGTGGAATGAGCATGCAGATCTAACAACAACCTAGAAAGACATTGCTGATTTCCAGACCTCCTCCACCCCAGAAATATTACTGGTTGCTGACAACAGGTGTCAGCCACATTTGAACGTTAATGATCAGAGTTCAACTGCAAATGTAGATGAGGGCCGACTGTGTTCCTCACTGTTACAGACACCATGGATTGTTCTGGTCTGTGTTCGTAGTGAAACTGTGTTCAGCTGCACCTGCTGCTGACATCTGTTGTTAACAACAGTTCATTTCCCTGGTAGAGAACAGACTTTAGGAGGCCTAAATAGACATAAATCATTCCTCTTATATACTCTCTCCAGTCATCCCCTCTTGTGCTCTGCAACATTTGCTAACAAGTTCTCTCAGCACACAGGTCCTCTCATCATTCCTCCTATTCTTTGCAACTAGCCCCAGAATCACTGCAAGCTTTCTAAGCCCCCAGCCCACCTCTTTCTCTCTGCAACATCACCAACCCAAGTCCTGTGCTGTCTGCTACATCCCTGCCTCCTATTCTCTGCAATCTCTTCACCTCTATCTGCAGTACTCTCTGCTCTCAGCTGCCCCCAGGGAGTTCATCTTTTCCTTCAAAGGTTCCCCCGCTATCTTGTAGGGGAGTTGTAGGACTGCATTTGTGCTGGCAGGTAGGCAATGGGCAATTGAAGAAGTGGCGTCTGGAAAATGGAATCCGCTGAACCCAAAATATCTGGACACACATCCCAGAGCTCAGCCTAGAGTGAGGCCGCGCAATTAAGAAACAAATGCAAGCTGTTCTGATCTTGTGGTGGAGATGGTTAGCCCAATGTAGGGAAGGAGGAACCCCACTGTACATGCATTTTCAATTTGCTAGCTCTCTGCAGGGCTACTCTGGATGACGGGGGTGAAATGCCAAGATTCATTTCAAAGAGAATGGTATGAAAGAAAGCCCCAGAGAAAATGTTGCTCTGTATCGAGTCAGGAGGAAGAAGGTCACAACAAAATCTCTTGCTTTTCCCTCAGTATGAATGTTTTTGCTATTCCACCTCCACACAGGCAACCAGAGGGCAAGCTCCAGCAGGGGAGAGACATTACAGTGGACATAGTATGGGAAAGACAGACTTAGTACATGAAGAGAAATGGGAGGGCCGGGCTGCAAGACGCTAAACTAGAGTTCCAACCTAGAATGCACTTGTTCTATATACATACACCTTGTGCTTCCCTGCATTTTCCTGACTCTGCAGGGTCGAATTCCTGATACCCTCATCTGCTTCTGCCCAGGCTTACAGATTCCAGGACTGCATCAGGGTTAGAGTTGGGTATGAAATGTATTTTCAAGACATGGGGCTCTGACCTGGCACAGCCCAGAAGTGTGTGACACCTGAAGCCCAGCAGCGACCCTGTCACTCAGTGGAACATCATCAGGAGCAGAGGACGTAGTGGGGGTTGATGGGATGGAGTTGGGTGGGAAAAGGGGAGCCTGTTTGAGGAGTGGGAGGCCACTGGGGAGTCAGGGAATGATGGGTTGGAAGACAGGGGAGATACCTGAATATCTGGAGAATATGTGGGAGCAAAGTTAACTGAACTGAACTTCCAGATTTTATGGGGTTTGTGTTTGTTTTATCTCCATCTTCTCAATACATCTGCACAGAGAGATCAGGCAAACTGGGAAGGTCTCAGAGCTGGGGCCCAATGCCATGGTTCCCGGATGAATGGAGGTGGTTTGAGTTCCCTGTCACTTAATGGTTTAGATACCGACTTCTGTGCTCTTTACTCTTTCCTCCTGCAGGGCGCATGGCCCAGATGCTTTGATCCTGGTGGATGGGCAGCCTCGACAGACCAAGGGAGAGCTGGGGCTCTCCCAGATGGTGCACATCGCGAGTCAGATTGCTTCTGGAATGGTGTACCTGGCCTCCCAGCACTTTGTCCACAGAGACCTGGCAACCAGGAACTGCTTGGTTGGAGCCAACCTGCTGGTGAAGATTGGAGACTTTGGGATGTCAAGAGATGTCTACAGCACTGATTACTACCGGGTAAGACAACTCCAGCAAAAGAGTCTGAAGGGCAGAGCGGAGGGAGGCTAGGAAATGCTGATTACTAAGCGTCCAAAAGTATTGACTCGTACCCTGATTCCTTTACCCACGCTCTCATGAACCCTCCAACGCATACTCATGCAGTTGCCTATGACCCGCATCATTGCACAAAGACACTCACTGATGCACACAGATGCGTGCGCACATCTACACTCTGTCCCCATCACCTACACCACCATACACATGTATAGCTCAGATACAGATGCGCACTCATGCACTTACCAACATTCACTTAGTCTTGTATGTACTCAGCTTTCTCTAATGCACACACACTCATCACTTTTCATTTTGCACACATGCACGCACACACAATATACAGTTTTGGGTTCCTCTTTTGATTTAAAAAAAATAAAGACATTGATACATTAAAAGGAACCCAAAGGAGGGTGACAAAGCTGGTTAAAGGGTTAGAGGCTGTGAACTGTGGAGTGAAGTCAAAGAAATTTAATGTATGGGTTTTAAAGAAAAGGAAACTGAAAGAGTGACTGATAAGTGCATAAAATAAAGCAGAGGAAATAAGATCCAATTTAAGTTTGACCTCAAGACTCTCTTTCAACCTGGACGTTATTTAGACAGTGAAATAATTAGCCATGATATGACAGGGCAGGAGCAACCTTAGAGACTTCAGTAGGAGACTGAATAAAAAAAATCTGAGTTAAATTCAGGGGATAATCCTGCACTAGACACTGGAGATTGATTCAATGATTTAGGAGCTTCTTTCCAGCCTTGTCTTCTGTAATTTATACTTACAGATTCCTCTGTTTTTACACATAGTCTTATGTTGCTCTGCAGTGCCCCATCTGGCAGCAGTAGAAGCTTTACTGATGAGCTCTGAAGGAAGGCCTTCCTGGTCCTCCTCAGTTCTGGAAAATTGATTTTGAATTGAGTCTTTGGGGGGAATCCTATAGAAGATTCACCACCCCACCCTCTACAAAAATTTGAAAAAGAGTTTTTCAGGATAAGAAGTGGAGACACTGTTGTAGGGTGTGTTCTGGGTTTGGTTCATTTCAGATTATAACGTTAAGTGTCTGGATCCGCATAGCTGGATGCTGATTTTCCACCTGATTTCTGTCACCTTGGGACAGAGCGACCCATGATGGTGTTGTTCTAAAACAACTTGAAGTAGGAGCTCCATTGTGGGGGATAAAGGGTGGATATGGATAGGGGAATAAGCACAAATGGCACGTTAAGTGAAATCTCCCTTCCCACCCAGAACTTCGGCTCTGCTCAAGGTTTACTACCCAATCAAGGAATGGCCTGATGCTAAGGAAGGAAAAGCCAAGTTTGGGGGAAAGTTCTGAACAGAGCGATTGAGCAGTGGCCAAGCTGGACATAGCTGAGATACTGTCCTTGGAGAGATTTCAAGAAACAGGCTAGATAATAAGCTAGCGGGCATGGTGTATGGAGGAGTCTTGCAGGGTTCAGAGTAGGGTGAGCTACCAGGCTGGATGACTCAGCTGGCATTATCTGACTCTCCTCCCTATGGATGTGGAAAATATATGTTCCATCTAACTACATTATTGAAAACCCCAGGAGGGTTTCTGTAAGTCATCACTGTAGGAGGATCACGGTTGTCCCACTAGTACTGTGCAAAGGGAGTGAGAACTGCAAAGAGCTTCATGTATGAAGGGACCGTATTGGGCCTTTTTTGCTCTCTGTAATGGAGATGTGCCAGGCCCCTGCCCATCTGCTGTCAGATTTATGTCTCTAGTGACTGAGAAGGTGGAAGTTAAATCACTCCCTTTCTGGCTAGAGTCACTGTTCACTCTCTCCAGCAACATCTTTTAAAGCCATCTGTTTCTAGCGGACTTTTCTTTCTATCACACCAGTTGCCTCGCGTGACCAGCGCAGCCCCTGGCACTGTGGCTCTTTACAAGCAGAGAGTCTCAGGGGAAGAGTTTTGGTTTTTAGAGTGCAATCTTTTACTAGCTTTAGGATTAAAAAATATCTTGATCATTTAACCCAAAACCACTACTACTTAGTGTTTCTCTACCACCATCCATTTGCATGGGTCCCCACAACAACACTGAGAAGTAGGAGTCAGTAATATTACCCCTATTCACGCATGGGAAAAATGAGGCACAGATTGGTTAATGGACTTTCCTCAGGTCACACAGTGATTCAGTGGCAGAGCAGGGACTTGCACCCATGTCTCTTGATTCCCTTGTCCCCTCCCATAGCCAGCAAGCCCTGTCTCTCTTATAGTTGCAAACAAAACCCAGAAGTCCTAACTGCTCTGTCCTCTGCTCTAACATTTCCCAAACTGTGCTCTGTTCCCCCTCTGCTCTCACTTAGCGTAACGGCATTCTTTGGTAGCACAAGACTTGCTTTGCTGGATTCAAATTGTGTGGAGGAATGAGGTTCATAAATGGCAGCTAACATTGCTGGTCTCCCTGTGAGCAGCGGTTGCCACCTTTCAGGGCTGAAGCTGGTTGTGACAGAAGTGGTACTGGATGAGACTCTGGAACTGTGAGCCACAAACCACTTCTCTAACCTTGGAGTCAAGTGACAATGACTTCCTGTGTAAACATGGGCAAGAAAGCAATTCCGGGTAGCAACAATTGTACTTCTGGGCCCAGAGTGTGTCTTAGGAGTTTTATTTCTATCAACTCTTGAATTAACACTGGACTTTTTGGACTTCTGAGCTCATCTGGTCCTGTGGCTTATGCACTTCATGAAGGGCTATTTGACCTCTGTTCCAGACATCACAAATGGTTGCTAGTGAAGCAACACAGACAGACAGCAAAATCCCAAATGTGAGAATCACTGGAGCCCAAAAGATATGACTAATGAATACAGCCTTTAAGTTTCCCCTTTGGGTATGGTACCAAGCTCCCATAGTCAATTCCCTGAACCAACTTCTCTCTGACCTTGCAGAATGCTTTTCTGCTGGGGATGTGGTGTTCCTTCTGTGTCAGTAGGATCCTGAAGTAAAGTTCTCTCTCAGATGATTTCTGTAAACTGTGGTGTAGCCAGGCCGTTGCCCCCAGAGAATTCTGTAATATACATTTTTTTGAGAAGGTTATGAAGGAGTCCACGGGAAAGCTGACACGATCTGACAGGTCTGCAGCATTCTGAAGGCTGTGGCTTACTTAAATGTGTTGGGTCTATACGCTTGCCCTGGCCCAACACTGCTGAGTGCGGATAACTAGGAGTACGGGATGCGGGAGTGCATTCCAGGATCGGGGTTAATGCCTAGCCGCTCTTTTCTTTTCCATTGTTAATCTTTTAAAACAAAGAGAAAGCACCATCTGGCTCATGCATAAGTAGTATGCTTTACAAAGGTGAACTGCTTAATTTCCTGTTACACGTTTGGATACAAAAAACAAACATCGATGTAACAAAAGCAACAGAGTGATTTGTTCTCCCTCTCTCCATGTTCAGTCTGAAGACAGATGTGTCTTTTCCCACGCGGATCACTTAGGAATCCCGTCAGCTCTTGCTTTTAAACCTGCTTTGACAAGACAGAATTCCTTATGGGGATGGGGAGGAAGTGTTTTTTGGCAAGTTTGAACAGATCTGAGACAAAATCTTAGATTAGAAAGGGAGGGAGAAAAGATGGGAAGGGGAGAGGCAGAACCCTAAAATCTGCATGCATTCCATGGAATTAAAGGAACGTTTTTGTAAAGTGTTGTTCAATGTTCCGTTTCATTTTTGGTTTTGGTCCCTGTGGGTGGAATAGCTGCGTATAGCTGAGAAAATATATATTTTTTTAAATTTCTTGAATTGAATCTTTTTCAGAAAAGACCCAGGACTGCAGTGAGGGGGAGGGGAAGAGGGTCTTGCAGGTCAGGATTTAGGTGCAACAGATCTGTGTGGGAAGCCTAGGACTGGAATAGCAGAGATTCTGCAAGTCAAAACTGAGATGCATCAGCAGAGTTTATGTGCAGGAGGCAAAGGCTGGGGCAGCAGACGGTGCAGCAGGTCAGGACTGACAGAGCTGAGGGCGAGCAGGAATGGAACAGCAGAGGGTGCTGCACGTGTGAATACTGCTTGGGTTCCACGTAGTCCGTGACTCCCTCACACACACGCTCCTCTCGTAGGCACTACCTGGCATGTTCCCTTGCTAGTGTCAATGGGTCGATAAATCTCCTCAGTGAAGTCATCGGGTTCCCCAAAAGAGAGAGAAGCAATAGAAATCTATACAGTTTGGCTGGAAATGTTGGAGGATGATCCTTTTTGGTGATATTTTGTCATTGGCTTGTGGACCGTGGCCAGAAGCATGGAGGGGCATGGAAATGAAAAGTCAACAGATTTCATCTCAGTCACCTTTGCGGCTCAGGGTTAATATGAGCTCTGAGGGAAGTTCAGGTCATTCCTCATCCGCTCCCCAACTTTAATTAAATGCTTTCTGCTTGGCTCTATTGGAGTTGCTAGTGGTAGGAGGGGGCTGGGGAAGGGTGACATTTGGAAGAGAATCTTGGTCCTTGGTTCTCTGTATCCAACATCTAATGATGCTCAATAAATGTAGATATGATGGCAGGAGTGAGGACAAAGAGCCAATCAGAAGAGGGTAGTTTGGTAGCCTCAGAAGCAGTGAAACCTCATTCTGACATCATTCGTGGTACAGCAACATTGGACAGAGCTCAGTCCCCATCATCATTCAGTTCTTTTAAGAGTTTCAGCTCTAATCTAGCCATAGGCATTTCTAGCACATCCGTTGCCCTGGTATTTTAGTACTGTGGGATCCTTCATAAATATAATGTCCCTGTTATCTCTTCCCATGCGGCTCTTAGACTTTCCTTTCTTGGCCATCGCCATGTGGCAGGAGGATGGTGGGGCATCCACTGTCAGGCTGTTAGCACCAAAGGAAAAGCCCAGCTAAAGCACAGCAAGGCCAGTGGGCAGAGTGGCACTATCTGCCCCGCATCCCAGCCAGTCCCCAGGAGGGTAATACCAAGGTTTTACGGTACCTATATGTCAAAGGGATTTTAAAATGGACTAGTACTTAGAGCTAATCCTACCGCCTTTCCCTCTTGGAAATCTGCCTGAAGTTTACTGGGCAAAAAGTGGGAGAAATTGATACGTTAGCCACCGTTCTGGTGTTACTTAATTCCAGTTGACTAATGCTAATTAGCAGAGCGCTAACCCTTTTTCCTTGATGAATACTGAGGAAGTAATGGTCTGTGAAATGCCAGCTACTTCTCCCTAGGAATTGCTGAAGAGCTCTTCACTCTCGTCCCTCTCGTAGTTCTTCGAGAAGGCATCCCTGAAGCAAACAGGCTGCGGCCAGAAGCTGGTGTACTGTGCTGCATGTGTGGAGGAGCACCGCACGGTCTCCCCTCCACATTGCAGTCTGGGACGTAGAAACACATCCCTTTCAAAATGTCTGTCCTTAGTAAGCGGGTATCAGACCTTGGGCAGCCCACACAGTACAATAGCACTTCACAGTTATCACACTACAAAAAGTGATTGTTCTGTTCACACATTTATCAACAAGTGTGAATAGGCCCCATCTGCTCTCTGAACTGACTTTGCGAACACTTGCCCTCCTCCATCCTGGCATGTGTATATAACTTCTCCTCTGTGATTTCCACTTCCTGCATCTGACGAAGTGGGTTATAGCCCACGAAAGCTTATGCCGAAGAAAATCTGTTAGTCTATAAGGTGCCACCGGACTCTCGTTATTTTTTGCTGCACTTCACAGTGGTGGCTAATTGAGCTGAGTCGCGTCCCTTCTCTACCTTTCAGGTTCCCCTTCTGTAACATGGAAGTGATCCTACAGATTACCCCTGGCAGTGCTGGGAATTTTAGCACCTGTAAAAATGCTTTGAGAGCTGCAGATGAAAGGAACTAGGAGCAGGCCAAATATTTTGATTAAATAAGGGCTCCCCGTAACACAGAAGATGCCATGGCATCTCTAGATTCACATACAGAGATGGTCATGGGTGCTGTCAGGGGACTGTCAAAGCTAGAGAAAGGTAACATGGAGACCTTCAGAGTGGATGCAGATGTATCTTCAAACTGGTGACCAGAGACTTGCAATGAACTTGGCCAGATAATCGAGATCTCCACTACTGATGGGAATATTTTTTTTTCTGTGTAACTTTGTGTCCTTTTCGGGAGCTCAATGCACCCTCATTTTTCCCGCTTTAGTGCCTCTCTATTCTAGTGTCAAAATCAGTCCCTAGACTCCCGTATGAACACTGGATGGGACTCCCATCAGAATCCAGCCACACTACTTCTTACTCAGCTGGTACGCGTTGTTCAGGGCTTAGTGTGCGTGTGTGTGTGTGAGAGAGAATGCACAATCTTAAATGTGCTTGTCTTTGATATCATGCCGGCTCCTATAAAACCTCTGCAAATTGAATTCACAGTACAGTTTATTATCTCCTGAAAGGAAGATGTAAGAGCAGCATCATGCATTTTATCCAGACTCTTTTCCCCTCCCTCCTCCAGCCCCCTCTTTTACATTCATAGAAAAAAAATGTGTAAAGGTTCTCTCTCACTCTCTCTCTTTGATACGTTAAGAGCCCTTTACAAAACAGTGTGAGTGCAGAGGAATTAATCGGGGTAATTAGGTTGTGTTGTATTTCATGGCATTTTCTCAGGAATAGTAATCACCCTAATTTTCCCCCCACCTGGCCCCTCAGCCCACCCAACTCTTCTCCTCCCTCCACATGCCCATCTCATGGCTGGGTAGCTGTTTTGATGTATACACTGTTCATTTAATTTCCATAATGAGAGCGATGTGGCCAGCTAAGACATCTCACTAGTTTAGTGATGTCTTCTTTGAAGCACACAGAAAAAAAAAGGGAACGGCAAAGAATAGTCCGTGATCAACTAGCAAAAACTCCAGCCTGCCAACCACACTAGGGGGGTTGATCTCTGTGCACCATCGCCACCAGCTCAGGATTTATGCCACCAGATTCTGAATCATAACGTTGTCACTAGTGGATGAAGGTCGAAAACCAGTTAGGATAAAGCGAGAACCAACCTGAACCTTCACCCACAGCGTAAATGGGGCCCCAAAACTTTACCCAGAGCTCAGACTAAATCCAGGGCCTTGTGCCTGGCATCATTCACCACATCCCTGCATCTTCCCAGAGCTAAGTGGATTCGTGGCGCTAGCCAATCCCTCCCAGTTTCACTCTTTGCTAACCAGCTCATGAGCTTTCAACCAGAGCTCAGTCCAGCTCTCCAAAATCTTCCTGAACTGGGTCCGTAGACCTTCTCTCGGCAGCTTGTTTCTTTAGCAGCAGCCCAATTTCAGACATTTGGTGACGTTAGAAGCAGTTCAGTTAATTTTATTACGCTCCTCCTTTAACTTGTACCTCCCTTGCACCTCCTGTTTGCACAAGACATGAAAGCATCAGTCCATGGTATAAAAACCCACTTGCTCAACATGAAGTGACCAAAAACCAGCAAATACAGGAAGTTTCCCAAGAGACCCTGTTCTCACCAGATTTCCAGCCTGATTTCTATACCAGGGTGCTCTGGAGAAATTCCAATCAGCTGTGGGTAATCATTCAAAGGCTACACCCATGTGACTGAGGGGCAAACCAACACCAGTTACTTGGAAGTTCTGTTTTGTTCAACACAAAGAAATCCAGATGATTGTCTAGATAGTCCATGTTTCTTGAACCTGCACAGCTGTATTGCATATCGTGAACCAGCAGGCTTTCTGGTGAGATTTCAGGGTCCTGCTTCCCACCACTCAGATTCCAATTATGCCTTGTCACTAAGGGCTGGATTAGTGGCCGTAGCCAGTTTTTGCTGGGTGAAGCAAATGAAGGGGCCAAGGGATCTGATCGTAGAGCTGGTTCTCTTCTAGCCCCACCATAGATCAAAGAAGCCGAGACCCGCGGTAGTCTATCCTGGCCAGCTTTGGATATCTATCGGCTGGAGATTTCTGGAGGGGAGTGCGCTCATTCCCGACCTTCCCCATGCCAGGCACTGCATGGAGAATACTTCAGGAGCCAGATATCTGCCTAGGGAAAGCCGCAGATAGGGAGTTCTGACCAGTGTCTGGTCCCTTAGGCCACCAGAGCCAGGCAATGGGGAGGAGACAGGTGGGAGAAGCTGATGCTAGAATGATACGATGATGGCTTCCCTTGTAATGACAGGCAAGTAGGATGATAAATGTGTTTCCTGAGCATTTGGACAATTCCACTTGTCACCCCAGGTGGGGTGAGAAACTACAAAGAAAATGAAAAATAATTCAAGGGGTGGTTTAGAAAACCCTTTCTCATGCTCAGGAAAATGAGTTAAGAATTGGATGTAACAAATCCCTCTCCACTACCTATGCTGCACCCACTGTTCCCCAGCTGATCAGCTGCTGCCTCCTGCTTGTTCCTCGCCCGTAATGTCGTGACATCCCCATTCATCTCCATGGAAGCACCTGTGAGATTCCAAGCAGGAAGGGGCAGCAGAGAAGGACAGTGAGCTGTCTTTTAGGCACAAACACCTTGGCGATCAGCAATGGAAGGGGAGGTAGAGAACTTACAAAAGATTAATGGGAACTTAGTAAATTATGGCTGAGCTTGATTTTTTTTTTTTTTTTTTTTTTTTTGAATGTGTAGAGCATGGCAGTGGCTTTTTAAGTGGATAGATTTGAAGATTTCCCGCAGTGCAAAAGGCCTTTCTCAGAGACAAATTGAAGATCTAGCTATGGAAATTAACAAACAAATATCTTCCACATCCTCTGCAATTAATATATTTGCATGGGAAGAGAATACAGTTTCTTCTGACTCCTGCATGGACCTGACTTCCCTTTTTCTGTTTCCTTAACTACTTCTTCTCTGAGCCACTCTCTGAGATCTTCTCCTCCAAGCCAGGTGGAGATGAAAGAGGGAGAAAGACTCCATTTGTAAATAACTGCCCGTAAGAACCAGATCATTTAGGGCTAGGCTTTCAGAGAGAGCATGTGCCATTTACAGTCAGGGGCAGTGATGCACAGAATTCCACATGTATAGAAATAGAAAAATTTGGGGAGGTTGGTTCAAGTGCTGAGCATAACTGAGAATAATTCTCTTTCTGTGCGTGCCAGTCTTTCAATCCTTAATTGTGGGAGGAGGGGAGAATCATTTACGTGGGCGTTGATTGTCAAAGGAATTCATGAAGAAGAAATGTTTATATATGTATATATTTTTTTACTCCAAATCCCTGTTCCTTTTCCACCGTTATTAGTGACCGCTTACAATACTGATAGTTCTGAGATACCTTGCCAGCATTCCATAGCAGCCAGTAGAAGCTCCCCTCCTAGTTTTTTCTAATACATGCGAGGAAAACATATGAGCTCATTGGGTTTTTTAGTCAGATGCAGCAGTTTCTCCATAATTACTTGGACTGAGATGTAAATTGAATTTGGGTTTCTCTCTCCCTAAGTTATTTGTTATTGGAATAAACACATGGCAAAGGATCAGACAGAGGGAAGATGTTTCTCTTTTGGCCCCAAGTTAGAAGGGGGATATGCGTTGTCCTGTATGGAGCTGTCTTGGTGTGTTTTTCCATTGCTGATGCCTTCATTGGCTCTATATCGTTTTGATGCCCGTCCTGTGCTGCAACTGGCTTGAGGGAGTTTTGTGGTGGACTTTTCTAATTCTGCGACATTTTAATGCAGAGGAAATTTAAACGATGGTGAAAATCATTTTCTCAACCTCTTCCTCACCCAGTTCCCACTCCTCAATCGTTCCCTGGAAGCTTTGGCTGAGTAAAGGTCCATCTGCCATGATAGAAATACAAGTCACCATTCTAAGGAGCATGTTTCGTAGAAAAGAGACTGGAGTTACTTAGGAGTTAGATATATGGGGACTGTTCCAGCCCTTTACAATTCCTCCTGCTTGCAGGCTGAGAAGGGGGCTCTTTACACAGGGGCTCAATGGATTTCACTGTGTCAGTCAGGTATCCATAAACTGGATCCCTATCGCCTTGTTCACTCCGTCGCCCTGATGGAAATGAACCAACGTGCAGGGCAGTGGTGCACGGGAGCAGTGGGGATCTGTCTCAGCCCCATTCTCGTGACGTGTATTGTAAAGCTGTTGGAATGTTGCAGCCAGTGAGAGACATACAGTTCAGTTAAAGACATACCCTCTCCCTTCTTGTCCCCTGCTTCATCCCCCGCATACTCCCTTCTCTCCCCCTCCCCTTTTCTTTTCTTTTTCCTCCTTCCCTTGTTTTCACCCATTCACTGTCAGGAAGGGCCGCATCCGAAGGGCCAATTCAGCGCAGCGTGGCAGCGGCAGAGACTAGCACCAGCAGCAGCTAAAACAGTGAGTGGATTTCAACTCCAGGGGACAGTTTGAAGGTTGGGGAGTTGTATGGACTGAGCATGTGATGATTTATGGGGCTGGCTTTGGGATGGTCTGCTGCAGCGCACATGGCAATGGAGGGGACCACACCCCTAATGCGGGATGGGAACACAACCTACCTTCCCGACAACTTCAGACAGATAAGCAGCTTCTCTGTGTAGCTGAAACAGGTTAAAATACAGCAGAGCTGCGTTAAGTGACTGACTGTATCTTGGAAGATCAGACAAGAAGTCTGGTAGAGCTTTAAAAGCTCATGCAATAAATAAATTTGTTAGTCTTTAAAAGTGTCACTAGACTCCTTGTTTGTTTTGCTGAACTAGACTAACATGGCTCCCCCTTTGGAATTAATATCTTGGAAGAATCTTCTCATTGCTGTCAAGGCTCTAGCAGTTTCCATCTGTCACCAGCATGGCACAATAGTGTGTGTGTAGATGCGACACGGACAGACTAGATAGGTGACATATAGCAGTCAAACAGGCATTACCCCAAATAAGATTTTGCTTCCTTACATTTCAATGCAGTAACCAGAATGGCACGGCAATGTGCTGATGTCTTTTGTATCCTCTGTCTTGAAGGGGGTCTTTTAAACAGGATTTTCCCCTGTGTGCTCACGCTACTTTCTGTCTTTCTTTCATGTCCTCATGACTCAACAAATTCTGGAGTTCACCTCTGCAGCAAGACATAGTAACATGTGACTTCTCTGGAGTCCCTTTCATCCAAAGTGTCTGCAAACTGTGAGCCTGATCCAGCGAACACTTACCACTGGGTTGAGCACTGACTGCTGTGAGCAATCCACAGGGAAGTTAATGGGACCAATCACTCTAGAAAGTGCTATCCCTGGTAGTATTTGCAAGATCGGGCTCAACATAAACGCAGTAACCCACTGAGACCAGGCACATTCTGGACAAGGGAATGCTACCATATTCCCTGAGCTCTTTCATCTCCTGTTTCAAGGTATCTATGAGTAACCTTCGGGTGGGCTAAAATTCATTTAATTGCCCTTCTCCAGTGCCTCACAGAAATCAATCCCAATTCCTATGGAGAAAGCAGCTGGAGACCCAGGATCCAGTCTGTATGGGACTCACAGCGAAGCTTGCTCAGAGCTACACTCCCACATTAAAATACTACTACAATAAACATAACAATGAACTTTATTAACTACTAACTAAATGAACCTTATCCTAAGAAAACAAAATACAATTAACCAAGAACAGTCCCTACAGAAAACCCCGCAGGAAAGATACCCAAGAGTCCCAAAGTCCCAGTGGAGTTCACCCAACTCTCAGCTACAGTCTCTGTTCCAGTGTAGAAGCTTGAGTGGCAAGAAATAGCTGTCCTCTTCTTCCTTTGCTGGAATCCTCTGTAGCATTCCATGCAGGCTTTTTCTTCTCCTTTGCAACCAGTCCTCAGTCCCCTATGCATGTCTGCAAGGTCTGTTGCAAATGACTCCATTACAGGGAGAAAACATCTTGTTCACTCCTGGCTCAGCTTCTCTCAAGAAAACTGAGCACATGGTCTCCTTTCAAGGCAGCTCTAACCTGCTGTCTGCTCAGACTGCTGCTCCCATGTCATCTCACTGACCACAGCACATCACACCAGGAGGACACCCTGTGGAGCATGCTCAAAATGCTACCACTCCCTGCTTCTGGAAGTTTCTAGTTGTGGATCGCTAATCTGCCCAGCAACAGTAACCCACTCTCAGCAGGTCTCTCAGAGATAGCCTTTTCAGGCATATGGGTTACACATGCACACAGACATATACACATCCTCTCTGTATTCCTTTGGCTGCAATGTCCATTTCAAACAGCTCTTTGTTCATAATTGTACTAACCATCTGCCCATTTCTTACTTCCTTTTATTGATTTTATTCTTTTCCAGTGTAGAAAACATGCTGATTAACAGATTCCCATGGCATATCTTACACCTTTTAGTAACACGACCATGCAATAACTTCAATATATTGGCAAATATAAAGAACATGCTATCCTTGTGGGGAGAGGGGAATATTTATTTAAAAATGTTAGCCAGGGGTGCCATCAAGGGGTGCAGGATACATATGCATATGTAACACGTTTCTCTTTCTGTTTTCCTTTGTGCCACCAAAGCAGGGTCTTTTTTTTCCTAAACAGCAGATATCTAGCTCAGAAGCAAGAAGTTTAAGTCAGAATCTCACACAATCCATACAAAAATACCGCACTGAAAGAATATAAAGGCTGCAAAGTGAAGTATGCATAAGTCAGGTACAGGAAAGGTCAAGGCTGCCTGTACAACATTAAATCTGCACTTTTATATATGCATCACAATACTGTCTTTAATTAGAAGACTGTTAGTTATTATTCCTGCAAGATCCATGCTCCATTCAGTGCACAGGATGGACAGCGCTCAGGCAGTAGTGCTCAGGCAGCTATTCATTATTTCTCGTGTTGCTAGAGTGGCCCATGTCTCCTTTGCTGCACCCAGTCCAACTCAGCACTGAGTTCTTTTCTTTCCTCATTGTCTTTTTCTGTGCCATTCATCACTGCAATGTATCTACCTCATTCACTCCACACCACACAACATCTGCAGTGAGTGAATTGTGAATTTCTGGGCCTACACAACCTGGCCTTATTCACTGTCCAACAGGCACAGTGAATGAAGCAGGGGTCCTGGGGGAAAATGGTGTGTGATCACGTAACCAAAAACGATACCAAAATGCAGATGTCTGGGGGAAAGAGCAAAGGTAACTCTCTGGCCAAAGGAGATTCCCCGGAAGCTTGTCTTAGCCAAGAGCTAGTGATGCACTGTATTGCTGATTCCATCTGGCAGAGAGCAACAGTGCACATGTACACACACATACGCCAATTCTTTACAATACAGTATAGGCTATAGAGCAATTTACTCAAAACCACTATACAACCATAGGACTGGAAGGACGCAAGGTCATCTAGTCCAGTCCTCTGCACTTATGACAGGGCCAAGCATTAGCTAGACCATTCCTGATAGGTGTTTGTCTAACCTGCTCTTAAAAATCTCCTACGATGGAGGTTCTTCAACCTCCCTAGGCAATTTATTCCAGTGCTTAACTACCCTGAGAGTTAGGAAGTTTTTCCCAATGTCCAACCTAAATAGCTCTTGCTGCAATTTAAGCACATTGCTTCTCACCCTATCCTCAGAGGTTAAGGAGAACAATTTTTCTCCCTCCTTATTGTAACAACTCTTTATGTACTTGAAAATTATTACCATGTCAGTCTTCTCTTCTCTGGACTAAACAAACCCAACTTTTTCAATCTTCCCTCAAAGGTCATGTCTTCTAGTCCTTTCATCATTTTTGTTGCTCTTCTCTGGACTTAATCCAGTTGTCCACATCTTGTCTGAAATGTGGTGTCCAGAACTGCAGACATTACTCCAGTTGAAGTCTAATTAACACAGAGTAGAGTGGAAGAATTACTTCTCACGTCTTGCTTATAACACTCCAGTTAATACATCCCAAAATGATGTTTGCTTTTTTTGCGACATCACACTGTTGACTCACATTTAATTTGTGATCCACTATGACCCCCTCTCTGAATCCTTCCAACAAATTAGAAGATTGTGTTAATCTATGAACTGAAAATCATTGCTGCCATTGCTATTCAAACTGTGAGTGCACGAAAAGAAGCAATCGAAATGGGTCTCAAGCACATGCAAATAGGCTTAGTCACATTAAAAACCATATGGGCCATATGCACATCAGCCTCCAACCCGTGACCCATTGGCATCAATGGATTGGAGTTCTTTGGACATCAGGCAGAGGGGTGGTTTGGTGGGGATTCTGTGGCTAGAATGCGCAAGGAACTTCCCTGGAGCATGGCAGGGGTCGGAGAAGGTCAGCATTAATTCTTGTGATGGGAACAGACGCTTTCAGCCTGACCCGTAGCGTGAGTGTGGGCAGAGCCTAATAATTTCTCATGGGGAAGGAGAAAGCCAGCCCACTTGACATTTTACCTCAAGCTTTTCCAAAGTGAACGCTCGGGTCTTTCTCTTGTTGGTTTTGATGAGTTCAGAGGGTGACCCAGAGCAGGAAAATCTAAGTGGTGTTTACTGGCAGTGCTCCCCCCCATGTTCAAAGGTGAACAGAGCATTCCAGCTGGTTTCCTCACAAATGAGGCAGCGTGAAATCTTAAACCCTTTGTCCCACAGCAGGAAGGGTGATCTTTCACTTATCCCCTCCCCTTCTCACACACCTCTTCCTTCTTCCCGGTACCACCCAGATTTGTCCCTTTCAGACGATTATGCTGATAACTCTTTAGAAGCTGGGAGAAGCAGCTGGCACAGTTCAGAGCAGAGAAATCCCCCTCCCTGCAGTCACTCGCTTAGACGTGTCCAGTCAGACTGCTCTGCACAGAGCAAATCTTTCCTCTGAACCACCCTGAACAGGGCTCCCACCTCTCCCCTACCTGTCCCACAGGAGACTTGTTTGCTGGGGTGGATCTCTGTGGATGGACTGGAATGGGCTGCCTTTCAGATGTGTTGAGCGCCCCCCAGATCCAGCCAAGGGGGGTGGCTGGCACTCAGCAGCTCTGGAAACCAAGTCACAAACTGTTTCCCAAGGTGCTGACGTGGAGACAGCGTGCTGCACTGTGCTGCAGCCACTTCCCGCTTCACTGACGGCGTTGCAGAGTCTTGACGCAGCAACTTCATACGTTTAAAAAGCCTTGAGTCTTGCTCTGTAATGAGAGCAACACTCTGGAGGTTCTTCAACCTCCCTAGGCAGTATCTCTGACACTGCACAGAGATAACATGCTTTCACAGGTTACTGAACACCAAAATGGGAAGGTGCTAAGAAGCTCAGAGATTAATTACCATTTAGCTGGCCGTGTTTCGATCTCAGGATAAGGCTGTAGTGAAGAAGACAGGAGTACCCAGATAATTTGCCCTGGTATTATGCAGTAGATTACCCTGCACTTACAAGCTCAGTAGTTAACATGTAATTAGAGTTCTAATACTTGGAAGCCAGTGCTAGGCTTCTGAAACACCGGGTTACCACTTCATTCCCTCGTGTCATAATAGGAGAGGCTCGGCAGTGAAAAACCTCATTATGCGCATATGTGAAGATGTTAAATATCTTAAAAAATCAGCTGGGGTGAGGTGGGTTCAGGGAGTGGGGAGAGAAGCCGTCGGTGGGAGAGAAAAGACAGACACAGGGTGTCGGGGACGCACAGTGGAGAGGGAAAGAGAGACCAACAATTGTGTTTTGATAGAGCTATCTGTTCTAGGAGGTTGTGGATGGGAATAACAGGTGTTGGTGCATTTTAGGATTGAATTGCATCCACAGAGCTGGGGGATAATAGGCCCTGAGCTTTGACAAAGCCACACAAATGGATTAGCAGGATACGGCACAGGTCAAGGCTGAAGTGCACCCGCAGGACTATGTGAGGAGAATGCAGTACTGGAAGGTTAGAGTGTGCTGCAGGTAGGGACCAAGGTGCATCAACAGAGGCATATCAGGATCCATGACAGTAATACCAGGAATTCAGGATTGAAGTGCACTATCAGAGCTAGTCTATTTGGCACATTGGGCCCCACCCTCACTGCCTCAAGTGAATGGTTTCTGCCCTTCATCTTCAGAAGCACCAAATTCAAACACAAAATGAGAGAGCGAGCGTTGGAAAGAGTGTCTTTGATTATAAAGCACGTATTCCATTAACAGCTCATTAGACCTCTCTGGTGGCTGGTAAAGCATCAAACCAATTCTGTTCCATACACAAGAGAATCCCTGGAATGTGAACTTGTATCATTTCCCCTCAGGTCACATCCTATTTTCTTGGGGCAAACACTATCCCCTTTGAACCATCTAAAGTACCTTATGATGGGGAAGTTCACCACAAAGCTTGTGCAATATGGCAGCATAAAAGACAGAGCCCTTTGAGGCTATATGTAGAGCATACATCAAGGAGAAGGGAGGTAAGTCCCTCCTCCATAAACCCCTGCTGCAGCCATAGCTCAGATATGACTTTTTTGTACAGGAAGGCTCCCTGCCATAACACCACATTGCCAGAAAAGTATTGACAAATCCAAAAAGACCTTAGAGGAGAGCTGCAGAAGAGATGAGGTGGACATTGATTTAGGAAGGAAGATTAAAAACCTGGCTGTGTTTAGCTTGACTGAGCAATGACTAGAAAGGACACACGGCACCCTGAAAAGCAAAATTTGAAAGTTGCTTGTTTCCAAGGTCAGGGAAACACTATTTAGGGCTGTACATGATAGTTATCACTAGGAGCATTGGATGGAGGTAAGAAAGGGAAAGGTAGTTTGACTATCAGGAAATCTCCTGGACAGTGAGATGTTTGTATCTGTGGAATATTTTCACATGGGAAGCGGTAGGCGTCCCTTTGGGATGTGTAAAACTGAAGCCATCAAAACACTAGAAAATGTCCATCAGGAACCTGTCCTCCATTTGTAAAGGAGTGATAAACAGAGTGGGACTTAATAATATTTTCCAGCTCTAATTCCTTTGGTTCTAAATCTTTTAGTTGGGCATATAGGTGTGTGGCCAATCTGTATTTGTCCATGTGTATAAGACACTCATAAACAAACACACAGAATTCCTAGATCATAAACCTAGGACAGATCTTCAATGGGATATGAGTCAGAGTAGCTTCAATGAAGTCAGCTGAGGATCTGGCCCATACAGATAAACTTCTCCACTAAGTAAATCACCTAGCAAGGGGATAATGCAGGAAGAAATGAAGTCTTGCCCATATCTGCATTGTGTTATTCATCCCATTAGACACAGCTGACCATTAGCGGTTTCTGTATTTCTCTCTCCTCTTCCGTTCTTCCTCTTGTGGCTAACCCTAATGGAGAGATGGTGTCCAGAGAGACATCCGAAAGATTCATCTGGTTAAGACAGCTGACCGTCCAGGAGCAACACAGACTTCCAGCAAAAGCTTTCATTTCTGTCCATTGGTGGGGGTGGGTTTAGCAAAATGCATCCCTTAGGGGCTGAATGGCTTAGGGCCTCTGGTTGGCTTCAGGAAAGGGAGCCGGTGGTGCAGGAGATGTCAGACAGCAATATCTGAAATGGGCTTTTATTTCTTCTTAGCTCTAATGGCATTTAGGACTCAGGCATCAGCAGATTCCTGGGGTTTAGGTTGTTTTTTTTTTTAACTTTTATTTGGCAAAAAAAAAGTGCAGGGAAGTGTTTTAATAAAAGACAATTGGGCTAAGCAGGACACTGGACAGGGGGTGTTGAGAAGTTCTGGAGACACCACCAACCAGGAGAGTGAACTCCAAGTCACTTTGATGACAGATGCTTGTAGAGAAAGGCGCAAGGTGGGCGCTTAATCCCAAAATTCAAAATTAGCCTGTTACTGTTTTCAGAAACGAGTCCCACATCTATCCCTGGCATGGGCTACTGCTCCCCTTAGTGATACGCTGAGCTTTCCTTTTTTTCTTCTACTTCTGTCCTCTTGTAATCCACTCAGACACCTCCAGCAGCTATCCCCATTCATTTCCACTTTTCTGTGAGTGCTGTCCCTTGTGCAGCCTCCTATGTCTGTGCCCCAGCACCTGTGACCAGGCATTAGAGTGGTCTGGAGCATGCAAGAAAAGATCTCCATCCAGTGCAGGGCATTCACTTCGTAGGGCCTCAGGAAGTGCAGCTGTTAGCATCACATATCAGATCTCTGCATCATTGCAGTGTCTAAAAGGTGTGTGTTCCAAATCCCCTCTAGTAGTTCCTTAACCCCTGATTCTGCCTTGCTCATGCTTCTCCCCCTTTGAGCAAATGGCCGGCATTGCTTTCCCAATGGCATTGACAAGTTTAATCACATCCTTAGTGGGAGCGATGTGGCCGACCTCAAAGCTGAGATCTTTATTCTGACATGGGATGTAGTGGGTTTCTTTAATATGCCATCCATGCCTTCTCTGCCAATAACCGGTACTTCACTAGGCTAGGAATCAAAAGAAACTTCAGTCTGAAGATGCTCAATATTTCTTTGATGTTTTCAAGCTGATGGCCTACTGTTTTAAAACAGAGTGAGACTCTCATCTGAAGGGGAGGGGTGGAAGCACCATCATCATGTATGTTTAAATAGAGTGGAGAGGACAAAGCACTAGAAAATGTACAGTAGGGAACTGTCCTGTATTGGCCCACAAGAGATTGACTAATTGTGATGGAATGGACTTTGATGAGATGGCTCTGATTTAACGGGGGCTGTCCACTAATCTATTTCTAAAGGATCTGTCACCTTGGTGAGCCATTAAACCTTCCTATTGTAGGCCAAAGCTACTACTATGTTTTGCAGAACAATACGGGAAGATTTTTGAAATGACCCTTTCATTTTTTATACACACTTCCACACCTGTCTTTGATTTGCACACACAATTTAGGAACCTGCATATGCAATTTAGACATACAACTATATGTGTGAGAGTTACAAGTGTGGCACTTTTTAATCTCTGACCTGACAGATTTATTAAATTGTTATGGGCTGGTGCAGTATCTCTGTAGCCCTCATGATCCATCGAGGGTAGGACAAGAAGTAATCGGTTTAGTTTGTAGCAAGGGAGATTTAGGCTGGATATTAGGGAAAAAAATTCTTAACTATAAGGGTAGTTAAGCCCTACAAGAGGTTACCTAGAGAGATTGTCTAGCTTGTTCTTAGAAACCTCCAGTGATGTGGATGCCACAAACACCTGCCAGGGATGGTCTAGATGTATTTGATCCTGCCTCAGCACAGAGGGATGGTCCCTTTTGAGGTCCCTTCTAGCCCTGTATATCTATGATTCTATGATGTTGCATTGTATGATGCACCAACATTGCAGTACAGCTGGGTTTAACGCAGAGGACGACACTGGGACCTTTCAGGTCACCTGCAGAGTAGCTGTTGCACATATAGAAAGGGATTTAGGTATCCTGGGGTTCCTGAGCCCTGCATTGTATTAAATTTCTGTCTCAAAGATGCCAGGATGTTTCTGTCTCCAGTTGCCAGGCTTGAGTTCAGTGATTCTGACATTAATAGGAAATAGATTTCCAAACAATCAGCCCTAATGAATTTTGAATATTATTATGATTAATGCCAAAGAAGTTGAACTGATTATCCAGCATCCAGAAGTTAAGTAATGGAGCCTTGTCTGAATCATGTATCCTCTTCAGTCAAAAGTGGATCTGGCTGCAGATGAAAAATGGGCATGATTTTTTTTTTTTTTTTTTTTTTGCAGAGAGGGTGTCATAGGTAGAACAGAGAGAAAGGGGTAATGGGGAAGAGAGATTAAGAGATATCAAAATGACATCATCTTTTATGTAGCAGCAGCACATGCAAGTTGTTTAGCATTACGTTATTCTGAGCTTCATTCCTCAGCCCATTTTGTGAGTTTACTTTCATACTGCTGAGCAAGAATCTTTTGGCACAAAACTCCCTCAGAGTTCATGCACTGAGATGATGCTCTCCCTTTGCATGTAGAAAGAGAAGCTTATTGAAGATCAGGGCTTTTTTTGAGCCAGTACAGCGTACTGGCACCTATTTTTCACTGGCTGGCCCCGCTGCCCAGCTGGGGACTGGGGTCAGCAGGGCAGGGAAAGGAGTGGGTCTCCTTTCCCCTGCTGAGCCCGGCCCCAGCTGGGCAGCGGGGCTTGCAGGGGTCAGGAGGGCAACCACAGGCCAGAATCCGGCCCGCCGATGCCTGGGAGCTATGGCCAGGCTGCAGCTTTTTCAAATCTCCCACCCTGAGCATGCTCAGAAGAAGATGCGTGTCTCAGAGCGGGAGTAGCCTGGCCAGGGAGCGACTCTGGCCACCCCTGCAGCTCTGGCCAGGTAAGGGGGAGGGGTCCAGGAGAGTCAGGGAGTGGTGGGGGGTGAGGAAAGAGCTGGGGGGGGCGATTGGGGAACTGCAGGCAGGCAGGTGGGGAGGTGGTTGTGCGGGAGGCCGAGAGGAGCAGGAAAGGGGCCTGGGGAACTGGCGGGTGGGGACCGGAGGAGCGGGGAAGGAGGGGGGGGGCAGGGAGCCGGCAGGGGAAGCGGAGAGGCCTGGGGTTTGGAGGGGCCCAGGGTTGGGTGGAGGTGATAGAGGGTCCTGACAACTTCCCCACACACCCACACCGCTCCTGTCAGCATACCGGCACCTTTTTTTAAAAAATGTTGAAGACATTTCTTGCATCATGATGTTTTGATTTAGCTCCTCTCTCTGATTAGCTGTTGGTCCCTGACACACCTGGCACTGTATTATCAAGTCACTGTCAGGTTCCACCACAACACGTGACATGATGATGTAGTGCCAGCTCCAAAACATATGCACTTGTATGATCTTGCGGATATGGGAGACTTTAAAATCAGTCTGTGGCTGGTAATATACAACCCAAAAGACATGGTAGTTAATGCCAGGAAAGTGTAAAGCAATGGGAAGTGAAGTCCAAGCAGTTGGAGGGGATAATTTGGATAATTATAATAATTGGATAATAATGGATAATTTCAGGGGTAGCCGAAGTGTTAGTTAGCAGAGCAAAATGGCCAGCTGAGTTCTCCAGTGTCCCTCCCAGGAACCTTCATCACTAAATCTGGAGGACTGCCTCTGGACACTGATGCAGATTTCCATCTTTACCCAAGCAGCAATAGCTTCTTGGCTCTCAATGGAGAATTACGCACTGGGGCTACTAATGTCTTGGGTCAATATGAAGCATTCCATGTTGGTTCTTGTAGCTTCCACGGACCACACCTCTCTATGAAAGTTGGATACAGCCAGAAGATATTCCATTGCACGGATGTTAGGTGCATCTGTTCCCCTGGGCAGCCCATGACTGTATCCAGTCTGGGCAGTGTGACTCTAGTAGCGGTTGTTACTATGAAGTTTGTCGCATTGCCGATGGCCTCACTGAGGACTTTGCAAAACAAAACTGTGAAAGACTTTCCCTGTGGTTACCTTGAACATTTGTCTTGCGTTTGGGCAGCACCTGGGCAGTTGGCAAGCCCATGCTGCAGCCCCCACTGAACAACATGTGAGAAGCTCCATACAAGCTCAGAAGTTACTATTTTTGAGGCATCATTTTGGAAGCAAAAGCAAAACGCTGGGTCTTGCTCATTTGCATATGATTGGCCTCACTCCTTCATAGCAGTAGGTGCTGATGTCAGAGTTCTGGGAACAAGAGGGAAGAAGGTCTGAGCTATGGTTTTGGGCACACTGAGTTCTTTCTGTGGTCTTGGCAATGGTAATTAAAATATATGTGAGATTAATCCTCTATTTCCCTTTTTGAAACCTCCGGCCATGTTACCGCTGGCCTTTCTAGACAGCAGGTAGTGTAACAGAGAGAGGAACTCTGGATGCAGGCAACTCCTAGAGCAGCGATGATTTATCTCAGGCCATTTTGAGGTAGCAGACTTTACCTCTAGCTACAACCACCCCTCCATGTCTGCTCCCTCGCATTTGCATAAGTAATTGGCAGCTTGTTAACGGCTCATTAGGAATACTGAAAGCCGTGGGATTGAAACAAACCCAAAGGAGCAAAGAGACCGAAGGAAGGGTGGAAAAGGACCATGTCCCTGCTTGCAAATTACAGTACTGAATTATGGGTCATGTGGGTCATAAACCAACCAGATTGTTAAACGAAGTGAAGAAAAACAGTGTCAATGGGAGGTTTTATTTTTAGACGTGTATTTAAAAACAAAATGTGTGTCTGGAGGAACAAGTAGTCCATCTGCCTCCACGGGGGTGGGTCTCGCCACCTTCCCAACCTTGCAGTAACTTATCTGGTCATTCCCCCTGCCTCATAGCAGATACGTCCAGCTCTCTACATCCACCTTAGGAAACGTGCCTCTGACTCCCTGCCCCAGAAAGTCATTCCCCTCCTCCCCTCACCGCCAGGTCACTGCATTCCCTCCCTCGTGACAAGTACAGGGACACACGTGCCAGCTGTGTCTGGTTAGGAGGGGCTGTGCCTCTTTGTAAACACAGGCATTTCCAACATGTGCAGAGCACTTTGAAGGTGGCCCAGTTTTCTCCCTATTTGAGAGAAGCTGCCTTCAGCTGTTGACATGCAGCAGCCCTTGTGTCCTGCCGCGTGAAGCTGTGAGCATGCAGAGCTGGCTCAATAGAGACTGGAGATTAGTGCGAAGGCTGAAGCTTCCATCCCTATGGGCAGGGGAGGGAATGCAAAGCAGCTGTATGAAAAAGATGCAAAAGGTGAGGAAAATCAGATTTTTTTGGATTATTTTGTTGAGCTTTGCGGGAGTGGGGTTAGTTAATTCTCCACTTCGCCTGCAGCACCAGGGACCATCGGAATGAGTGAAGTCCCCAAGGCCCCAAATCTCTCACTTGTCCTGCTCGATGATGGGTGAAGAACAACAGCTTAAAAGCCCTGAGTACTGGTGTGTCCTCTCCCCTGCTATAGGTCTGAGCCATGCCCAGCAAAGGATTTAGGTTAAATGGAAGGGTTGAAGCTGGGGGTAGAAAGGAGGCATGGCAGTCTTCCCAACCTGCTTTGTAAGAGCAGCAAGCCTGAAATGCAATGAGAGGTTCTGCTGAGGGGGAAAGAGCATGGGTGGCAAAATAGGACAGCAGCAGGAGGTCCCTATCCTCAGATGCTGTGACCAAATATCATGAGAATCGCTTTGCATGCTCTTTGGCTACGTCTACACTGGCAAGTTAGTTCAAATTAAGCTTCCTTAATAACTTAAGCCATGGCTACACTAGGCTTTCATTAGTTTGAATTAAGGGCTTCCTTAATTCGAACTAATAAATTCGAATAGGCTATTCGAACTAAGGGTTAATTCGAACTAAGTCAGTTCGAATTAACCAATGTGGCCATGTTAGATCGAACTAATTGCTTAGTTCGAACTAACCGGCCCATTGAACTCAATGCAATTCGCAATTTGCAATGAATGGCACTTGCTTATTTCAAACTAAATTTTGCTAGTTCGAATAAGTTAATTCAAACTAACTAAAATTGGTTCTAATTAGTTTGAATTAACTAATTCGAACTAACTTTAGTAAGTGTAGACATAGCCTTTGTGATCACTTAGGATACTACCGTTCCATCTGGTGTGTGCAGGTAGGAGAGCTCCCTGCAACTCTGAAGGCAGGATGGGAGCCGGTGAGAGGACCTTTGTTAGGAATGTCTACGTTACACAGAGGCTTTGCCTCCAGCTTTGGACCACACAGAGTTATGCATCTGCCTTGCAGTCTTTTCCATGCATTTATAAGGACAAGTGATGTTTCGGTACCAAACAGCCGCCTCTCTGTTGAGTGATCTTTTCCATTTGATTTTTCTTACCAAAGGGAATGGAACAAGGAACCACTTGCTTTTAATATGAGGTCACAAGGCCATTGATGGTAAATACCATCTTACATTTCTCTAGCACTGTTCATCCTGAATAAGCCTACAGCCTCATATAAACTACATACATGATAAAATGGAATTCCATCTCCTCCAGCCCCAAACAACTCTACCATGGTTGCACATAAATGCAGCCTTCTCGGTGGTGGTACATACCAGCTGTTTAATAGCAATGTAGAAAGACAGCTTAGAAAAGAAAAAAGTAGTATAGTGTTTGCAGGGAATATTTAGAGAAATAGAATGTAGCTGTAAATTAGCCAGAACACCAGGGTTCACACCCTGTCCTTGCACCAAGTGCCCTGAAATCCTTAATGAACACAGAGGTCTTGCTTTTGCATCCAGTCTGAAAGCTGGCACTTCCAGCAGCATCTGCTAACACTAAGGCATCGGATTCAACAGAGACACCCAGGGAAGACGGCTCCCCTCCTGGATTTCCAGCAACACAGGGAATTTCTGGAGAGGTGTCAGGTCCCAACCCTGGCAAAGCACAACCCTGCTTAGCTTGTGAGCACTTGCAAAATCACAGCCTGCTGTGGTTGGTGAGTGGCAGCATCACTTTTTAGTTTTAATGTAAAGACTCTTCCTGCATCTCAGCTGTATTCGCGCTGCTCTTACATCCTCTTGGGTCACCCCCGCACCTGCAGATCTTCTTTACCCAACTGCTCAGGATTACTGAAGAGCAAGTATTGTCCTCGGCGGAAATGAACGCATCCTGATAGGGACCCACATCTGGTTATTGGAAGAAGGTCCAGAGGTGAGAATCTTCAGGGGATCATTTCCTTTTGGGACTGAGGTTTGAAAAGATATGGACACATGTTCCATCCCATTCGGCCTGGAAAGTCAGCCAATTCTGCAATTAAAGGAAAGCCATGTTCAGCCCTTCACAGACCAGGACAGTAAGCAGAGACCATGTGTTCTGTCACCAGGTTTAAAAGGAATTAATGTGTTGAGTGGATTCAACTGTGCCCCCAAACCAAACAAGAAGGGAAATGGCACCCAGTTCTCTGATTCCATTACCGGTGCAGGAAGAACCCAGGCAAACAACATTTAACTGTCCAGGACATTAAAGGCAAAATTCACCAAAAAGCTGCTTCATTTAAAGAGACACATTTTCTGTGGCTCAGACCTGAGAAGCTTTTCCTGAGGCAGCAGCCAAAGTGATGAGAGCAGAGGTCTCCCAATCGAATGCCACTCAAGCGACACTTCCTCCCTGCATCAATGCCCTGGCTACGTTTTAGATCAGGCTCAGCTAGCAGGTGTTCAGATGCAGGGTTTCGGTGGTGGTCCCCACTCGGGAGATAAGAGCCTGATGGTGAGTTAGGATCCAGAGCCTCCTCCAAATTTCACAGGAGTTCAGCACTAGGGTTTATCTCAGGGTGTCTTTAGGTTTGGCTACATCCAAGAGAGTAATTGCCCAAGCTCCCCATTGTCTGAAACATTGCATTGCCTTGGCAAGCTTCTCCATTTATCTCCTGCTGTATGGCCACACTCACTAGAGATGGCATGTCTTTTTAGTCCTTCTTGGTCAGCTAACTTTCACTCAGAAAGCTGGTACACAGAGACTGAGACTCCTTTCCCCAGGTTTCCTTCCTAGCAGTCAAACCTGGAGCCTAATCAGCACATATATAGCTTTACATCTTCAAAGTGCTGTACTAGCATTAACTAATTATCCCTCTCCCTAATGGCCATTATTCTTGGCCTTTCACGAACCTTCCCCATTTCCTCGAGGTTCAGCTCTAATATAGCAATGAGCCACGCTGAGGGAGTGGCCCGCTATCTTGCAAAGCGATGTGTAATGAGGGCCGAAAGCAAAGGCCGGGTGCCCTGGGCCATTGGAGATGTGTGATTATGGAACAGTGCGTGACCTTCAGAGTGGTTTATTGCGATCCTCAGATTATGTTCTCAAAAGATAGTTCTCTACCGCTATGAAGCAAATGTACTTCAGGCTGCATTCATCTGTGGACCTCACGTTACCAGGAAAGTTCTGGAAGGAGCAGGGCAATGGAAAGGATACAGACATTGGAGAGGTTGATTTAGAAAGGGAAAATAAGAGCTAACACTGTCCAGCTAGGTTAGGTGTCTGCTGAAGTGGAGAGGTGGGAAAGCTGCAAATATGTTCTGTGTTTATACAGCACCTATCACAAGGGGATCCTGGTGCTATCATTTTACAAATACTTAATGACAATAATACAGAGAGTTCAAGTACCGAGGATGGGGAGGTCTTTTAGGAGCAAAGAGGAAGAAAGAAAGAATTGGGGTTGAATGTCAGGATAAACTTCTTGAGAATGAAACCCATCAAAGGTTGTAAACATTTCTCAAGGGGAGCTGTGGGAGTTCTGTCATTTGGGCTCTTGAATGCTGCACTGGACATTCCTGCTTTGCCCTAGGGAGACAAATGTGGATTTCATAAGAGCTCTTTTTCATTCTGGGTGGGAGTTGTTGGGGGGTGGAGAAAGAGAGTGACAGGAATCTTTCAGAAATGATTTTGAATCAGCACTCTGCTGACAAGGAGTCATCCAGCATGCTCACGGTTATTGCAGGAAACTGCCACCCTGGGCTCCGTCTCAGCAAACTGTGGATTGATTGAAGCAAACTTTCTTCTTCCCCATAAAGATATATAATGATTTGCTCCAGAGCCGAGGACATGAAATGTAAATTGGCTCTGCAAAAGGAAGAATAAAGTCCGATTTGTAGACAGCGTTATTTAATAGCCTCATTTCTCTCCAGTGCGTTTGCCAATGCATGTTACTTCAGGTGATGTCAGGTACAGTGCACAGGCCTAGGAATCACGCTTATATGATTATTCAGTGGGGGGAAAAATAGACTTTCCACCGTGAAATGTCAGTTGTAGTCTGATCTTCTGTTATTCAGGCCACATAGTAGCTTATGTACTGTAGCCTATGCAGTCCAGTCTGTCTACTCTCAGTTCTAAATCAGTCTGCAATATGCACAAACAGAAGGACATAGTAGGCTGACCACGGGACTTAGATCCTGGAACTCCTGTATTCAATACCTAGCTCTGGCATGGCAGACTATGCGACTTCAGGGAAAATCCCAGCCCTTTCTTTGTCTCAATTTCCCCATCTGTGAAATGGGGATTATAATTTATAACTCTGATCAATCTGATACATGGCCGATGAGGAGTTAATGGCTGTGCTTTGAGAATGAAAAGTGCTGGGTCTGACATTAAAAGCTGCTACTGTTCTAAAATACATGGCCCTCCTGAGAAGCCCTTCCATACAGACCTAGGCTGGACATATTTGGGGTTCCAGAGTCCTCTTGTTTTATCCATATCCATCTTCATAATGAATTATTGCTATTTTTTTCAATAGCAAATACCTAGCACATGCAGTACAGTGAGCTGAGCCCCTTGGCACTCCATGTCTGTGAACAGATGAGCTAAGCCAAAATTTTGTTGTTACATCCTTGGGACGCCAGCTGATCTGGTATTTCACTTTACGGGTAATCTTTCCCCGGTGTGTGCCTCGAGAAGGCCAATGACTTGGCTCATGATTTGGTTCATTAGAGCTGAGATGGACTATTGGTTCTTTTCTCTGCGTTCAGATCCAGGTCTTCAGCTGGTATAAATTGTTGTAGTTGCACTGAAGCCAATGAAGCTATACCAGTTTATACCAGCCCAGGATCTGGCACAAAAACCCTCTGGCTGGCTCAGGTCTAGTTCAAAAGTTGAATGCACACAATATATATTTCACTACCTGTATCTGTGACAAGCTCCAAGATACGGCAGATCTCCAGAGCTCGGCAACAATTTTCAGGATTGCTGGAAAATTAAACACATGCTACTAAAAGGGGGAAGAGAGCAAACTTTAGCACAAAATAGTTCTCAGTAACCAATTTGGATCTGAGCCATGGTCTGTTGACAAAGAATTTCCTTGGAGACCTTCAAAGTAAAGGAAAGGGAAGATCAGGAAAGAGCTAAAGAATGCAGGCAAAATTTCAAAGGAGCAAAGAAATCGAATTCCTGGGGGTTCAAGATAGCAAACTGAGAGCATTTCAGCTGAAGCTGGTTCTCTGAGTGGGACGAGTAGAAACACAGTAAGTCTCTCACTAGTAGGAATTGTGGTTCTGAGTATCCATGTACCTAGAAATGAAAGGCACTTCTGAGACTTTAAAGAAGCATACTTCTGGTAAAATCAGGCTATAAGAATTAGAGATGGGGCCTGTTGACAGAATTCTAAGAGGCTGGATCTGCACCCCATTAAACTCTGGGGAAGTTTGGATCAGCATCTCCTGGTTAAGAGCACTCTCTGCCATGGGTATTACCCATGTCGCAATTAACCGGGAAAATTTCTCCTGCGAAATGGTTTCCATAGCTGACGGTGGAGCTTGCCTCTTTAATGAAACTGCATCAGCAGCAATCTAAGGAAGCAGGGGAGGGCTTGAGAATTCATGAGGAAAGCAGGAGTTTGCAAAGCATTTTCTTTTTCACTGCTGTTGCTCCGTTGACCAAACAGCTGCCGAAATGGGGGCAGTGGGGTGGCTGGATAGAATCATAGAAACTGTGAGGGACCATAAGAGGTCATTGAGTCCAGTTCCCGGCACTCATGGCAGGACCAAGTAGCCTCTTAAACCATCCCTGACAGATGTTTGTCTAACCTGCTCTTAAAAACCTCCAATGTCGGAGATTCCACAACCGGCCGAGGTAACTTATTTCAGTGTTTAATCACCCTGACAGTTAGGAATTTTTTTCCTAATGTCTAGGCTGAACCTCCCTTGCTGTAATTTAAGCCTGTTGCTTCTCGTCTTACCATCTGTGATTAAGGAGAATAATTTTTCTCCTTCTTCCTCATAACGTTTTAGGTATTTGAAAACTCTTACCATATCCCCTCTCAGTCTCCTTTTTTCTAGACTAAACAAACCAAGCTCTTTCAATTTTCCCTCATAGGTCAAATGTTCCAGTCCTCTAATCATTTTTGTTGCCCTTCTCTGGACTTTTTTCCAGTTTCTCCACATCCTTTTTGAAATGAGGCACCCCAAACTGGAGGCCTAATCAGTGCAGAGTAGAGTGGGAGAATCACTTCCTGTGTCTTACTCAGAATACTCCTGTTAATACACCCCAGAATGGCATTTGCTTTTTTTGCAACCGTGTTGCACTGCTGACTCATATTTAGCTCGTGGTCCACTATCACATCCAGATCCCTTTCTGTAGTACTCCTTCCTAGGCAGTCATTGCCCATTTTGTATGTGTACAATGGGTTGTTCAACCCTAAGTGGAGTACTTGGCACTTATCTTTATTGAATTTCATTTTATTTATCTCAGACCATTTCACCAGTTTGTCCAAATCATTTTGAATTGTGTTCCTATCCTTCAAAGCACTTGCAACCCCTCCCAGGTTGGTATCATTTGCAAACTTTATTAGTTTGCTCTCTATGCCATCATCTAAGTCATTGATTAAAATGTTGAACAAAACCGGACCCAGGACAGATCCCTGCAGCACCCTGCTCGTTGCGTCCTTCCAGCCTGAATGTGAACCGTTGAAAACTACTCTCTGGGAGCGGTTATCCAACCAGTTTTTCACCCATGTTGTAGTAGCTCCATCTAGTTTGTGCCTCCCCAGTTTATTAATGAGAATGTGATGTGAGACCATATCAAATGTCCTACTAAAGTCTAGATATTCCACATCTACTGCTTCCCCTCTATCCACAAAGCTCATTACCACATCATAGAAAGCTATCAAGTTGGTTTGACATGATTTGTATTTGACAAATCCATGCTGACTAGCCCTAAGCACCTTATTCTCTTTCAAATGTTTGCAAATCGACTCCTTGATTATCTGTTCCATTAATTTTCCCGGTACAGAGGTCAAACTGACTGGTCTATAATTCCCTGGATAGCTCTTATTTCCCTTTTTGTAGATGGGCATTATATTTGCCCTTTTCCGGTCCTCTGGGACCTCACCCGTCTTCCATGATTTTTCAGAGATAATAGCTAGTGGCTCAGATATCTCCTGAGTCAGCTCTTTGAGTACTCTAGAGTGCATATCATCAGGCCCCGGTGACTTAAAGACATCTACCTTGTCCAAGTAATTTTTAACTTGTTCTTTCCCTATTTTAGCTTCTGACCCTATCTCATTTCTATTGCCCTCCTCTACATCAGACATCCAGTCTCCACCAACCTTCTCAGTGAAGATCGAAACAAAGAAATTATTCAGTTCCTCTGCCATTTCCACATTTTCGTTTATCGTTTTACCCTCTTCGTTGAGTAAGGGCCCTACACTGTCCTTGGTTTTCCTCTTGTTTCTAATGTATTTGAAGAATGTCTTTTTGTTATCCTTTATGCCTTCAGCTAGTTGGATTTCTGTTCGTGCCTTGGCCTTTCAGATTTCTCCTCTACATAATTGTGTTATTTGTTTATAGTCCTCCTTTGCAATTTGACCTAGTTTCCACTTTTTGTAAGACTCTCTCTTTATTTTTAAATTATTGAAGCTCTCCTGGTTAAGCCAAGGTGGTCTCTTGCCATACTTCTTATCCTTCCTACACAGTGGAATGGTTAGCTCTTGTGCTCTTAATAACGTCTCTTTGAAAAACTGCCAACTGTCTTTAGTCATTTTTCCTCTTAGACATTCTTCCCATAGTATCCTTCCCATCAACTCCCTGACTGTGCCAAAGTCTGCCTGCCTAAAATTTTGGTTTGGTATTCTCTTTCCTTACATTTCTAAGATCATGAATTCTATCATTTCATGATCACTTCTACCTAAGTTACTTTCCACTTTCAAATTCTCAACCACTTCCTCTCTGTTTGTCAAAACGAAATCGAGATGATGAAAAACCAGTGACATGCACGCAGGGCTCTCCCTTTGCATCATTTGTGTATTGACAAAAATGTACACCAGCCCTCTTTCCACGAATGGCAGCAGAACCATGCTGCACACTGACAACCTCTATCACAGAGATCCTAGATAAGGCCTTTGACTCAAGAAACAGCTTTGGCCTTTGCTCATCTTCTGAGACTCAGGAAGGGTCCAGCCTCTTGGATCCAACAGCCACATGGTTGAACATTAGTGCTTGCACAGGTCGCTGTCAGGAACAGTACGAAAAAGAGCTTCCCAAACTTTTGCACATGCAGACACATGCACTGAAGTGATTTGCAGAGCAGCAGTGCAAAGAGAATGGCAGTTGAGGACATTTTGCCCTCAGAAGAAATGAATGCCAGAGTCATGGAATCATATTGCTGTTCAAAACTCTTATCAATTAGTTATTCCCCTACAGATGGTGATTCCTGTACTCAAGGACAGAATAGAGAGAAGCTTGTTGGGCTCAGAGATTTCACTTGTACAAAAATCTGTAGCAATACAAGACAAACATGGAGTTCTGTGGCACTTTTAAAGACTAGCAAATGTATTTATTACATGAGCTTTCGTGGGAGAAAATCCCACTTTGTCAGATGCTTTTCAAAGTGTCTGACGAAGTGGGATTTTCTCCCACAAAAGCTCATGCGATAAATAAATTTGCTAGTCTTTAAAAGTGCCACAGGACTCCCTGTTTGTTTTGCTGAACTGGACTGATACAGCTACCTTGTTGGAACTTAGCAATACAAGGTGATTCCTTCTGTTTTCCTGCTGTCCACTGTTTGCCCCTGTTTGACTGAAATGTACTGTCAATGGGGGGAAATCTGCCCCAGAAATGGTGTCCCCTGCTCAGCATTCCAGAGGAAAGGCATCTTGGACTATTATTTCAAGAACTCTACAGGTTTCAGACATTCGCAAAGAGAAGACTTGACTTTATTAGCAGGTTCTCATGCTACACCCATCACCATGTATCTGAGTGTGTTGAGGCCAAGTCTTCATCCACAGATTGTGCTTTTGCATCTGCCATGCTTGTCTCCGAGTGGCTTAATGGTGCAGTTTTATGGGTGAACACCCTGTTGTGCAATTATTTAATAGATGAGCTAGGTTCTCATAGGCAGCAGGAGAGCTAAAATGAACGTTGCCATACCTCTGCCATATGTACTTCTCTGTATTTCAGTCGCAAAACTGAATATTCCATTTGCTCTGCAGTATCTAGGCCTGAGAAGGCTAAGGATACTGCTTTGAATGAGACGACACGTTTCCTGCCTTCTGTTGATCCATCAGCTGTTGAACACGTTCTAGGCATTTTGTTGCATTACTTTATGTCAGGTCTGGGGAAAGGGAAAAATCTTTGCAGCTGATCATATATCTCCATATATTTCACTTCCAATCTATCACATTATGGTATCAGCCAGTTTGCATTGGTGGGTGTGCAGGGGCTAGGTAGAGGACTCTCTGATGCCTCTGGTAACCCAGATTTGCCTGTGTCTCTGTCCCCATGCAGGTTGGAGGACACACCATGTTGCCCATCCGCTGGATGCCTCCTGAGAGCATCATGTACCGGAAGTTCACGACGGAGAGTGATGTCTGGAGCTTTGGGGTGATTCTCTGGGAGATCTTCACATATGGGAAGCAGCCCTGGTTCCAGCTCTCAAACACTGAGGTACCGGATAATCCAGGGCATCTTGGGCTGGGGCAGGGAGACAAGACAGTGTTTGTTACGGAATGTTTTGGGCACTTTGAAACCTGGAAGTGGATTATTTCACATGCCATATCCACCTTGAAAGCCAGCGCACACCACCACTTTTTACATTCTCAGGAGGAAGTCCTAGCCCCCCTATCCCTTTGCCCGTAACAGCATCACAGCCTTGCAGGGTAAAAGCTTTGTGAAGCCATGACCGTTGCCTGGGAAATGCAGCCTGACAGAGGCTCTTACATTGAAAAGGGACCCCTGACCATAATTCCTCCATCCCATCCCACCCTTTCCTCCTGCGTTTGAGTCAATCGCAGATATAATTAGGCATGTAGAGGAGGAGCGAACCCACCCCTCACTGCAGATAAATTGTCATGTATACATTACATTACCGCTGGGTGTATGGAAAGACTAAACAAAATTCACAATCGGGGGCATCTAAAATGTTGGTCCCAGCAAGGGCTGTAGGTAGGTGGTGAGGGGCAGGAATGGGATGAAACCCCTGCATTTTATAGCAAGCGAGGTCAGACCATTCAATGTGCCCCCCGGACAGGGGGAAATTTGGGAAATACAAACATGCAGCAAACAGGCACCTGTGGTCTAAGCACTTCCCTCATAGGTTCATGTACACCTTAAAACAAAACTTTCAGAGCAATCAGAGCATTGAGTTCGACGGTCACCTCCCAGATGTTCGCAATAATAATAGGAAGTAAGGCTTGCCACTCGTAGGGCTCTTTTTAGGCACCAAATCAAAGCACCTTTCAGAGGGATAACTATCCCTATTTTACAGACAGAGAAACCGAGGCACAGAGCGTCCCACAAGTCAATGATAGAGCTAGGACTCCCAAACCCATGATTTAGCTGTATAAGTGCCACTCTGTTTGGCTAGACAAGCATAGAAGTACCCTCAGGGCTGGGAAAGCTGGGGTTGCTGCAGGTCAGGACTGAGTTAGATCAGAGAAAATGTCCAGGGGAGGGAAGTCTGGAATAGCAGGGAGTGCACCCACTCCAGTATGAGTGGAGTGACAGAGCTGTGCACATTTGTATTCAATTGTGTGTCTAGCAGATTTCAGAAATGTCACCTCTTGCAAGAAGAAATGTGCATTTTCTGTTTTCTGGGCACAGATCTCTTGAATGAGTTGCAGAGACGGAGTATCCAAGGTGCTTCTTTACATCACTAGTATTTGCCCATTGGGTCCTCTCAAAGCAGCACACACACATATTTTAGAGACGCAAAGAGTGAGATAGATGATCATAGAAGTCATTTGTTATGATACTTCATAAGCTGCTCTTTCATGTGCCATGGAGGTGAATATACACACACAAATGAGCACACGTACATCCTATAGGGATGAGCTGTCATTCTGGAACCCAGACAGCATCTGCCTCAGTTTCCCCATCTCTGAATTGGGAATAATCAAACTATGCCCCCCTCCCCCCGCTCTGAACATAAACAGCGTGTACTGCTGAGTTAAGAATAATATTGCTCCATCCAGCGAGAGTGACTTTCAATCATATTCCCCTCTAGCTCCTCTGTCCCTTACCTTTTTCTCCTCAAAGGAGAAAATTCACAAGGAACCTACACAAAACTTGCACATTCATCTCCCCAAATGTTAGGCCTTTGCCTGCAGTGACTTGTTTGCTGCTGATCAGAAGCAAGCTTGTGGGGCGCATGCACCGTCCAACAGAATCTGAAGAACTGACTCCTCCAGCAACAGTTTAGATCTTAGACTGTCACTTTTAATTAGGATGAACAAGTGTGGGATAGACATCTTCCACTCCAGGACATCTGCTAAACACTAGAAGAGACCCTTGCTGAGGGGAAGGTGGAACAGGGCATACGGCTAGTGAAAGACGACCTGAACACTCGATGGCTAAATCTAAACCTTGCTTCCTCTGTAGAGATAGGGGCTCACCATGGCTCTTTTGAATACAGAAAGCCTGCTAGTGGTCCTAGTTCATCTCTCTTTCCCTGCTTCACCAAGACCCTGAATGTTGACACTGCCAACAACTGTATGACAATGGAGACTCATCTGCTGCTCTATGTTTTCATCGTCTCCTTCCCCCTTCTCCCCCCGTTAGCAGCTCCTCCTCATTGCTTCTCTCGCTATTTATTTCCATGCAACCATCAGCGCGATTATTCTCTGGTTGGATGTGTTGCAGGCCCCATTACTAGTCACAAGTGATACACTTCAGCTCCCCCTTGCCAGCTCTATGTGCTGTTTGGGATCTGTGTTCATCCGTAGCTTATGTCTGGTCACTCAGACCCTGTGGAGCTGGGACTCAGCTCCAGACGGGGTGAGGGGCAGTCAATAATAACAGCTCTCTGACAAGTCACTTTCCCCTCCCGGCCATTATGTCCTTTTTCATGGTCAGCAGGATGCAAAAAGCAGGTGCTTGGGGGATTGTTTTCCTCTGGGGTCACTCTAAAGACACCATTTTATGCTGCAAGAGCTAGCCATTCACATTTTTCTTATTAGCAGCAATGCCCTGACCTAGGGCGAGGTATAGACATTTGTAAGATTGTCTTCCATTGTGAATTTGATCCAAGCTGAAAGGTTGTTCTTTTTGCTGCTTTCAAACATCAAAAATTAGACACATTTGCCCTGGGAGAGGCAAGTGGGAGGTGATGCTCTGAAATCCCCCTCATAGAATGTACCTGGGTTTGGCGATGGAAAAGGCTTTCATTTCCAGAATAAAAAAGGACTCACAATATTTAAAAAATTAACTTTTCTTACACTGTTGGGGAAAACTGACATATCACTCTCAGGTTCAGCCTCTACTCCTCTATATAAATTATCATGGGACTTCCCCTTGACTAACCGCTCTGGGCGCAGACAGGTAATTAGGAGTCAAACTGGGAGGAGTTGTGCCTGGAGTCAATAGCGGTTGCAAAATCAAAGGTGTATTTCACTAAGGTTGAAAAACTGCCATTGCAAAACAGGAGGCAGGTGCTGAGAATCTATTGCTGCATATTAGCAGCTGGGGGCCAGCACACTCATTAGTGCTCTAATGCAGTGGTTCTCAGGACCCAGTGGTAAATGTGTCGTGGGGAGAGCTGGGGGGATGGCAGGATTCAGCCTGGGGTGGATGTGCTGGTGTGTCCTGTAGAGTTGCGATACACCACCAAGTGTTCTGTGACCCGTAAAAGGTTGAGAACCCCTGCTCTGATGAAATGTTGGTTGCCAGCAAGGGGATAAGGCAGTTCAACCTAGGGACATTTTCAGCGCTTCACTGGATGGGTCTCACCCTCTCTGTTCTGTGTTTCAGGTCATCGAGTGCATCACTCAAGGCCGAGTCTTGGAGAGGCCTCGCGTCTGCCCCAAAGAGGTTTATGACATCATGTTGGGTTGCTGGCAGAGGGAGCCCCAGCAGCGGCTCAACATTAAGGCAATCTACAAGATCCTTCATGCTCTGGGCAAGGCCACACCAATCTACCTGGACATCGTTGGCTAGCAATGGCCACTTGTCAAAAGTTTCTGCTCCTTCCTTCCTCCACCCTCCCTACCTCCTCTTCTCCTCACCCCCTAAGCAACCATCTTCATATAAACTCAAGTGCCTGCTACACATACAACACTGAAAAAAAAACAAACAAAAAACAACCTGTAAAAGGCAGTTTGGCTTCTATATATTTATAGATATATAGATCTAGATATATATATATACCTTCCACACCAATACAGGAAGAAGCTGCTTTTACAGAAACTATAAGACTTTAAAAAACAAAAAAGAAGAGAAGAAACTTAAAAGTACTTAAAAAAAATAAGGAGGAGGGATCTTCCCCCAAGCTGTGGAGCAGTGAAATATGACCCCTGCTGTGCTTCGGCCACTCTCTCGGGCTGAGCTCAAGACATTTGCTAGCACTGAGACGCAGTCCCAGGGAAAGCTCTGGGTGGAGTCCCTGCCCTGTCTGTAAGATATGCACTAAATGTGTGACTCAGAGCCAGGGCAGTGCCCCTGGGGGAACTTGCGTTTACCAATTCCACCCACCCACCTTCCCAACCTTTTCCTCCTTTCGACATTTCAGGACAATTTTTCTAATTTGCCGATTCTTAAATGTAGAGACTCGAGGCTTTCAGAACATACAGTAAAGGATCGCGGCACCTACGGGTAAACCACACACGAGGAACGGCCACCCTCCCACAGGAAACAGACAACAGGATCTGAACCTTTCTGTTGCCCAGCGCCAACCCTTTGTCAGACTTTGGGGTTGGGGTTGGGGACCAGAGCAGCTGCCTGTGAGAGCCATAAAGAGGGCAGAGTTGGCGAGAGGCGTGAAACACCTTCCAGTGTCATTCTAATGTCCCTTTGACTGCCCTTCAGCATGTGGGACAGGCCCCCAGCCCCTGCCTCGCCCCCAAATAGGTGGTGGCTTTGAAGGCAAAACCTTCCACCCCTCTTATTTTGCTGGGAGACATGATAGAGATCTGAGGAAAGCTCCCCCCTACATCATACATAGGGGCCAAATTCATCCCAGCTGAAATCAGGGCTTCCCCCTCCCCCATTGTGTGTTCAAAAGCTGTGGTTTGCAGTCTGGTTGGGAACTTACTGCAGGAGTGCCCTTTATGCTTAGTATGTCATGTTGGGGCCCCCCCCCCCCCCCCACACACACACACTTACCAGCCACTCCCCTCGCCCTTGCTCCAATACCTATTGGAGATGCCAAAGGTGGTGCAGGGGAAACGAAGGAATCTGGGAGATGGCTGGGAACCTACCAGCACCTGCCCAGGTCCTCTTGACATTCCTCTCACGTCTCCAGGCCCTGAAAGGATTGATGCATCTGCCTTTGAGCTGCTGTGAAAATGCAGAGGCTGAAGAATAGCTCCACAGGCAAGCCGGGGAGATGTGGGAGGGGAAGGTGGTGCTTTCAGGAGGATAGCGCTCAGCAAATGGCCATTGCGGCCAGCCTTGCATCTCAATGAGGATGAAGGCCTGGCCAAGGGGGGGAGAGCCAGTATAGGGAAAGGGAGAGAAGCAGTCTCTATCCCACACCCCCATCAATAAAAGGAATCAATCTCCTGGCGAAAGGCTTCCTCAGAGGCTGGCTGCTGTTTGGCGCATGCCTGGGAAACGAGCATTTCTGGTTCATTTCTCTTCTAGCGAATCAAGGCCGAGGGGAGAAACACTCCACTGGACAGCTGTAGAGAGGGCACAGCCCTGCAGGCATTGTCAGGGCCGTGTCTGAAAGGCAGCCACCGCAGGAACAAAAAAGAGTTTGCTGGGGTGTGGCACTTGTCAGGCAAGGAGTGTGGGATTGGGTCATCTTTCCCCCTTCCCTCCCCAGCATCTTTTGCACAGACGGGACAGGCTGCCTTTGAGAAAGAGGCTTCTATCCAAATGGGGACATAGTTGTGGCCTGTTGCAGAGGAAAACCCCATTCCCCCCTCCTCCAACAATTGCCTCAGTTCTCTGGAGTTCATGACTTACAGCAGATGAGGGGCCTCAATGCAGGGAGGGAAGTAAGCAGGTCACAGAGGAGACTTCGCAGGTGCTAGTAAAGTGGAAGCAGCATGCAGGGACTAAGGCTTCTGGAGAACGATGGATGTGGTGGCTTATTTTTCTCAGGCGGTACTTGCTATAGTCAAGGCATTGGCAAGGTCAGGGGGGGAGATGGGGGTTGGACATGACAAAACTCGACTATTCCGCCCACCTTATAAAACCCAGAATCTGTCAGTGCCCTGTGGTGATGGACGAGGCTAATGCAGCAGATGCTGGAGTCAGGGCAGTACATGGGGCCATCGGTGTAGCACTATTCTAAGATTGCGCATGGGTCACAATGGATAACAGTGCTGAGCTCTTCGCAGGAGGGCAGGTGAGGTGGGGGCATTGAGTACCATGAGATCATAGAGAAACCACAGTCTGATGCACCATTTCCCCTCAAGCTTCACCTAGCTTTGTTCTCTTGTGGCACCTGGACAATGGGTGTGGCTTTTGTGAGGAGGCCATCCCGTCTCTTTCTCCATTTAACCAACCATTCAAACCACTTCCCCCTGTCATAGCACTCATAGATCACCCCATTCCCATGTTAAATTCAGGATCACCTCACCCCTCCATCTCTGCTGCAAACCACGGATTCTCCCCTCTCTCCCAAGAGCAGTGGGTTCCCTCTGTGCACGGCCACCTGAGCAAGGTGAGGGCACTAGCAAGGAAAGACCATCGGCCTAAATGAAACATGGTTATTAATAACTGGCCTAATGAAAGGAGAGGATGTTGTCCCCGGAAAGATGTGAAGCTCTTGAGACTGAGATTCAGGCTGTCAGCCTGCCCTATTCTTAGCCCCACCAGATGCAATTATGGCTTTGGGAAAAGGTTCTCTTGTCAAAGCAAGCCCATGGAGTTTCCCCTTCCACGGCTGCTCTGGGCCTGTGGTGCTGGGTTTTGCTTGTGTGTGTTTTGTTTTTGTAAGGGTGAGAAGAAATTGTTGCATCCCTTATAGCCGTGCGGTGGGAGTTGGGAAGGAAGCTGGACCAAGTTTTGGGGGAACATATACCCAGGAGTGTCCTATTGGCTGGAATGAATACAGAGCCCCTTTAATCAGTGTGGGTTGCTCATTCACTCACCACAGGAACAGAAGGTCCTGATGGCCACAGAGCTTGTGTGGTCCCACTATGTTGGAAAAAGGCAGGATTTGGGGAAGCCACACAGTGTACCCCAAAACACAGCTCTACAGCTCTTTTCTTTCTAATGAGGGGTGTTTTGGTGGACAAAGGAGGCACAAGTGGCCCCAGCATTGTGCAGATCCTCCATTTGCTCCTCTCTATGAAAAGGGCCAATTATTGGTCTGTTGCTATGAATGCCACAGCTCTCCCACAGCCTGGTTACCACGGCCAATCCCCACGGATTGCACTTGGCCCTGGTTTAGGCTGATTTTAATTCCTCTCCCCACAGCCCCATATCTGGGCACTCCCATTACTTTCCCCCTTTGACTGAGCTGGTCCTGTCTGATCTCTGAAAGCAGAGGGGGACCAGACCTGAGTGCAGTCCTGGATCTTCTGAGAGCAGGACTGTTGCCGTTCACTGCACAGGCAGTGGTACATTTTCATTAGGGAGACGAGTTGCCCCAGACAAATCCTTCCACTGAGATGGAATAACCTGCTAGGTATGAAGGACCTGCGGCCATGCACTGTGGGCAGCAATCCTGCGTTGGCCCTGGGTTGCTATCTCAGGGATCTCACAGATGGTGGGTTTTGGGGGTTTTGTTTTATGGTTTTTTTGGTTTTGTTTGTTTTTGGTACCTGTCGTTTGTTTTTGCCCTGTTTCACTTAGGAGAAGCTGCTACATCTTAATGGTGGTGGATCATCTGCTCAATGTTTAAATGGGCTCCAGCCCCAACTGTCAAAGGCAGCCTGCTATTTTGCATGCCCATGTTGCTGATCACACTGTCAAAATTTTGCATACGCCTCTCAGATTTAGGTGGGCATGTGCGTTTTGGATTTGCAAGCTGGCTAGCTAGTCACCCGGCGCATCCATATGAGTTCAAGGTTTTGAATTTGCGTGAAGGTGGGTATGTAAAATGGTGTGCCAAGCGTTCGGTGTGGAAAATAAGTGAAAATCTTGGGGTGCCGACTGCCTTTCTCCAGTAGTGGGTTGAATAAGCTCTCTTGGAAAAGGCCTCCTAAGGAAAGGGGCAGTGTTAGAAGACCAGTGGACCACGTGAGCTAAGGAAACCAAGGTTGTATTAGGAAGGGCTGGTGTTGTCTTAAATTCCAAGTGGTGCTGATGGTAGAAATGGAAATAAATGAAAAATAAAATGTGTGACTGGGACTACAGGAAAATAAGGCCAGAATCCTGGGCAAACTGGAAAGAAAAAAAAAAAGCAAAAGCCATCAGCAGGTAGAGGTCTGAACAGTGCTGGGTGCTGAGCTTTTCTGGTTTGAAATACAAGGAGAACAAGGCTTGAGTAATGGTACACCTTTCAGGGGCAAACGCAGGGAAAACCAACGCTGAAGCTGCTGTTTTCTCTTCAGAAGAGAGGTCTTTACCTATCAGGACCCAAGTGCATTTTCTGCCTAATGTCGTAGTGATATCATCAACTGTAATTGCAGAAACAGAACTCGGAATCCAGGTCTCAGCAGGTGAGTGACGAAGGAATTGATTTTAAACGTCGTTGTTCATGGGGTGTATTTATTTGTCATTGGTGCGTCTGCATCTGAAGTTCTGAGCTGGAAGCTTGGGCAGTTTTATTACAGTTACCTATTTATTTTTATAACAAGGCTTTTCACTTCCTGTACCCAGTGGTGACTCTCATTTTACAGGCTGTGAGTGGAAAATATGGCATTCAAGGCTAATAGCGAAAGGTACTGAAGGAGAAGGCCCTCCTTGCTCTGTGCAGGGGGATCTTTACCTCTCTTGATGGCCCAGGACAGTGCTTCCCCTTCCTGAGGAACAACTGTACCAGTTTACTAGACCAAGACTATGGCCCATGACCAGTGGCTTCCTGAACCGTTGCATATGTTCACCGGGCCTGGCATATTTAGAAGCTGAAGCCCAAGGATGAGCTCACACACCACGAAATGGGATGCTGAAGTGGTACCATGCCTACAGAAGGCTGACTGAGAATACAAGGGAGAGCCTAGTATATCTGTCATCTGAGGACACATGACAGTTTCAGGCCAGGGAAGAACCCATTGTTGAGAAGATAGACACCCTAGAAAGGGTAACTTGCCCCCTTGGCTTTCCATTCATCAAGACACCATTTAAGACTCCATAGTGCTTTTTGTACAAAGAGGGGGATCTGGGAGGGTTTAATTCTGGTGGGATGTTTACCACTTGGGTCATTCACCTTGCCTGAGGCAGACCTTGGCTCTGAAGAAGTCCCTCTTGTTTACCAGGAGGCGCCTGGGAGGCGCTGCATGCTGCTCTGTTGCTCCACTCCACAGGGAAAAGAGTGTTTGGGGGATGCACAATCAGTTTCTCTAACAATGGATTTTCACATTTCACAGCAGGAGCTGGTGGTGGGTGGGTGGAGTGGGGGCTTAGCCTGCGATCGGTCTGATATCTCCGTACCCTTGTGCCCTGCGGATTGCAGGAAGACTGGACACCCATGCCAAGAAAAACACAAGGCAGGGTACATGCTTTGGTTGTTGGGAAGGCACATCCCCACATGTTCTTGCTTTGCTGTGCTTCTGGGTCTTTTTAAAGGAGCAAAATGGGATTGCAGCTTTTGGGCTCCGCACGCTGTCGGCTTTCAAAGGAGCGGACCACGTCACTTTATGCCTCATTAGTATAATGGCTAAGTAGAAAAAAATGGCTTAGCTCTTCTCCAGAATCACTGCTAGAAACTGTGTTCCCACTGGAACCACCTGCATCCTGTTTCTAGCCGAGTGGATGTGCATGAAGACACCTTCCGCCCCCCCCCCCCCCCCGCTGAGTGGCAGACTAGTGTCACAAATGGCACAAGCATACATTATCTCTGCTCCCAGTGGAGTGCAGACATAACAGTGCAGCCTTCAGTCTCTTCTGTGCCCCTCATTCCTTGTCTGTACAACAGGAGGTAGTGGACCATTTTCCCAAGAAAAGTGGTAGAACGCTCATTGCTTGAGACTTCAAAAACTATTTTGAACAAAGGAACTAGAAAATTTGGGGGAACAATCTTGCTTGGGACCTCAGGAGACAGGCTAAGTGATCCAATTGGTCATTTTCATCTCTAGCTTCTGTGATTCCTCATTGGCCACAATTTCGCAAGCCATTTTAGACAAATGGAGCAATTCTTCTTTACAGCTTCTGTCTTCTTCTAAAGCAATCAGCTTTAACATCCCTCAAAGGAAATGTGGGTCTTTATCACATAACCTGACCTCCTGTAGAACCTCAAGAATTCTCTGCGTCAGGGGTTCTCAACCAGTGTCAGGACCATTACTGTGTCACCACACAGAGGTAAGCGTGTCACGGAAAGCCAGAGAGATGGCTGGATTTGGCCTGGGGGCATGGGCAGGTGTGTCCTGTAAGGTCGTGATATGCTGCCAAGTGTGTGGCGACTGCAAAAGGTTGAGAATCACTGCCCTATGGGAACTGATCTCCCAGCCAAGAAAAGCGACTGATCCTACAGCTGTTCTGAAGAGGTGTTTAGCTGCTGAACAAATGGTGTCTTAAGACAAGAGCCCAGAAGATGACTGAAATGCCTCTGAAGGAGATCATAGTGCTGGGAGGTCTGAATAGTTTTTCTTTTGTGCGTTCTGTCTCTCTGTTTGTTTCCAACCTCCAAGATCTTTGCTGCTTGATACTTAGATAAGTGAAGTTGGTGCATTCGCGTCCTTCAGAAAAAAAAAATAAGGCTGGCCCAAGCTCTTTGAGGGAATCTTATCGTACCTACAACAACAAAATCAAACACCCGCATGCACGTATGACACTTCTGCTTTGTGTCCTTGCGGTTCTCGGGGACTGACAAACAGACTTCTTAAACTAAGTGAAAGTCTTAATGTGAGATGAATCTGAAGCCCCCAGTTTGGACTTCAAACAGTGAGAAAATTGGTGCTGAATGATTCCGCACACAAAGCAGAAAACTTTCATTTCCTGCAGGCAGGATGGAATTGACTGTTATATTAAGACTTCAGAGGGAGCCCTGCCCTGGAGTAATTTCACTGCTGTCAGGCAATGTTGACATCTAGATTAACCTCTGTGCAGTGAATTTGACAGCAAAGCTCATTATGATGCGTATGGGATATTTCTCTGGTAAATCCCAGCTGAAACCCAAGGTGCCCCACCGCTTCTGGTATGGGGGGAAGGGGAAGAGTATGGCAAGCTGCTGTGGGGTTTTTTTACCTCAGCAGGACGTGGCTGTGACCTCATCCAGGCCGTTCCTGCTGAGATGGACTTTCTGCTTGGCTAAAGTGACAGGCATTTTATTCCATTTTTTTAAAACTCCCCCAAAGGTATTTAAATCAAGGGGAACAAAGAGTTCCTGCCAGGTACCCACAGGCAGCGGACATTCCTAGTTAAAAGGAACTGGTTAACCAGTGGCTATTAGCTTCTCTCTCTGGTTAACTCCAAACCTCCACTGTTTGAGATTTGATGCAGTGAACAGTGTTTGCATCTAGGGTCAACCAGCCAGGCCAGAGGCTAACTATTAACTATGAACACCAGACCAAACATGCCCGAATTAAAGGAGTTCGCCCTGCAAGCCCCTGCGATAGAAGCCTGAAAATTCCTTCTCTCTTTGCTTTGATTGTTAAAGACAAACCGCTAAGCAGGAGCAAGCACCCTTGGCGTTTTCTTGAAGAGTAGTCTCCGCAGCAGAAGTTCCAGGACTAAGAACAACAGAAGGGCAGCTGCCCCCTCATCCCTTGTGTGCTAGACAATGCTCTCAACAGGCATTAGTAGATGCCCTATGAAGTCATCTAGTGTCTGTCATCTCCTCGGTGTAGACAAGCACTGTCAGCTGGAAAACCTTGGGGTTGGGCTTTCTAGCTAGTCTTTACACCTTGCTCTTCTTGTTCATCTCCAAACTCACATTTCTTTACAATCCACAGCCAAAAGTCTTAGCACAAAGGGCATATCAGGCTCTCCGTGGCAAACCCCAAAGGCAAAATATCCATCCTATTTCTAGAATTTCCATGCAGGGGAAAAAATACATTTGCTAAAGAAGTTTATGGTTTAAGAAGTGCTTTGAGATCCCTGGCTAGAAGTGACCATAGAGTCAAGCCTTAATTTTCGGAGGTTATGAGGGCTTGCAGTTTCCATTTCAGTTGGAGTTCTGAGTCCTCAGCATCCCTGAAGTCTGGTCCATAAACTCCTATTTGAACCTTTATGCACCTAGAATACAGCTGAAAGGGTTGCCCCAAGATTACAGAGAAGGGCATGGTGTTCTTTTGGACTATGGAAGGAATGTGATCGACCAACTTAAAGACCAAAGAAAATCAAACTTGGCGGCCTTGAGTACAAAGTAATCAGTGTTGTGTTTTGCTTTGGACATCCAGGCATTAATATTCTGCAAATACGATTTCCTCTTTGTTTGCATTATTGATGCTGTAAAATGTCAGACATGTTAAAAAACAAACTAAACAAAAAAAGCAATCCTCCAGCAATCCAGCCTTTGGAGTTTGGCGTTATTTTGGCTGCACCACAGTAAGGTTGCAGTCCCCGTTGCTTCTTGTGAGAGTTAATGCACCAGTCACTCAATGACTTGAAAAGCATTCTCTTTTCTAGCAATATTTCCAGGAATACGAAACCTGAAATTGTTTGTGCCCCATGCAGGAAGCTGAAAGCGCTCCAGGTGAAGTATCACCTTGCTCTGATTTGTGTTTGTGTCAGGCATCCCCTCTCTCACACGGTCCAGTGTAGCTCTGAGATTCCCACCAAAGCGCCACTTCACAACCATCTTTGCTCCACTTGGGAAGGACTGGGTGTGTGTTCCCTTTTGTCAGAGCCATTCTATCACATAGGGTTGCTCTTGAGCAGTACTAGAGTTCTGCTTCTTGCCCCGATAGGTGGATGTTATAACTCCACAGCGTGCCAGCCTTTACTTTCCCAAGAATTGGGACATCGTCAGGGAAGGGAAGACTTGTATTCTTCTCAATCCCCATCTAACAACATCCCAGAATTTTAGTGTCCTGTTTTCACCACCACTGAGCACTGAGCAGACATTCTTACTGTGCTGACCACACTGAGATTGTTGTGCCAGAGAAGATACAGTGAACTCAAAACCCATCCATGCATCAGAGGAATTTAAATTTCTCCTGCCAATGTTCATTCCCTTGGACTGGCTGAAGACAAGTTTCACTTGCCCCAAAACTGATTTATTTCTGTCCCTCCCACTCCTCCCTGCCTTGATTGACTAAATAATTTCTGGCATCGATACTGGGGTCACCCCACTATTAACACCTCTGTGCAGTAGGAACTGTTGAGTTATTCCTCCTCTTTGCTCCCTGTTTCTCCTAGCTAGTGTCTGATCGATGGTAAAACTTTATCACTTGTTATAGTTACCAAGTTTCCTAGTCTCTTAGCACGGTCTTTATCATACTTTTGTTGAAAGTCTAACAAAATAATGCAAAGTTGTTCTCTATCTATTATTTCCTTCCCTCTTCCAAAATATTCTCATGGGCTAGAGACAAAATTCACCCTTACATAGGCTATGTTGGCTTGTCCCTGCCTTGTTGCTTTCATTTGAGAGCTTCAGACCTTGTAATTGGTTTCCCAACCCTTTTTCCTAGTCCTGGAATTAGAATGCTCCCATCTGTCTGAGGCCTGAATAAAAATGGACATCAAATCATACTCTTTGGGAGGGTCTGTCAGCACAAAGTTGTAAGGAGGAACTCTCAGCAAATTTCTCCTTGAATTTTCCTTCCAGTTATGGCAGAGAACTTGGGGGATCCATGGTGAGGTAAAAGAGCACCGACTTCTCTAACCTCCCATTGAGACTTGCACATGGAAATCTGGGAGCGGGGCAGGGGACACTGTCATGGAGATCAACATTTCTCTTATTCTACACTCCTTCCAGCCTGGCCCTCTGAAGTCCAAAGCCATTGGCACAAAGTTACAGCTCACGTGTAGGCCCACAGCACTAAGAGCTGGAATTTCCAATTCAGCCCCTCAGCCCTCGATCAGCTGGGAACAAAGGCAGGAAAAGTCCCAGAGTAGAGAGAGTCATGGCTTAAGATATTTTCCTTGCAGGGATGATTTATTTTCCCTTTCTAACTCTGTTATTTACGTCACAATCCCACAGTACCTATAAACATGCTCTGAAATGGGGAATGAGCATGAGGAATCTCTTTGCTTTAGTTTTTATGCCTGTAATTTCATTCACTGAGAATTAGGCTGTTCTTCAGCCTCCAGCTGGTTGTTCTGACTGGAAAGCCCATCAGGACTGCTCAAGTCCATCCTAGTTCCTACATGTCCGGGCTGCAGAAATGAATGAATCAGCAAAAAGACCTGAGTTATTGTTACTGTGTGGACCTGAATCCACTTGATGCTGGTGTAAAGCCTCAGAGGTGTAATGCACCTTAAATGCTCTTTGGCGTCAGCAGAGGTTGTGGATTCTGGATGTGCCTTGGGATTGCTCACTGTGATGTTAGAAGAAGATTTGCAGGAAATGAGGGGGTGAAACTGTACAAGAGAAAAATTTGTCAAACAAACAGATTGTTTGGCTTCTAGTACAAGAAAATCCACTATCGTACACGAGACAAGATTGAACTCATCATATTCTCCCTGGCAACGAGTATTTGCTACTGAGAGAAGAACGATGCTCTATCCCAATAGCTTTTAATTCCCTTTTTCTTTTGCTGAAGCAGGGCAAATCTTAGCTCACAACATTTTTTAAAGCTGGAAGTGAGGCTGGGGGTGGGAGTGGATCAGGGAATGATCTTCCTCAGTGAGGTAAATGAGTGGTAGCACAGCATCTTCCCCGGATCAAGCCCTGATCATCTGTGGTCAGATCTTCCCATCCCTTCCCCCAATCTATTTTGTGCAAGCATTGTTCACTATGTTGTAAATTCCTTTTATCTTTGAGATTAAGGGAAAAAAGCAGACACTAAGCTGCAGTTCCTGCTGTAGCTTAGAATCATTTCCCTGTGGATCAGAATGCCTGCCTCAGGTCAATGAAGGCATTGATGGAAAACCATGCTGCGAGATTGTTTTGATGACCTGTTTGCACCTAACTTTTTGCAACATGTTAACCATGACCACGGGGGAATTCTGTGCTGAGGACTGGGACACCTTGGACGCTGCAGAGATCCGTTTCTGGCAGCTCCACGTAAGAACGGTCACTGTAATAAATATTATCGGAGACAGGCTGTCACACAGTGTCTGTGGCTGGTGACTGAGTGTTCAGTCTGTCAGACTTGTTCTGGTCTCCAGTTTCATGATGGCGTGTTCTTGCTGGCATTTAATTTGGGACCTCACATTCAGCACCATGGACAACAGTCATCTCCTAGAAGTCAGTGGGATTTACACGCTCTCGCCTCGCCTTGTCTCCCAGAGGGCTCTGCCTTGTCTCTCCTTGTTGCTGAGGTCTGCTGGTTGTTTTTCCTGGTGGCTGCTCTTTTGTGCATTTTTGCTTATTGAGTTCAGCTTGTCAGATTTGTTCCCTTCCCACCATGCTGCACCTTCAACCTGCTGACATGGGGCCTGCCCTTTGGTGAGTTCCTCTGTATGTGTCGGGACTACGTAGATGAGTAAGAGGGCCAGGCCAAATCTGTACATCTCCCACTCTGACAAACAGGTCAGAGAGCTTTGAAGGGAGACAGCTTGAAGATTAATGAGGCTCCATGTAGGCAATGGGCCAACTCAGCTACCATGGAACTGAACTGGGGCTACCCTGGGCCTTATTTAAGCCTAAATGTTCAAGGACCTATTGTAATCATTGGGCCAAATCCTTAAAGAGATAACATAGCCTCTCTAATGTATGAGAAGGGACCACATTGGAGCATGAAGCTCTGTACATCCTGTGTACACCCTCATCTTTTCCTGACACCTAAAAAAGTTTAACATTTGCTTTTTCCTCAAAGATTTAGCCAAGCAGAGTAACTCTGCTGGAACTGGAGCTTCATTGGCATTTCTCCTGATTCTCACTAGCATTTGTGAGATCAGGCTTGGGTCCAGTGACAATTGAAAACCACTGTATGGGCCAGCTGGAGGCTTTGAAGCGCTGACTTTGATCTGCTAGTCTTTATTTTAATACTAAATTATCCTGTTGCAACAATTCAAGGAAATGAGCAGCTAACACATGTTAGTGAGCATATTTTTTCTCTGATGCAATGAGTTATCAGCATGGAAAATCCTTCTCTTTTCAACTGTCTTTCTGCCTTTTTTCCTCACTCTAACAGCGCTGTCCCTGCTCTAAAACCACATGCAGCAAATAAACTCCATCTAAAGTGACTGATTCTGCATCTTGCCAAGCCTCATGAATAAGTTCCTTCCTTTAGGCAGCTTTGGAGAATGATCTGGAATTGTAGCTCCATCCCCAACTCTTGAGTAGGGATGGGCTCCCCTACTCAGGAGATGGACAAGAAGATCCAGCCAGAAATTTAGTGCAGATATGGAACTGAACCTTCAGATTGGTTCCCATGAGTACCTTCTCCTGACTCTACTCCCTGACCCACCAGGCCCTGGTTTCTGTGCTAAAATCTATCTTGGAATTTGGCACTTGTGGTTATGAGGCACCTCTTTTGAGTCTGGGAGAGATGATGAATATTGAGCACATCCAAGCAGCAGGAACTTCAGAACTTAGGAGTTCTGATCAAATGAGAGAGTGTGTGTCAGGTCACTGATCTCTGTTCCTAGAATATAGTGAAGATTGGGGCCAGGAGGTTGGAGTGGGAAGAGTTTGGCTGGCATAAGGAAGAGAGAGAAGTGAGTATCCAGATGTCAGCTGGAGGGTCAGGGAGCCATAGGGAATTAGGGAGCCTATTGGATATCAGGAAGAGGGAGTCATAGGGCAGGAATGTGTTTTGGGAATTGAAGGGCTGAGTGTAAGAGGGAGGCTGTTGGAAATCAGAGGGCTTGCTGTGCAAGAGAGGAATTCTTAACAGAAAAGGCTTTAAGATTGGGAGGGAGGAGAGAAACCACAGGTGACTTGTGTCCATTGGGAGCGACTTTGAGGGCTCATCTGGTCCTCCAGTCTCATTGGGTTCTCCCAGATCTGACGGTGGGTCTGTCACTCGATACCTAACAAACACCAAAGTCTTATTGTATATTACGCTGTCTGATGGTTCCTGCCCAGCCACAAGTGGGTTGTTTTATTTGCGTGTCTGCCCCTCATCCCTCCTGTGTGAAAGAGGGATTTGTTTTTTTGAGAAGTGTCCTTTAAAATTCCAGGTGAAACTGGAGTTAATTTCTTGCATGAGCAGCTTTCTACAGATAGGCTTAAAGCAGAACAGAAAAACCTTGTCTTAACTAAGTCCTATTTTACATATAGTGTTCCATGAGAAATGAAAGATTTCCTGCCTTGTAAATGACATACATTAATGTAGTTCATACTGAATATTTGAGTCAGTGGGAGTGGTGCAGAAAGGTTTCTTTCACTGAAGGTTCAGTTGGCACCTGGGACAGATGTGAGGGGAGGCCATCATGTATTTGGGAATGGAGTTTAAGTGCTATATTCTCCCCCTCCTGAGGTACTAAATACAGGATGCAATGACAACGGCTATAAGTGGTGTGCGCGTGTTCAAATGTCCCCTCCCATCCGCAGTGGGGATGTACAATTCTGAACACTGGAAAAATGAATGAGGAACTATCTGCTTGCCTGTATTCTGCGAAGGTAGATCAGCCCTTGATCAGGAAAGAGCTGTATGTGGTATATGCAGGCTGTTGTAATCAGCAATGACTGGGGAGCTGGGGCTCTGCCCTCCCCTCCGAAAAAGTGAAAGTAAAATCAGAGTCCAAAAAGTTGGCCTTTGTCCCAGTTCTTCTGCACTGATGTTCACACCTAGTAATGGAAGACAATGGCTCTTCTAGGTGTAGAATTCCCTGCTGTGTTGCCTAAAGCTGTACAATTCACATTTCAGTAGGGAGCTAGACAGCAGCTGGACCTCCCCCATCAGCCCAACTGGACCTCCCCCATCAGTCCATAAGCACATATACAGCCTCACCTAGAATTTTGCCCTAGGGCAGCATTTGGTTGGAACTCTTCCCCATCTTTGGAAACATATTGGAGGAACGTGGCTAGTGTCCCAAAATGGGGGTGATTGACTGGATTTTTACCAGGCTAATTTTAAGCTTAGTTAATATGATCAAAACATTATATAAACTGAAAAGAAAAATCTCAGTGACATTTACTGGATTGATTCATTTGTTTTCACCCACTATACCAATAAGCTAGACTCATGGTCTCTTTGGATCCTTTGGGTTTTAAATTCTGCAGCTGGGCCAGTGATTCATAACCTCTTCCATATTATAACACCCTTTTCCATACCAGGATACACCCAGACCCCCCTCTACTGCCTAACTAGGATCCCCTCCCGTGCAACAATATGGGAAAGAGACAGCGATGGCAACACTTAGAACCTGTCTGCAATACCAGTGGCTCCAACTGCTAGGTGAGGAACTCTTCTCTGGGTATTACCCAAAGTGGGTTCCCCGTAACATCCCCAGTGTAATTGGACTGAGCACTTTGCTACACTTGGGGAGCATGATTCTTTTACAGTGTTAGACCCATAGAAGCCAAAATATTAGAAAAAGGGTTTGTAATTGAGATTAAGGGATATCTGAAATGCTGAGATACTTGCTCTTCCCCCACACTGCCTCCCCACCCGTTGCTTCTCTCTCTTCCCCCTCTGCCGCAAAATTAAACAGAAAATTATTTTTTTAAAAGTGTATTAATAATTTATGTTTAGTACAAAGGATGATTCAATGGCATCACCAAAGGTCGTTCATTCCATTTACACGTTCCTCCCCTACCCTTGAGCCCATCCTCCACACTCCAGCCCATTGCCCCCTTTTATCCACCTCACACAATTCCCACCACCACTAAAGAAACACAAACACTGGAGACCATTTTGATTTTGTCAGCAATTGTTAGAGGACAGAGATTTAAAAAAAAGAAAAAAAAAACCTAACCAGCCATCACAAAATGAAACCATTTCCACCTTTCAGTCCAATAGTCAATTGCTGCAAATGAAAGACAAATTCATTTCTTGACTTTTTTTTTTAAAAAAGAGCTTTTTATACCTATGTGTGTGAGTGTGTGTGTGTATATATACATGCACTTGTGTCCATATGCGCACATGCACACACACAATCTCTCTCTCTCTTTCTCAAATATAAATATATTGTACGTTAGAGCTGTAAATATTCCTTGGTCATGTGTCTGTGTCTTCTTCATAGTATCATATCTTCAGTGTTACGTTAACGACTCCATTTATTGATTGATGAAACTGTGTGTAGAGCTGTACCCTTCTGACATAGTTTATGTAGATCTCTCTTCTCAAATAAAGTAAAAAAAATCGTTAACTAGGCTTCCCCCCTTCTCTGTCTGTGCCTGTCATTCAAATTTATTTTTCTAAACATCACCTTTGCTCTTTTATGTTCAAGTTCAACCGGCAGCTTGATGCAGGAGTTCTTGGGGAGAAGTTCCATGGACAATCATAGTAGTTATTCCTGGGCTTAAAAATCTATGGGTGATATCCTGGCCCTGTAAAAGTCAAAGGAAAGTTTGCCAATGACGTCCATAAGGCCAAGATTTCACACCATGAATCTAGAGAAGGCCAGAGTATTTTTCGTTTCCTGGAAGCTCAGATTCCAGACCATGAGAAAGCAGCTTCCAAAGAAAAGTACCAGTTTGCTGAACTAATAAATCCATCCTGACTCACCTGATGGAAAGGGTATGCTTGTTGGGTGTGAAGCATCATCAAAGTCAGCGTTCCTTCTCATCTAGGATTCTAGCTCATGAACGAGTTAAATCCAGAGACAGTGTTACAGAAATTCCACCACTCCACGGTCCCTTGACAAATTGCTTCCTTCTCCAAGCAGGGCCAGGATGACACATCTCTGACACTTTCTTGGGGCTGGTAGGATTACTCATCATTGTATAACCTTCTCTGCCTCAGCAGAAGGGAGACTTGCTGTCACCCCAGTCAGCTAGCTATCCAAACAATCTCCTCAGAAGTCCTTTTTTGCTTTACTTTGCTGATCAGATAGCTCTTGCTGTATTCCCATCCCCGAACACCTCAGAAGCATCCCCTTCCAGCATCCAGCCCCTGTCACCCAACACGCACAGAAACTATCAAGTCCATTGTCCCAAAACAAAAAATGTACACACACAAAAAGGGAGATTACAACCCAGGATCAGGTCCTTCCTGAGAACATAGCACTGTCATCTACTTGTGGTGAAAACATATACAAATTCAAATATATTCACAAATATATTCAAGTGAGTACTGAGTAGAACTAATGGAAACAGAAACGGTTACCAAAGAAACAAAAGCATAGCGTGCTTTGAAGAGACTTATCATAATTGAGGAGGAGAAACTATTTCAGACAAAGGAGTGAAACCTATCACAAAGTCCTTTTGCAAAGCTTGCTCATTTTAAGTCAAATCGGAATCCGGATTTTCATGAACCATCTCTCCTCCACCAAGGATGATCCTCAGTTAAATGGATAACGACATTTTCTGATGATGATGACTATGTTTCCCAAAGTTTGTCTTTGTCTCTAGAGTCAGTGTACCTCTATTGGTTTCACCTCCCTCCAAAACCTCTTTTTTCTGTTAACCTAATATGCAAATCGATGTTCCTTTCTGTTAGTGCCACCATGCTAAATTTCCATTAGAGATTGGATGTTAACTACCTTTCCTGCTGTCTGGAAGAAATCAATTTCTGCCTTTGTTTGACAAACAAGGAGTCCTGTGGCATTTTTAAAGATGAACAAATTTATTTATCACATGAGCTTTCATGGGAGAAAATCCCACTTCATCAGGTGCTTGAAGAAAGAGAGCGAGAGAGCTAACATGCTACATTTTCCATTTCATGCATCCGGTGAAATGGAATTGTGGCCCTAAAAGGTCATGCAATAAATAAATCTGTTAGTCTTTAAAAGTGCCACAGGACTCCTTGTTTGTTTTGGTGTGATAGGCTAACACAGCTCCCCCTTTGGCACTTCCTGCCTTTGTTTAGTTACAGCATAATATCAGCAAGTATCCATAATCCCTTGTATACTGTTAATACACATATTTCACAGTGATATTAATGACCAGTGTGTCACCAGCATTCATTTGATCCCTTACAAGAGATCTTTTGGACAAACACTATGAAAATAGCAGGTTTGGTGTAGTAAGTTTGTCAGGTCTGATGGGAGCTGCTCACATAGAATAGTGAACTATCAATGGGCCTCTGTGTCCCAACATCACCAAGGCAACTGTGGACATAACTTCTATTAACGCATTTCATTTTGTTTATTAGCTGGTGGTGCATTGGGCTGGCTGGCGGTATATCATCAGCTCCAGGCCTAAACCGGGGTTCCGTAACTAACATTTCATGGTGCTGGTCACAGGTTCCAGCAACAAGCTTCTTATCTAAGTAAGCATGGTGCTTGTGATTAAATTTCTAGGCATTTTCAACTGCTCAGTGTCACTTTGGATCAAATGGCAGATTACAGTTACAGGAAAGCTGTGTCAGTGGTGTTACATAATATCCTGCCAAATTCTGCCATTAACTCAGGTTACTTTTCTAAGTGTATGCTGCCTGGGGCTAGAATTAGCAGATGCTGAAGGCCCCAGAGTAACCATGTGAGATAAAAATACCCAGGATCCGTTTCAGGTCATGTGCTTGAATTAAACTGATTCCACATGTCTACAAGCAATTAGGGGTGATGTGGGAGAAAAAAGGATGAGGGAGGGCTCTTGACATAGTCCTCCAGGGTTTGTGCATGATTGCCTTCTTGGTTCAGGGCATGCATCCTTGTGCGTGCTTGTGTAACCACAAAATGACGTGACTGTGTCACCACACCGATCCTTCAAGCATGTGTGCCCGAGAGATGAAATGTGGAGGTGGCATCAGAAAATATCTGGGAACTGCTGTTCCACATCCAAGCAGGCACCACTTGTCCTTCTCATTGGCAGTTCTTTTTTCATCAGGTCTCCGTCAATCCAGCTCTTTTCCCCAGCTACAACAGGCTGCCAATGCAAGTGCTTGTGTAAAATGAGGAGCTACATAAAAGGACAAATCATGCACCAGAGATGGAAACAAAGCTTGTGGGGAGGTTGGACTCAGGACTCCCCACAATCCAGCTGGCACATCATCAAGAGGTTTTATCCTTCTGTTCATGCACATGCTCGTGGTGCTGGCCTTTCAAAGAGGAGACAGCCCCCCATCTGGTCCTGAAGGTGTCTCTGAGAATGACAAGCTAGATATTCAATAGCATGACTGCCGTTCCGCTCCCCCACTCCCATTGCAGAACTTCTGCAATGTCCTTGGTTATTCCAGCCATCAGTGCAACATTTCACTGAGCACCTACTTACTGCCCCATGAGCAGTGGCTGCTGGGAGGGAGGATGGATGGAGGGGAAGTGCCCACCCGACCTGAGATTCCCAGGCTCATTCCCAAGGCAGCTAAAGCTGGTGGAACTCTAGAAGACAGGAGACCCAGGAAAGAAGGGGGAAGGACTGACCTCAAACCTGCGTGGCCAGCCTGTGACCCACATTAGCTGCTCATTTACGGATAAAATTGCCCTTTGCTGATGATTGGCATAAGCAGGCGTCACTGGAGCGGTTCAAGCAATGCCTACCAGCTCAGCCAGCCCTCTGGGGTGAAATATTACTCTTACAGACCCACTGAGCTGTGCCCTTGAACTGGCACCAATATTGTACCCCTTTAGGTTCTAACCCTACTCTCCCCTGGTTCAAGCTGACCTGCACACCCCCTTTCCCAGCCCTGGCCCCCCTCCAGCTGCAGCTCATTTTATCCTCAGAAGACACAGCAGTCATGGATTCCACAGGTATTCTCCCACACTGCTCCTCTCTGCTCTCCCTGGCTATGTCTACACTGGGAAAGTTAAGTTGATTCTGTTAAGTCGACTTAACAGTAGACATAGCCATCCACACTGGCTTTAAGTCGGCTTAATAAGGTCGACTTAGCGCTATTCCCCGTCCACACTGGCTTTAAGTCAACTTAAGAACTCGATTTAAGGCTTAAGTCGACCTTCAGAGGTGGTGTTATTAAGTCGACTTAAGCTGTCATTAAGTCGACTTAAGGAAGCACTTAAGTCAACTTAATAAAAGCCCAGTGTGGACGCAGCTTTATGTAGGTTGACTTAAGCATCTTTAAGTCGACCTCAGTTGCAAGTGTAGACGCACCTACCCGAGCCTTCTCTGTTCCAGGGCCAACGGGATGCAGCACGCTGTAGCTTTGTGCTTGAGGACTTTTGGGCTCAGCAGAGTGGGGCTTTGCATGTCATGGCGACAAGGAGGATTCATCCAGTCAAGGATCTCCTAGCCCCATCAGCACTCCCTGTGTTGTTCTCAGCTACTGGTGGCCCAAAGAGCTCAGCACTCAGACTCAGATCTGCTGTACAATACTGGTTTACAATACAAGCCATAAGGACTTTGGGCTGATGCCAGTTACAGCAACGATCCATGTGGTACTATCTTAGAGTCACTGTGACTGAGGGTATTTGGCATCACAAATTGACACAGATCTTTGTACACCTGCCCTCCCCGGCCAAGCCATAAAGGTAATTTGGAGAGTGTATCAGTTAATTTATTGCATCTGACTCCAGCTGCTAGGAATTTGATTGACAATTTCTGCTTATTTATCTCCCACTATATAAATGCTGGCTTCATGTTATAAATTCTTCTCATTGGAGTTTCACTGTGTCTGCTCGGCTATTTATTGATCATAAACTAATCTGTTCTCTCCTTTCATGTCAAGGCAGGAAGCACAGCACCCATGAATTCACTTGGCAGGAACTGGGTACCTGGTGCCAAGGAAGCAGGCGAGATGGGGAGAAGTTCAGAATGGTTTTTGTACTGGGCTATGAGTTATTGAACACCAGCCTTTCAGGGTGGTTTATCGCCTCTGCCCAAACCTGGAGGCCTTCTTTGCTTGTGAAGCTGATCACCCATCAGCTGATTCCAAACAGCCTTTGCAACCCTCTGGTGGCTAGTTCACTAGTTGTGTGAGTGTAAGGAAGGCCAAGGAATGTATGTTAGTGTCGTTAGCAGGTTCCCTGCTGTGAGGATTATTACAAGTGCAATGAAATCTGGTGTTTTCACAACAGTTCACTAATATGACCCAAGGGGCGGCCTTTGGCTCTTGTTGCAGTGTGGAAATTTTGCCAGCTTTTTGGCAGCCAAAAAAATGATTCAGTTCCCAGACCCCCTGGGAGGAAAAAAACTGGGTGCCGGTGCCTGCCCCAGCTGGGAGTCTGTCATTTCTGCAGGTGAATGACGCTTTTCTTTTTGCTCTCCGTGCTGACTCCACAATTTTTATCTTCAGTGCATCTTGCCCCATACATTTGTGCTTCACCGATGCCTGGAGAAATGCCTGTAGAAAATGTACAAGACATGACAGATGAGGAGCCGTCCCTTTAATTCTCTTTTGGATTAGGCTTTCTTTACAAATGCTGGCCCTGGTCTCTTTCAGGGATGGCGCTGTGGTCTGGCTCAGAAATCCCAAGGGTGGGCAGAAGATATCCTGCCACCTTCCCTTATGTGGGTTGCTGCCAAAGATTCTGGTTCTTCTTAGTTATGGTAGCTAGTAAGTCAGCTGCTGCAGCACGATGCTAGAAGGAAATGCAACTTAACCCACCCGTGGCTGGCCTAGAAGGCCATCCATCCCAAGTAAGTCATCCTTGGGGAGCAAAGCATTCAAATCCCGTTGAACACCTTACATGCCTTTAAAAAATCCCAGCCACAGTATGCGGGGATGGGTGGTGTGTCAATGCCATGCTTGACTGCAGAGAGCCAGCGGCCTCTCTTACACCCATGTACACGCGGAGAACCTGCTGTCAGCGAGTGGGAAAGGTGCCGCTCACACCCTTCTTCATTTGGAGGCAGGGGAAGCTCTCTGGCGGCTCCGTGGGGGACACGAATGTGCGGAGTCACAGAGATGATACGGAGGCAAGTAGGAGAGCTGCCATGTTGGGTCGTATCAAGGCAGGAGAGCCAGTCATGACGCTGGCAGCTAGAGTCTGGCAACAATGTGGCTCTGCCTTAGCCTAAAAATAACAGTGTAGACGTGGGAGGCAAGGCTTAGGCGCAGCGGAATGCATGCAGGGTGTATACTTCACATTTCCGGCCTGTTTGCCCTCTACTTCCCTAAGCCGCCCCTCGCCATCTACCCTGTTATTGATACCCATGCTAGCTGTGCATGCGTGTCTATCGGTTCACTACTGTAAGAGCAGACACGGCCGTAGTGGTACGCTTCGCCCTGGGACTGTGCAGCACCTAGAACAGGGGGACACTGGTCCGTGTTGGGCTCAGTGGTGCTACATCAATGCCAAGAATACAAATCATTCTCACCCCTGGACGGCCATTTGGAAAAACCCCTTGTCATTGGGCGCAATGTGTGGGCAAAAGAGGCATTTCCAGAGTGGAATGGATCCAGAGTGGGGGCAAAAACCTACTGAATGCATGGGAATTGCCCTGACCATGGGGGGGGGGGGCAGTTTTGCAGAATTTTAACAACAAGTTCCCAGGGCCCCCCTGGCTTATCAGGGAACTAGTAAATGAGTTTGTATCTGGAGCACTAGGCGTCACTTGCTAAAGTTAAATAAATAATGCTAGAGCTGGCGCCCTATCACTGCATGTACAATCCCATCTCCCCAGCGTGTGCACACGCTCCTCTCTCCTCATCACCACATGCCACTTCTCCTGCTCACCACTCTCCCCCTCTGTTTTCTTGTTCTTGGCACACAACCTTGGCCTGCTCTCTCCAGATAAATAATGCACCAGCTATTGTTTCTGCTGCTTCCTGCATCCCACAAACAAACTGCCTCTTACTCCTCATCAGATGCAGATTTGCCAGTTTCCCCTCAATTTTGGACTAATAAAACATGGGCTGGGGCTTAGATTTCAGGCTCATTAGCGGCAGGCCGGCAGCCTGGTAAACAGAATTCACGTTTATTATTGCTTTAAGCCATTTACACAGAAAAGACCTTTTGAGAGTCATTAAAAATACACTAAAGAAGAACACAGTTCATTCACGTGCCCCAAGAATTCCTTCGGGCTGCTGTTCGCTCATGTGGCCTCCCTGCGCCTGCTTCAGGCCTCTGCTGTTTGTCTTTGACGAGCAGAGATGATGTGATTACATGATTGTGTAGCTGCTGGAGAGGCATCTAATGGGGCTGGAAATAAAAACACACAAAATAAACAGCAGCAGAGCAGTCTGCTTTAGGGGAGGGTCATCAAGCTGCTGCAAATCACCCAGTGAAGCCACCCTGCTATGCACGGCATGATCACATACGAACATACAGGAACACCCCCCCACAACACACACACATTGCATTACTCTGCTCTGCACAGCTTGCAGCCATGTACAGAGTCACTGTTACATTCGTACACAATATAAAGACATAGCCCCAGACATAAACACCGCCCCCCCCCACACACTGGTGTCTCTTTCTCTCTCGCTCTCTCTCATACACACACACAAACACAGAGATCATCTACACATATGTATAGGCCCAGCTATACACAGATATTTTACAGACATGCTTATATATGACCCGACCCTCTCCCCCCCACACACAACTAGTATGATCATACATCTGTCAGCACAGCGATGCCCTAGGATGAGCAGCTGTCCCTGATTTTATAGGGCGAGTGCTGATATTTGGGGCCTTTTTCTTATATAGGTGTCTGTTTCCCCTCCACCGATTTTTTCACACTGTCTCTCTGGTCACCCTAACCTGCACTCCCCTCCCCCCTCCAGTCTGGGAAAGAATGTCAGCTAGTGTTATTTAGTGCTGCTCCATAGCTGCCCATCACCAGGGTATCTGGGCACTGTCCTTTGTGCATGGTAGGGCGCATATATATATATATATATATATATAAAAAAAATCTCCACTACCAATGTTCCCAACAAGAGTAAAAGGAAGGAGTCCCATAAATCTCTTTATCCATAGCTATACACACGATGATAATGCCCAGATAACTGGATGATGGACACCTGGGACATGCCTAGGATGGATTTGCTAAAATAGGCCGAGATAGCAACTCACACAAAAGGGGAAAAGAACTCGTATCAGCCCATCATCCAAATGCCCACCTGATGGTGACAGAGGGTGGATGTTGGTTGGTCAGTGAGAAATTGAACCCGCCTCTGAGCTTGGGGGAATGTCTCCTCATGTCACCGTGCCATATATATCATGCCAAGACGGTCCCACATTGGCTTGTGTGCACAGTAACCTGTTCAAGGGCTGTAACACCCTGCGCAGATTACCCTTTGGAAGCCAGCAAGCCTGTGCCTGCCATGCAATCCACTTGGACAGAGGCAGTAATGGGGTCCTGCATGGGTGGTTAGCAGTGTCCTGCTTTACCCGCTGCAGTCACAAAAGCAGGAGGAGTCGCATGGAGGATCCACTTTTAAATTATTTCCTACCCGATCCTGGCCACTATTCTTCCCCAAGATAAGCAGTATGTAGTAGGGGGTCTCCTTCGCCTGGTTGATTAGGTCAGCTGTTAATATTGAGTGTGGTTGTATGAAACACCTCCATAATGACCAAAAGGGAGTTCTTTCTAGGCTAACAAAGAAGTGGTCCAAAAAAAAAAAAAAAACCCTTAGGGAATGAAGCTGTGAGTAGGATGTGCAGTTTCCACATGGGGGGGAAATGCTGCCCTCAAAACCAGACCAGTGAAGGGATCTTCAAGCAATACCTTGATCCATATGGCATAGCCTATAAACACAGCTGCCCTCCACACCATCTATCCTAGAAAACTGACTGGTGAAGGAATTCTTTCTGACCCTGAATTTTTGCTGCTCTGAGCTATCTGTGACTCCAGCGGAAATCCCCAGAGAAGTTCCAAGGATATATCGGAGCGTGAGCGGGTGTGAGGAATTGGAAGACTAGGACACAAGACACCTCTGGCTGCATCATCTAAGGAGAATAAACCCAGACTTTCAGCACAGCGGCATGGCCTGGTTTTTCTAATGACACAGTCTTGTTCTCAAAGCCAGTAGCAGACGCATAAAAGTATAACCTGGTCTAGCTACAAGCGGGGTACAAATAGAGTAATAGACTCGTTATAATAGTACCTGTCACACAAGCACAGAGAACACCACAGAGATAATTGTCACGGTGCCCTTGACGTTGGTGGTTGGTCTCAGTTGGATATTGTGTCTACGTCTAGGCGCCACAATCTGCGAATGATATGGACAAATTGCAGCGAGTACTGAGGAGCGCAAAGAAGATGATAAAAGGTTCAGACAACTTGACTTGTGAGACAAGGTTAAAAACTTGGGCCTGTTTAGTCGTGAGAGACGATTGAGAGGGAAACCTGCTAATATGTTAAGGGCTGTTATAAAGTGGATGATGTTCAATTGTTCTCCACATGCACTGACGGGAGGATAAGAAGTAATGAGCTTACGCTATGGCAAGGAAGATTTAGGTTAGGGATTAGGAAAAAGATTTCTAATTCTAAGAGTAGTTAAGTTCTGGGAAAGGCTTCCAAAGGAAGTTTTGGAATCTGTGCCACAGAAGGATTTTAGGAACAGGTTGCACAAGCACCAGTTAGGGATAAACTATTGAGCCTGCCTCAGTGCAGGCGGGGTCTAGACAAGATGACCCCTTGAGGTTCCCTTCCAGCCAAAACATTTCTATGGTGGGAGAGCTTCAACATGGCAAGATACTGCTCCTTTCCAGACTGCAGTCTTTGAAGAGAAATTGCAGCTGTTTGGATTATTTTCTCTGGAAATGCTTATCGTTCTGCCAATAGCTGATAAAGAAAATGTCACCTAATAATTAGAGAAATAGACTCCTAAGTCCTCTTCTCAGCATAACTACTTAACTTTTCTAGTGTAGACGTAGCCACAGTGATTGTCGAGTTTAGTAAGTCTACTTAATAAGGTCGACAACTTTTCTGGCGTAGACATAACCCCTTTTCGACCTTATTAAGTTGATTTAATAAGGTTGATTTAGGTGCTAATCCCCATCCATACTGACTTAAGTTGACCTAATAAGGATGACTTAAGTGTTAAGTCGACCTAAAACCAGGTGTTATTAACTTTTCCTTAAATCAACTTAAGGAAATGCTTAAGTCGACTTAAGGAAAGCCCAGTGTGGACATGGAGTAGTTTATGTTGACTTAAGCCTCCTTAAATTGATCTAACTTGTAAGTGTAGACGCACCCTGGATGACCGCCAGGGCAGGTCATGTCCACGCTCTACACCTCAGTTTCTCCATCAGTGAAATGGGTAGAGTAAGCCTTACCCATAATACTTTGCACTCAAACAGGGCCTCCCATCCAGGGAGCACAAATCATCTTCCAATAAATTATACCGCACAACACTTTGGGCAAATCACTTAATATCTCCAAGTGTCTACTTTTTCCCAGTTAAATGAGATTAAGGCTTGTTTCCCCCACCTGCCCAAAGTCACACAGGCAGCCCATGGATGAGCTAGCATTAAATCCCAGTTCTCCAGCCCAGCCAGACCCAGGCCTCAACTAAAAGACCATCTTCCTTCTGTGTGATGGGAGTCGTGATGCTTCACGAATGCTCTGTTCTGAAGCAGATGTCACCCAGGTTTTACAATGTTAAACACAGGTTAAAAAAAATCCTTTTGCCAGCCATCCCTTCTCTAGAACACCTGAAATCTTAGTACCACAGACAGCCAAATGCTGCAGGGCTTTGAGCGAGTAACAACACCAACACACTCATCCAAGGAGAAGTGGGTGATAAAGATTCTTCCATTGCTGGAAGAATGGGCAGTGCACTGTGCCGGTAGAAGACTCCAGGATTAGTTGGGCTGTGCACTGAGCACCAATATTCTCTTGCTCTTTTTCCAGACACTTCTTCTGCCATTGCTGGTAGGGCCCACAGCAATTAGCCAGAGCTGTGTGCTCCTAATATGCATCGTGCTTTTGATTTAATGGCCACCTGTGCTCCAAAGTGACAGAGAGCATAGTGTGAAAGGACAGAGACTGCAAGTGGGGTGGATGTGGGGGTGAAGACATGAGGCGAGGGGGGTTGGGTGGATGATGAGCTACAAGAGAAATGAGAAAAGGAGGAACCTTTCACCTGTGGCATTGACAAGTTGGAGCAGTGAGAAAAACTGCTGTCTGGAATGGCAAGTAGCAACAGCTGCCTGCCAGAAGGAGACTGGACTGAGCCAGAGTCCCCAGGACTACAGTGAAGGGATGCTGACAGTGCAGGACCCCAAATCTGTTGTGCAGTGTGGCTACATCTCAGTGCTCCTGCAACCTGACATGACCAGGTACCTGGTCCTCTCTGCAGAACAGGCCACCTCGCTGCTGCGCAATCTGCCCTGCTTTCCAGCAGACTAACCCTCTGGGATCCTCTGAGACGTGATCCTGGCCTGACCCTTCCTGGTTTCCATCTAACCTGAAATTTGGCAGCATAGGAAAGGTTGAAATGGTAGCTCTGTCTCGCTGCCTGTGTAGTTACACCAGCCTCATTCCCAGGCTGTCTGAGTGCTTGAGGGAAGCCGGGACAGCGTGCTCAGGTCCCAGCTCATTCATTACATTGTGAATGAAGAGAAACTTACCAGTGTCAGTGGCCTAAACCAAGGAGAAACCGGCCCATATGAGAGAAGAATCAGGCTTTGTGTGCTGCACTAATGGCCAAAGGCGGCTTTCTGATGCTTCAGAAGGGAAGGGAGATCAAGGAAACCCAATGGCCAACAGCTCCCAAGGACTGCTAAGGGCAAAAAAAGATGTTCCTTCCAGAGAGTTTGCTAATGTAAGACAAAGAGGAGACAAACAGAATGGGTAGGTACCAAAATCTGCACAGGGCGTGGCGATGGATAGAGAGAGCCAGAGGCACCCAATGGCAAGCTAATCTCTAGACCGCACCAGCCACAAGGAAGCACTCTCACATTCAATGAATGCCTTCACGGGGATTTAGCCGTTTAGATCCCAGGGGATCATTTGCCCCCTTTTGTGGCTCCCAGAAATTGGATTTGACAGTGCGCTGGAAATCATACAACTCCCTTAAACCATTGTCATCCCTGGTGAAAGCTGCAGCCATTGCAAATACTAGGTTCCAGATGTGGCAGTGCAGACATGGCTAGAGAAGCTAGAAAGATCTTAAACGGCTGGTGGGTCACAGAGGCGAGCTCCTTTCATGGAATATGGTCTTCCTGAGCTCTACACCCAGTGCCGTGTGTGCATGGTTTACCTAACACCTGTGAAGGCTGAGTCATGTGCAGCATGTTGCTTTATTCTAGCACAACCTAATCCGCCTACAAAGGTGGCAGCTCTCAGTCCCAGGAGTAAAAGGCACAGGAAAGCGTTTTGCGGAGAGTGCTCTGTCCATCTAGCCCCAAGACATCAGCTCAATCCTCTGGTTCCATCTGGGACAGACAGGCACCTTATAATCGCTAAATCTGACAAGCATATGAATTTATCCTCCCAGCTCCCCTGTGAGATCAGGAGATATCATTACCCCTATTTTGCAGCCAGGGAAACCGCGGGGCTAGGAAGGAACTGAGTGCCCCAACACATTGCACGGAAGAGCCAGGAAGAGATGCCAGGAATTCTGAATCCTATCTTGTACTATTGCTACTGACCACCTTTCCTCTAGATGACTTATGGACTATAAGGTCAGACAGGACCTTTATGAACACCTAGTCTGACCCCTCCCCCCGCACAGTGCAGGAAACAGACCCTCACCCAGCCACTCCTGTACTAGACCTCAAACCTAGGATTGAGTTATTGAAGTCCTCAAATAATGATTTTAAAGACTTCAAGGGACAGAGAATCAATCAGCAAGTGACCCATGCCCCATGCTGCCGAGGAAGGCAAAAAAATGGCTGATGGGGGTGGAGGAAAACTGCCAAAAATAGTGAAAGCCCAAGGAAGACTTGAGTGCTGAACAAGCAGCAGGAGTACATGCAAGATCCTGATAGAAAAGCAGCTCTTGACAGCTTAGGGGAATGTAATAACCAGATATACTCAACCCCTTCACATCCTCACAACACCCATTTTATAGATGGAGAAACTGATGCACGGAATGGGGCAGCAACTCATGTTGATCTCTCTAGTCAGATCTTTCCATTTCTATGCGCATCCTTTTCATCTTTCCCTCACCCATGCGGGGGAGTTAACATTGCTATGGATTATGTATCCCAGAAGCCCTTCCATGGAGGCCTGTAGCAAATTCAATGTCCTGCCTGCTTTACTTTTTCTTGTCCACCACATCGATTAAAAAAGATGCTATTGTCAGGCATGTGAACTGGAGATGAGGATGTGTCTTTTGTATAGTGCAGCTTCCTCCCCAGTCTGTTCCAACTCCTGCTGCTAAGTGGGCGCGTGCCCTTTATCATTGCTTTGAAATCGAGAGAGACACTTTGGAATTCAATTAGTCAAAGAGTTGCCACAGCAACAAAAACATATACACTTAAATGATTTTTACTCACAGACACCACTTCAAATAGGAATACATTTAATACAGCAGCTGGGAATGAAATGCATTGTACAATAAGAAAATTGTATTTTTTTTCTCCCCAATGATAGGCCTCAAGGTCTTAATGCAATATAGATGAAAAAAGATATTTGGGCAGGAGGAAGAGGAATACATTGTATTGTATTGTATGTACAATGCCTGCTTGGAGAGTACAATGTATAATGAGCTAGTACATCTAATCACAGAGCTCCTGGATTTTGTTTGCATGATCGCGAGGATCAAAGGCTGCAATAAGCAAATTGGCTGTTGTTTGATTTCACTTTCCTTCTTCAGCCCCTCCAAGATGTGAAATTCTCCTAGGCCTCCCTGTTTGCTCTTTCCCACTAGGGCAATAGATTGACTGTCATTCTACAGATCTGAACCTAATAGGCTCGGCAATCCACTTTTGAACACAATTCGAGCTACTTGAGTAAGGATGTTTTTTCTAAAGGGTATTCTCTAGTTCATCATCAGTGCTTGCTCTTGAATTGGCAATTAATTCAGTGAAGTCCTATGGCCTGTGTTATACAGGTCAGATTAGATTATCACAAAGGGCCCTTCTAGCCTCATCATCTATGAATCTATGAAAGTAACAATTGGTTGGGGAATCCAAATCTTGTATGGATTGGAAAAAAATCCCCCTTAACTGATCTTAGTCACTGTCCTCCCAGGGGCGTATTGATGGGAAGGGGGGGGGCAGTGACAGGCCATCAGGTTGCAGGGGGCACTGGGCTGGCCCATAAGGTGCAGGAGGCATGGGATGCAGGAGGCTCTGAAGGGGCTGGGACCCCTTCTGTCCTGCACAGGAGTGGGGAGGTGTAAGGCTTGAAGGGGGAGGGGGATAAATGTGGGCTTAGCCCCATCACTGGACGCCCTCAGTATGCCACTGGGCCCTCCGTCCCCCTCCCTTGACCTCCTCAAACAAAAAGGAAACAGCCAGAAATCGGGCAATGGTAGTTTTCTTCTTCCTTTCAATAAAAATGGTTGCTAGTTTGACACATGATTCTGTCATTGCTGTGCATGCAAGGTATCCACCTGCTTCATCAAATATAGAGAGGATGATCTCAGCTGCTTTCATAGCTTTTCCCATGGACCTAGGCCAAGCTTAGACTGCAGGCTTCAAGTAGAACCCAACATGTTGAGGGAAGTTGTTCCGCAATTGATAACTATTGATCTTCCCTGAGTCAGAACCGGCCCCCACCCCTCTCCTGCAGGGTGTTCGGGGGCACTGTGCTGCCAGGGGGGTGCTATCTGAGATGAGATGTGAAATGGAGGGGTTGATCTAGCCTTGGGAGGGCTGAGTAACTGACTCCCACTGAAGCCAATGGGATGTGAGGGTGCTCAACTCCTTATTGGGTTGATGCTCATTGAAGATGCCCTGATTTTTTTCTTTATGAGATAAAGTTTTAGCTCTAAACATTGCTAAGCAGGGAAACTAAATTCCATCAAAACCAATTGTCCTCTGGCCTTCCAGTTGTTTACAATATTCTTCTTTACTTCCTGCCCTGAGCTAATCCATAACATTGAGCTCTGTGCCTTGGCTTAACTCAGAGGAAAGGAGTGAAGTGATTCCCACATGTATAAAGCCCCTTGGACCTTCCTCTTGAACCCCTGTATTCTTGATGTGATTATGTATGATTTCGCCTATGGCTGCAAGATCAGAGCTTGGCTGAGAAGTAGGAGGCTGTAGCTCTAGATAAGACGGTGGTGATTAAACTCTGCAAAGCTATCAAGGGAGATTGGAGGTCTTTCTAAAACTCCATGCCCCTAACTCAATCAGAAGTCATGAGCTTGATGCAATAATTAATTGGTGATATTTATAGTCTGTGCAATGCAGGAGGGCAGACGGGATGCTGGCATCATTCTTTAGTGGTTTTATGATCTACGGCTCCATGACACTTCTTGGCCTGGGGAGCAATTGGAAGAGATGACAGAGGGGCTATGCTGATTGGGGGGGGGGCATGCCTGTCTTTTGTGGCTAAAGTTTGCCTACACTTAGGGGCTGACCCACTGCTCACTGAAGGCCGTGGCAAGACTCCCACTGTTGTCACTAGGTGCAAGAACTGACCCTAGGATTGTATCCTCAGATGCTTATGGCTCTCCAGACAATGAGGGTTTCTTCCCAATTGGTGTGGAAGGAGACTGTGATCTCCTCTTTCCAACCAGGACCTTGCCATAGTGCAGTGGTTTTCAACCACTGCCATGAGACTGAATTATTCCATGAAGACAAGTTCCAAAGGGGTAGCCGTGTTAGCTGGGCTCAGCCAAATAAACAAGGAATTTGGTGGCACTTTTAAAGACTTACAAATTTATTTATCGCATGATCTTTCGTGGGAGAAAATCCCACTTCGTAACATGCTTGAAGACGGGGAACTTACCCCCCATCTTCAAGCGTCTGATGAAGTGGGATTTTCCTCCCACGAAAGCTCATGCAATAAATAAATTTGTTAGTCTTAAATAAGGAGTCTGGTGGCACTTTTAATTTCACAAAGTAGCCAGGGAAGCTAGTTTAGGGGTTGAAACTTCAGTTGTGTTAAATGTGCTCATGCTTTTGCCTTTTATCTCCAATAGCACTCTTTCAATCAATGCTCCCCAGCACATCCCTGTATATATCCAAATGGACTCATGTCATAGGAACAGGATATTTTTTGCAGAAAGGTATCTATCATTTCCCCACTGCCCCCCTCTAATATCTTGTTTGGCAGAACACCATGACTGGGTTCTTAGCTGATCAAACAATTTCACATGGGGAGGTTTTTTGTTTTTTGTTTATTTGTTATTTTTGTTTGATTGTTTCTTGGTTGGGCTTTTCCAGCTCAGCTTGCAACTTTTCCAAATGCACCAAACCATTCTGGAGATTCAGCTAGTCAGATCAATGGGGCTGTTTCAGAGAACAGTGGCCTATAAGCTGTGGATCTAACCCATCATTCTGTAGTTGCTGGGCAGTTCCATAGTCACTTTAAAGCTGCATCTGAGGGGAGAATCATGGTTTATTTTAATAAAATAAAGTTCATTTCACTATTTAGTTATTTCAGATTTTAGTGCTTTAAAACACACAGTAGAGTGTCTGAGCACCTCCCAGTTTACCTGGCATATTGCCCTTCTGTTTCAGTTCATATAGCTATTCTATGGGATCAGATGTGACAGCAATATACCCACTAAAAAAGAGACAGGGACCTTATAGGAGTCCCCACTGACATTCATCTTACTCTTCTTAGTGATTTAATCTTCCTGGGAATGTGTATTTAGAATCCTCAATGCTTGTAAACTGACACATCTCCAGTGAGATCATTGAACCCACACCATCTACCAATGACTTGACCTTTCAAATTTATGCCTAGACCTGATTATAAATGCTGCCCACAATGGCAGCTGACAATTCAGGGAGATGGCTTGCACGGCTTTGAGTACAGATCACAATCAAAACACGGGAAACATTGGAAAGGAATCAAAGCGGACACGGCGTAACAACCAAACAAATCCAATAACGAAATCATATTGATGTAGGCAGGAAGTAAGCTCAATTGCCTGGAGAATACTAGGCTCTACAAGTGTAAATCCATACCAAATAGTCAGTTTGACAAGAGGCGAAGTATGCCACCTTAGTGCTGAATTGCCCCTGCAGAAGAAGAATGAGGAAACTGTGTTAAAGGTCAGTGAATGAAATATGTAGCTCACCCAGAATGCTCTGCAAACCGGCACCGATTACCGGACTCTAATGCCGCATAGCTCTCTGCAGGCCTACCTGATAACTCTGCAATGTAACCACATGTGGTTTGTTCAGGAGCTTTGTTTCTGGAGGTTCACAGGCACTAGAGCTTTGAGTCTTGGTGACCTGGAACCCACCCACCTTGCTGAGTGAAGGACGTCCAAGTGCAGGAGATGAAGTGCTGAGATCTGCTGTCGAGGCGTAATCAGATATTTCAGATCACAAAGGCCAAACCCAATTCAGCAGAATAGGCTGTTGGCAATAGACAGCATGGATCACGGAGCAGGTGGCTCAAATGGGTATTTACAGGGCTGGTTTGGGCAGTACACAGAGGGGAGTTTCCTTCAGCACCTTGGGTTTTCTTTAGAAATTTGTGACCTTGACAGTGTGTCTGAGCCAGGGCCCACTTACTCTTCCTTTTTGCATCTTGGCTCCAGGTGGTGCCTTGTGTAATTTTTCTTTCTTTCCTTCCTTCCTCCCAAGCTGGGTGTCACTAATGAAAGAAGGTGCCTGGGAACAGCAGTTTGGTTTGTCCCATTGTGTGTGTGTCCAGTGAGTTCCCACTATGCTGCTGCCCTGCTCTGCTACCTGCTACATCAGCAGAAAAGTACTGTACTCTTACCAAATTTAGTGTCCAAGCCAGGAAAGGACCAACAGATCATCTAGACTAGGGGTCGGCAACTCAAAAGATAAGAAGAGCCATTTAAAAAAATCCCTTCAATAACCGAGTGTTTTGAGAGCCGCAGTGGGTGTAGACGCGGCTTTGTGTAGGTCGACTTAAGCGTCCCTAAGTTGCCAGGGTAGACGCATCCTATGATAGGCACGGGTCTCAGAACTCCAGCAGCCTAACCACTGGGAAAGGAGACTTTAAGGAAGACTTTAAGGAGACGTTAAGAGAAAGGCAGTTCATTCACTGACTGCAAGTCACAGTGTTTTTCAATCATATCCCAGCTCTTATTAGTACCCAATATGATTTCTTGATGTACTCAATCTGCATCACCATGCGGGAGTCTGGGGAAAATGCAGGGCTTGTCCAGTGCGCAGGCCAAAGCCAGCAAAGGAGAGAAGGTAATTTTTAAGAGGAATGTTACACACAGAGCAGAGCAAAGCAAAATGATCAGTGAGGACATGAGATGCATCGACAGTCTGCCTGTAAAACACTGCAACTCTCTCAGCAACATGCAACAGTTCATCAGGAGATGTGGGCAGTCAGATCAATGAAATACACTGTCTGATCAGCACATCCGTCATCTCATTCACTCAGATGTAGAAATCCATTTAGCAGCAAAGTGTATACTACCCCTCCAATGATAGGAGGAGAGAACTCACTGAGCTAGTGAAGTATGCGCCTCGGGTGACTTTTTGTCTTAAATGGAAGACATTTCCATTACAGAAAACAATGCTTACCAGTGAGTCTCAATTACACGGGAACAAGGAGGAACAGTGCTTGCTTCTAATTAAGAGCTGCAAGTCGATTCCACAGCACTGAGAAGCCAAATGCCTCTCACCCCAAAAAGGCAAACCAAATTCACAGGAGCAGGGAGACCCCAGCTGAACAATCCCCATGCGCCTGTGGAGTGCGTGAGTGGTGTGTATGTCCACTTCATAGATTCATAGGTTTTAACATCAGAAGGGACCAATATGATCATCTAGTCTGACCTCCTGCAAAATGTAGGCCAAAGAACCTCACCCACCCACTCCTGCAATAGACACTTGACCTATGATTGAAGTCCCCAAAGTGTGGTTTAAAGACATCAGGGTATAGAGAAACCACCAGCAAGTGACTCATGTCCCAAGCTACAGGGGAAGGTGAAAGCTGCTAGGATCCCTGCCAATCTGCCATGGAGGAAAATCCCCTCTTGACCCCAAATATGGCAATCAACTAATCCATGAGCATGTGGGCAAGACTCACCAGCCAGACAACCCCAACCCGCTTCCTTCCCCTCCCCCCCAAAAAAATTATCTGCACCAACTCAAAACCCACCTCATCCAATAACAGGCCATTGGCATATTTATCTCTAGTATTCAAAGATCAGTTAATTGCCAAATTAAGCCATTCCATCATACCATCCCCTCCATAAATTTACCCAGCTCAGTTCTGAAGGCAGCTAGGGGTTTTTTTTTGCCTCCACTCCTCCCCTTGGAAGGCTATTCCAGAACTACCCTCCCCTGAAAGCTGGAAACATATGTCTGGACTTAGTCATGTCCAGTAAGACAGGTTTCTCGGGTGCCAGGTGAACTTAAGACCTTGCAGATTCTAATTCAGGTGACTAGACCATATAAATTGATTTGAGAAATTCTTTCAAATACATCTAGTTGGTCTGGTTTCCAACAGCTACTGTTTTGAAGTAAAAATCAGGGATGTCAGGGCAAATTCTGTCTTGGCTATGGATGTACTGCAGCACCGAAGAGAAGGAAAATTGCATGTATATGTATGAGGCCCGTGACATGTTGTTCTGATTGAGCTTCAATCCCAGAATCATCTAGTGGATGGGATCTCTAATAGGAAATATCGTTCATAATGATTCATATACTGTGTTTAGGAGCCGTTAATCAACTGGGTGTCTTCTGTGGAACAGTTAGTCTTTTAATTAATTTCTTTGTTTGGGGGTGAATTTAGAACTCATGAAAGCAATGCAGGAAAGGGACTGATTGATTCTGCTGGAGACAGCCAGCCATGTGGTAGGCAGGTGCCATGTACATTCTTCTAGCTCAGCACCATCTATGCAATTTAATCTCATTCTGCAGAATCTTCCACTCCACTATCACAGACCTGGGCTCCCCACATAGCTGTGCCCTGCTATTGCTGTCTTGGATCAATACACAGAATTCCACTGATGCATCTCATTCCTGATGTACAGCTTCTCCAGGCCTGGACTTTGCCTCAACAGAGACTGCCAGTTAGAGGAGGATGAATATTTTGTGCCAAATTTTGCTGATTTTTCCTCTAGACAAATTGTTCCTAACTAGATAGTGATCTTCTCAAATGAATAAATTTGAATAATGAATTTACTAAACCATTTGTGACTCAATAATTCTTGCTCTGTCGCTTGGTACAAGTAGTTTGTTGTGAGTCCTTGATAGTCAGAATTTGAGCTTTATTTATTGGGCTTTCTGGGTATATCCACACTAGCAATTTAGGTTGACTTAAGGATGCTTAAGTTGACCTAAATTACTCCACATTCACACTGGACTTCCATTAAGTTGACTTAAGAAATTCCTTAAGCTGACTTAAGAAAGCTTAAGTCAACTTAATAACTTCCCCTCTTTAGGTCAACTTAAGCCTTAAGTTGACTCCTTAAGTCAACTTAAGGCCAGTGCGGGCGTGGAGTAGCCTTTAAGTCGACTTTATTAAGTCGACTTAACTTTTCCTAGAGTAAATATAGCCTTTAAGTCACAGAATCATAGACCCATAGAATATTAGGATTGGAAGGGACCTCAGGAGGTATCCAGTCCAACCCCCTGCTCAAAGCAAGACCAACCTCAACTAAATTCTTTCCACCAGGGCTTTATCAAGCTGAGCCTTAAAGATCACTAAGAAAGGAGATTCCACCACTTTGCTAGGTAATTCATTCCAGTGCTTCACCATCCTACAAGTAAAAAAAATTAACCTAATATCCAACTTAGACCTCCACCACTGCAGCTTGAGACCATTGCTCCTAGTTCTATCATCTGTCATCAGTGAGAACAGTTTAGCTCCATCCTTCCTGGAACCCCCCTTCAGATAGTTGAAGGTAAAGCCCTGCAAATCCATGGATATCCACATTATATCTGTATCTGTGGATACAACACGGATATCCACGGACCATTTTTTGCAAATGCAGATCAGATGCAGATCCGATTTGTAACCGTGGAAGGCTCTAGTAGTTGAAGGTCACTGTCAAATCATGCCTCATTCTTCTCTTCTGCAGACTAAACAAACCCAGTTCCCCAGCCTCTCCTCTTTAGTTAAGTTCCCCAGCCACCTAATCATTTTCATTGTCCTCCGCTGGGTCCTCTCCAATTTGACACATCCTTCCAATAGTTGAGGGGAGAGGGCAAAACTGGACACTGTACTCCAAATGAGGCCACACCCGTACTGGAAAGAGGGGAATAATCACTTCCCTTGATCTGCTAGAAATGCTCCTACTAAAACAGCCCAATATGCTGTTAGTCTTCTTGGTCAGATGGGATGTCAATATTCCCCGATTGCATGAGTGAAACACTTTAGAGTCAGGTTTCCAGTGCAAAGAGCTTTGATTGTGAATTTGAATTTTGCAGATAACCTGCAACATCCACTCAATTAGTTCTGCAACGTCCCCAACTGAAGGCAAACAATGTAAAATCACCAGCAATAGGCGAGTAGTGCACTTTTTGAGACACAGACAGATTTTCCCTCTAGACTTACATGAGACTCAACAAACTCAGGTCCAGAGAAAATTTGCTTCTCAGGTGAAATGACACCTCAGAAGTAAACTTGCATGAGTCCACTGCATCAGTCAGCCCCCTAGCTTCTTTCCTTACAGCTGAGGTGTTCACGTCCTCCATTATATAACACAGATCTCACTTCTGCAAAGACTTTAGTTCAAGAAGTGAATTTAGAAACATTAATGGAGGGATTTGAAGTAAACTCAGGCCTCACGCATCCATCTAATATTGCCAAACTGCTGCAGGTTACTTCTTCTCAAACCTGTAATTGACTAGTCCTGTCAAAGCATATAACATCTCAGGCTTTGACTAACAACAGTGCACACTCTGAAGCAGCTTTCTGTCCACTGGATAGAGCAACACATTTGTAAAATTGCTGTTGCTCTTTTCTCTCTCCTACACTTACACACACACAGAGAGAGAGAGAGAGAGAGAGAGAGAGATCTGAAAACACAGATTAATACTTAGAACATGAGTATAGTCTGATGTTTAACTTTTTGGGGCCAGAAAGCCCCCATGGGAAAAACAGAGTGGGGCCAAAATCACAGAAATAGCTCTTTGAATGGGAATTTATTTTTCTTTTCCACTCGCTTTAATATAGTCTGGGATTAGCTGCTTTTCTTCCCCTTCTAAGGGATGTGAGGTTCTTCAGCTGTTTCCCACTATCAATCCCGAGAGAACAAAGCTTAGGAAGTTAAATGAATTTGGGAATCTCATTCATTTTTAATTAATCTGAAACAAAGGCAGGCTAATGGTATTACAGGTGGATTGGCAGGGCCTTCCCACGCTGCAGATGGAAGTGGAGGGTGCAGGGATAGCCCCCTTTATCCTCCCAGGCTGCTGGTACAGCAGATATTTTTCAGTGGAACCAGCTCTGTAGGGTTTGCTCTTTCGATTTAGAACAGGGCTGGAAGCTAGGCTGGTCTCCTGAACCTCATCTGTCCTATCCCAATCTCTTTGGCTCAAAGTCCTATTGTGCTCCTCCAGTAGCCACTTTGAAATCAGTGTGAGGACTGAAGCAGGAGAGAACTGTCCAACAGATTAAAGGTATAATGCTGAATGTGCACATTCGAACTGGACTTTGCTCCAATTCAGCCCCTTAAAATGGGATTTTGATGCCTTTGCTTCCCACCTAGAAGTGCGAGGGCCAGAGGAAATGAGAGAACTAACAAAGCAAGCCCATTGTGTGACCTTCATTGAGATGAGGGGGCGCAAGCTGAGTTTCTGACAAAGGCTCGCGGCGGTTTGTGTTTTTACCGCAATAGCTGCACCCATCTCTAGTGACTGTTCGGTTCAGAGAACACAGGGCTTTGGTTCCTTGGAAAAGCATCTCAAGATCTGAACAGTGTACTAGATCTCTCTTTGTGGCCGAGCAAGCAGTCAGGTGTGAAAATACTGTTTGACAGCTACGTAGTGTCTTTCCTCCCAAAGGGTTGCAAAGTGCTATGCAAACCCAGGGTACCTGTCAGCCACCACAGCTCCTGGTGGCCTCAACTTTCTTGTGCTGAGTGTTCACCAGCTGAAACCCTCAGAGCGTTGCTTCACTGAAAAAGAGCACAACCATAGGGCTGGCCCAATGGGAACGAACATTTTGGGGTTCACAAAATTCAGGGGTTGCCAGCCGGCTCCCCTCTAGCAGAAGACCAGGCAGTCAGTACCAAGAAAAGGGAACATTTTATCGATTTCAAGGCTGGAAAATCATTAGATCAGGTAGTCTCACTTTCTGCATCCTACAGGCTAGAGATTTCCACCCTGTTATCGCTGTACCGAGCCATTTGCTTGTGTTTGGCTAGAGTATACCCTCCGGAGAGGCAGCTAAACTTGACCTGAGAACACCCACCACTTTCCTTGATAGCTTGTTCCTCTGGTTCATCACCCTCAGCGTTACACATCTGTGTATCTAACCCATCATGCAGCCTAGAGGTCCAGGGTGGCAACAGGACAGGTGACAAAATCCAAGGGCTGCTGCTGAGAAGCTAGGCCTCTATGGGAGCTAGTGGATATGGCCCTCCTCCCACCTCTGAAGTGGACTGCCTGCCTAATGAATGCAATGTGGAGTTTTAGTGATGAGACACTCCCTTAAAGGAGGTGGAAAAGGTCAAAGGGTGTAACCTTAAGCCTTGCACATCCCTGTTAGCAACAGCGTTCCTAAACCTAAACCTTCAAATAGGCTGAGCCAAGTATCTCAAAATCATGAGGTTAGCCCAGAAATCAGGAGATTTTTCATAGTAAAATAATACGTTTTTATTTGCTTTCTTTGGGTACATCTACACTAGAGGCTCTGTTAAGTTGACTTAACAAGGTCGACTTTAAGTCAACTAAAGTCGACCTTGTTAAGTCGACCTAAAGAGTCCACACTGAACACTCCTGTCGACTGCCTGCATCCACACTGGCAGGAGCTAGGTCGATGATGGAGTGGTGCATTGTGGGTAGCTGGGAGGGAGCCTGGAGGCCAATTAGGTCAATTTAAGGGCACTCCCCATCTACACTGGCTTAAGTTGACTTAATAAGGGTGACTCAAGTGTTAAGTCGACGTAACCTGTGGTGTTATTAAGTCAATTTAAGGAAGTGCTTAAGTTGACTTAATAAAAGCCCAGTGTGGACGCAGTGGTCTGTATGTCGACTTAACCTTCCTTAAGTCAACCTAAGGCTCCAATGTAGACGTACTCTTTGAGCCTAGAGAGGGTCATAATTCCCAGCTTTTCTCTGCCACAACCAGGGCTAGAAAGTTCCTTGTTTTTAAAACAAGAGCTGAGATTCTCACAGATTAGCAGGACTCCAAGACCTGGGACTATCAGAAAAATTCTAAATATTGCATGATTTTCATTCCAGTTGTGAGCAATGAGAACAATGGGCACACAGCATCCCTTTAAAGAGCTCCTTAGTTGCACCCGCAGTCTATGCTTTCCACTTCAGTCAATGGTGGTATCCCACACAGAGAAAGGACTTCTATTGGAGCTTTGAAAGAGATGATTCACATTTTTTTGGATGGAGTTAAGTGAAACATTTCATGTAAATGTCAACCTTCTGATGTGTTTTAAAGGGTTTTTTTTAGTATATATTAGCACTTCAAATTAGAAAGTCCTTTTGAACCGGAAAACAAAAACAATTTGTTTAGAAAATGTCAAAATAGGCTGTTTTGAGACCCCCTCTCCTTTTTTTTAAAGTGTTTCATGTATGATTTGTCAAAACTAATCCTTTTTCCAAGTAATTTAAATTGTGACAAATCAGTAGTTTCCAATGAAAAACATTTTGTTACCACATGTCCAGCAGGCATAGGGCGATATTGTATCATTAAGAAACACAGGGGTCACCATCCTAGTAGACGTAGCTGGAAGTGTAGGGGTCTCACTGTCCTTTATATCCAAGTTTGAGGGACAAACTAGTGAGGTAATATCATTTGTTGGACTAATACTGGCGGACGGAACAGAGCTCCTCTTCAGATTTGGGGAAGGAAACTGAGGTCTGAGCTAAAGACAAGTTGGGACAGATTGTTGAGCAAAAGGGGTTCAAGCATATCACCTAAATTGAGGTGGGCCATTAAGTGCTAGCAGGAAGCGGTGCATGTTATAAATTGTACTGAACCATAAAACTAGTGTCTCTGAGTCCAGGGGGTTTAGTGTCTGGTGGACTTAAAACAGGGCGCTGATGTCTTTTATCACTTTTCTGTGTGCATTCATTCAAGAGCGTCGTGACTGCTTGGTTTCACCACATACGTGTTACTGGAGCATGTGAGGCACTGGCTGAGGTACCCCCCCACATGTTGTGCTGGGCACGTGTAGGACCCACGGATCTTGAAAGGCATGTTGGGGGGGCATATTGATCAATGCATCAGCAGAGAGCTGTCTGTTGTTCTCACAGAATCTGGTGCTGCTTTGAGTTGGTGTATGCTGGTCTGTGAGGGGCTTACTTCTGATGAAACTGAGCTTTGCCATGTTCGGGGTTGTTTGAAGAGGGAATTCAGGAGAGATTTGTTTCAGGAAGGGTCCCCATTGAGCATGGGTTGTAATTGTTTGATAATGTCATTTAAAATTCAAATTAGAGGCAGTCTTAAAGGAACTTTTCAGACAGCTGCCTCATTCATTCCAGCAAAGGCCTGTTTCATTATTATTCTTTGAGGAAAAAGGATGTGACTCTGTACAGGAGTAAACTAAATCATGGCTAAGTGCTAGCCCTGAACGCTAAAAGGCTGAACCTAACTCATTGAACTATTGTGCAATGGCTAAAATCCAGCTCCCTACTTTGTATTCCAGATCCCCTGACCTTATCTTTTTTCCTAGGTTTATTCACAAGCCATCAAACACCTCAGGCAAGTCTGTCACAAATGACCAAAGTAGATATGCCAGAGTACAATTGCTAGAAGAAATGATTACATAGGAGCATCTTCATTTAATTTAAACTAAAATCACTGTCCACATCTGTAAAAACACTTTAATGTTAGCCTCAGATCGCAGGCAGGCCACCTGCACACAGAGAAATCAAATTACAGATGCCTTGGTGTTAACATCTTGGTTCCTAGCTGAACAAATGCTTCTGCTGGGCATGTTTGTTTAAAAGCTTCTAAGTACAGCGTGTGCTTATGTAGCAGGCAATGTTTGGCATTCAGATTTTGTGACTAACGGATTCCAGGAGAGGTGGGGCTGTTAGTCAGCTGCGTGGCCCCCTCTTCTATCTCTTCCTTCAGCGACTGTGATCAGTTTTATTCTCTCTCTCTCTCTCTCTCTCTCTCTCTCTCTCTCTCTCTCTCTCT
>ML685765.1:22552687-22596925 GCA_007922175.1 Pelusios castaneus
TCTCTCTCTCTCTCTCTCTCTCTCTCTCTCTCTCTCTCTCTCTCTCTCTCTCCTGTTTTCAGCAATCATCCCCCTCCTTCCCGTTCCTTCTTTTTGGGGATGCATAAGGTAGAGTGACCAGATGTCTCAATTTTATAGAGGCAGTCCCATTATTTGGCACTTACAATAAATGGCTATTACTTCTTGTCCCCTTTCCGATTTTCCATACTTGCTACCTAGTCACCTTAGAAGGAGACATGCAAGAGAAAGCCAGGTAGGCCAGGGGGCAAGGAAAGGTTCCAGGCAGAAGCTCTGCCAAGAAGCCGAGCAAGCGAGTTTAACGATAATACTGTTTTCCTCACTCTACTAAAGGTTAGAAGAAATCAGCTCTTCCCCATTGTCACATGGCAGAGTCTCATTATTTTATTAGTAACATTCAGGGCTCAACAAAATTAGCAGCACACTAAATGGATATACTAAACATTAAGGTGCCCCCTGCTGCCGGAAAAAAAAACAAAAAACCCGCTGCCCAGGGCGCTGTCAATGTTTCACCCCTGAAATACTGTGATGCAGCTAGGTGCTATGACGACCTGGCACTCGGGGTTTGTTGAGTCCTGGTAATATTTATTATTTGATTTACCATAGCACATGGGTGCGCTAGTCATGAACCAGGACCCTCTTGTGCTAGGTGCTGTACAAATACAGATAAAAAAGATGGTTCCTGTCACATTAAAAATATCCCTTAGCGGCAGTTTCACAGCTGCAGGGCTCCATCAGTCACTCAGATGGCTAATGGTAGGGAAATAATACCATAAGCCTGTTTGTTTTAGTCTCCAGTGAGTGAGAACACTCTAGGTATGTTAATATTTTTCCTCTTTGTTTTACATGAATGACTAGAGTTAAAAAACATGGCAAGCAGAAAAGCAGAAAAGTCCTGGCCCTCAGACGCTGAACCAGGGCGGCTGTGTTTATGTCTCTTATTCAGCTTCCTCAAAGGGCCTTTGAGATCATTCAGGAAATTGCCTTGTGTTCACAGATTAATGGTTCATGAGCATCTTGAGATTTTTGACTTCTTGTGCAAATTTAGGACAAGAATTTTTTTATTTTGCAATTAAAAAAAAACAATCAAACAACAAAAAACCCAAAAAACCCTCCTGCAGGGTGGGCAAACTCTTCCCTCTCATTCCAATTTTAGATATTAATACCAATATCATTTTGAGAGGGACAGGTATCATTGATCAAATCACTTGCTTCAGAGCGTCACTGGACCACATGTAAGATCAGGACAGCATTTCTTTCTCCACTCACACCCTCCACAATGGACAATATTGCATTCTGAGAACAGGGGCATAGCTCCAGGTGGGAATGGGTGGGACCGGGCCCACCCACTTGGCCAGCAGGCTTGCCCACCCCTACCTGCCACAGGGCTCGGCAGCAGCACAAGCTTCACTGACTCAACCATGACCACGGATCGGCCAGCAGTGGGCAGCTATGGCTGCGAGCAGCGGCGCTGCAGGCAGATGGGTGGCAGTGGGCTGCTCTCTGCCCACAGCTTCAGCCCCAGGCAACTGCGGAAGCCTTCATACAGCAGGGACCGGGCTGCCTCTACCCTCCCTCCTCCTCCCAACACTCCAGTTGCTAGGCAACTGGAGCATCGCCAGGAAGCTTCCAATCACTGAAAGCAGGACTGGCCAGATCCATCCTGGAGACTCAGGCGCCCAGCCAGAAAACGGGGGCTGGTTACTGCCCTGTCTGGGAGCTGTTGATTGTAATCCCTAGAAGCACCAGATGCTGACATTGGCAGAAGACGGTCCCACAGGCTCAGGTCCCAAGAGCCCTTCTAATTGCAGTATCTCTTAGGGGAGAGAAGAGGCAGGATTCAAGTGTAATGAATATAAAGGGGATTCTTTTTGGATTGCTGGGCATATAGAAAATCTTTGGTTTGCTCTGTCTTTCTAGCTCCCAGATCTGTACTGGTATCCCACACTAAGGCTGCGTCTACACTGGTAAATTTAGGCGACTTAAGCTTGCTTAAGTCAACTTAATTTACCCTGCGTCGGCACTACAGTTTCCTTAAGTCGACTTAAGCAGCTTGCTTAAGTCGACTTAAGAAAAATAAAGTTGACTTAATTAAAATTAAGTCGACTTTATAACACCACCTTTCAATTAGACCTAAGGCTGAAGTTGACTCCTAGAGTCGACTTAAGCCAGTGTAGACATGGGATAGCCCTAAATCGACTTAGGGCTACCCCAGGGCTACATCAATGCCCTCCCTGCCAGGGGAGGGCACAGGGGGAGCCTGGCATGCCCCCCACAGGGCAGGGCAGAGCCCTTCCCACCCTGCCCCTATGCCCTGCCAGGTTCCCTGTCCCCCTTCGCCCCATTGTACCTAGGTACAATGGGGCAAAGGCTGAGCCCCCTGACATTGGGCAAGGGGTGTCCCCCCGCCTCTGTGGACCTCCCCTAGGTCCCCTAAGCCCCTAGAAGTCGACCTAGGCGTCCAGTGTGGACACTCTAGGTCGACTTTTTAAGTTCCCCTTTAAGTTGACTTTATTTTTAAGTGTAGACACACTAAGTCGACTTAAATTAACAAGTGTAGACATAGCCTAATAGAGGGGCTCCTTAAATCCTGCTCTGGACCTAACATCCAGGGGGTGGTTGTCTAACTGCACTAACGTAACCCAGGAAGACCACTGGAGAAAAATAATTACACAAAGAAATTCTGATAATATCTGTTCGATTCCTGGCTTCCCCTAAAACGTGCGGCAACAGAAAACCAGAGAAACATCTGAGATCATCTGGGGTGGAGCACTAAGCAAGAGGGCAACCCCGTGAGGGAAAATTGGTTCTTGGCCTTCTACCTTCCCAATGCTAACAGACTATTATTCTGCATTTTCTGCCCAGCGTCTGTTCAGTAACTGCAGGGTTGTCTGGGAGATGGACTGAGATGATCCAGCGTATGTGAGGAAATAAGTCTATGTCCCTCTGACCTGCCTGAGGAATGATAACTAGCTTGTTATGGGAGGTAAATATCCACTGCAGTCAGGTTGGAATTTGAAGGACGTCCTCTTGACGTCTTTTAAGGTGATGAGAGAGACAGTCACTCCAGCTTCATTAATGGAACATGCAGAGCTTTGTTTCTTTAAAGCCAGGCTCTTCAGATCCATCAAGGGCCTTAGTTTTAAAATCTTTGATAAGGCAAAATCACATCTCAGTTTGCTTTGCAGGCTCCTTTTTGCCTCGCTGAGGCACGTGTTAGATTTCACCCATAAAACTCTGCAGCGTACGTTCCTGCAACAGGAAGAAAGACACTGGGAAGAGAAATACTATGCACGAGATGGGAGGGAGTATGCTGAGAGCTATGGAGAAAGCTGGCATGCCCTGCCCCAGCTGCAGAGAGGATCAAAGAGCAGATAGATGGAAGAGGACTGGTAAGCCACATCTGTGTTCCCTCCTGGCCAGCCATTGAATTATTGTTTTCCTGGGCTTTGTCCCATTAAGATTTCAATGATCCAAGCAACTGGGGTTTCCAGTGCTACCCTTGGGGGACCGTTCCACACCTAAGGCATCTCACTGGGAGGAATTCTTGCCTACACATTTCCTTTCCTCATTTTTCTTGCTGGACCAGTGAAGCGGAAGGTGGGGATTACCCGGTGGGCCCATTACCATGCCAAGCAGAGCCAGAGGCTTCAACAGAGGGCTCGATGTCTTCACTCCCCTGTTGTTCCCTGCATCAGAGCCCCTATTCATTCAGGGCTGAGGCCGGGGAGAAGCAGGCTGTGCTGCTCGCCACACAATTTTGTCTGCCTCTGGGGCTGTCAGTCTAGCCCCTTTCATCCGGTCTTTTACAGCATGGGGCTGGTGTCACTTTTCAACGAATGGATGGGCTCAGTGACTTGCACATGTTACAGGCACCTTAGCTCTGGGGAAACAGGATAGGTAGGGGGCGAAAAGTTTCAGCGTGAGGAGGTTATTGATGTGCAATATACCTTACCTGGCGAGTCTCATCTCCAGGGGAAACTGCAATTTGTTCCTTGGTTCTCGCTGCTCTTTGTACATAGTAGTGTGTCCCTTTAAAGTCAGCTTTTCCTGGGAGCTCTGGCCTCAAAGATTTCCTTCTCCCTGTGCGGGAAATGCCAACTTGACAAACCCCGCCGACACGGTGCCTGATTTTTAATTCAAATTGAGACTAGCAGAGGGGAAAACAGATCTTTGGATCTATTGCATCTCCTGGGGATCGCAGCATGCCACAGATTCTTGGGTGCTCTGGAGATAAGGCAACCTAGACACTGGATGTCACCAAAACTCCACCAGAATCAAAGTAGAGGGAGCAGCTATCTGGCAGTAAAAACCTCCACTTCTTAAGTAAGGCAGCCCTGTTAGCAAGTAGGGATCAGTGTAAGAACTCATGGAGACCATCCTTCTCTTTCTGTCACTGGAGTTATTCCAGCAGGCGAAAGAGATTCAGGTGAAGGAAAAGGGGTGAGTTGTCAACAGAGACAACAGAAGCATTGAGAAACAATCACTGGAAGGCGAAATGAGATGGTTTTGCCAATTTTGGTGAAGTGGTGGGACATGGGGAAATAGCGTGAAGAGGTGCCAGCTGGTCCAGTGGTCTCCCAAATCCATCCACCTGGCTGACAACATTGAGAAAAGAGAATGCAGGGTGGGCAGCGGAAGAAAATATCTAGCTCCTTAATTTGCCTCTGCTTTCAAGCTCCAAGTCCTGGAGTCTCCTAGAACACTTTCCCACAGCCCTGCAAGCCACTCCGTGCCTGGAGCTCAGCCCCGATGCAAGGTTATGTAATGTTTGGAGATCCTTGGATGAAGAGTGCAAGCATCGGTATTATTATTTCTGTACAGTCTTTATGCTGTTTTCTTCTTCCCTCTCACCCCACAGGTGTGTCTCTTCAACTCTGCCAGAGGGAAAGGAAAGTAAAATTGACAAGTTCTCCACCTCCCTGGGCTTGCTAATTTCTCTTTGGCACAGAGCAGGACACACTTGCAAAGCACGAGCCCATACTTGCCCACAGGGAGGGGGGCATACAAACTGTGGGATCATGGATTCTGTACACAACAGAGTCCAGCTGGATTAACGAACTTCATACCCACAGGAAAATTCAGATCTGGATTCTTGCTCCTCTGTGTGCCTCAAAAAAAGCTGTGAACTGTGTACGTGTCATGGCCTGCTACTGGAAGGAAGGAAAGTTGTGTGTCATAGTGCCGGTATTGCTGACAGCCTGAGGAGTTTCTCCTTTGCTTGGCCAGAGCCTGTGCTTTTGTAGCAGGAAGCCACTGTCCTACCCCCACTTCTGCGACGGAGCTACAGGTGGCTACTACATACAGCAGACCAAGACATAATGAATTTGTTACAAGTCAAGAATTTCTACTTTCCCATTACACCATTTCGAACACCAAGGCCTGTGTCCCACAGTGTCTAGTTCTACCTGACTGTCTTACTATTTTAAACTTTGGTTTGTTTGTTTCTTTTAAGTGCACTGATGCATAATACAACGCCTGGCTGGACTGTCGAGAGAAAGCCCCACTTGAACTGTTTTTGTATTCATTTATACAGTGCTTCACTGACCTTCTAAATATAGAGGCCTCAAATTAAATTCTAACATTACTGCTAATCAGCGGACCAGGACATTAAACTGATTGAGGCCTTACCTGACTAGATTTAGCTTTCATTAAGTTATGTCCACAGAACAGCCCTTCCCACGGAAGCAAAGTCCTTATTTTCTCCACTAGGGAATGTGAAAGCAACGTATTTCACTGTTTAAATGGTTAATCCTTTCAAGATCCAGAAATAACTAGGGTCTAGACACTGTGCTCTCTCGCCAACATCTGCTGTTAGAAGTCAAAAGCTGAAAGCAAGTCATTTACATCAGGGTTTAGAGAAATGTGAAGCCGCTACAGGAACAGGGGCATAGTCAGCAGCACAGAGAACGTCTGAAAGGAGCTTGTCTGTGCCTGTGAAATGCTGCAAGAGGCTTATTTAATTTTGTGTGTATGTGTGTGTAAATTTCCAAAACAGTTGACCTAAATGAGTTCTTACCACGATCAGATAACTTAGGACAACAGAGTAATCCTTCTAATAGGATTAGCGGCTGTGCTGAAGGAGGCTTCAGGCTTTTCTGCTCTGCATCCTAATATATACGCATGCCCAAATGGCTATCTCACCTGGCTGGTGGCACCTGGGAAACTGACCTTTATTCATAGCTTTATAGTCGCAGAGACTTTAAGGCCAGAAAGGACCCTCATGATCATCTGTTGTGATCTCCTGCACATTGCAGGCCACAGAACCTCACCCACCCGTTCATGTAATGGACCTCTGACCTTTTACACCAGTTTAAACCTGCTAATGCCCTATATTGCAGAGGAGGATGAAAACCCCCAGGGTCTCTGCCAATCTGATCGGAAGGAAAATTTCTTTCTGACCCCATAGGTTGGTGGCCTGTGGGTGGAGTGGGTGGGTGAGGTCTTGAGGCCTGCATTTTGCAGGAGGTCAGACTAGATGATCATACTGGTCCCGTCCAACCTTAAAGTCTATGAGTCTATAAATACGGCAATCAGTTATATGCTGAGCATGTGGGCAAGATCCACCAACCAGACACCTGGGAACGAATGCTCTGTAGTAACTCAGAACCCTCCCAGTCTAGTGTCCTATCACCAGCCATTGGAAATACTTGCTGACAGCTGTTGCAGATGAGCTACATGCCACTGTAGGCAGCTCATGGTACTATCCCTTCCACTAATTTATCAAGCTCAATCTTAAATTGGTCTTTTTTTTTTTTTTTTTTGCCCACACTGCTCTCCTTGGTGGGCTGTGCCAGACCTTTACTCCTCTAACAGTTACGAACCTTCACTTAATTTCAAGCCTACAGTTACTCCTAGCCAGTTTACATCCATTTATTTTTGTGTCCACATTGGTGCTAAACTTAAATCTCCCCCCACCCAATCCCTTTTCTCTCAACCCCTGCTTTCTTCACCACTCCAATGAAGCAGCCACCGCTATTTGCTGTGCTTTTTTTTTTCTTATTTCCAATGCAAAGGGTGGGAAACAAAATCAGACAGACCTCGGGGGATTATCATCAAATGTGTGTGTTTCTAGTGAGGTTCCACAGGGATCAAAGCTAGGCAAAACTAGTCATCAATGAGCAGGAAGTAAATATTAAAATCACTGGGACAACATTTTCAGAAGACACAAAAATTGGTGGATTGGTAACAGTGAAGTCAAGGTGGGGCTAGCTGGATTACTTTGGTTGTTGGGCCTGTTCACACACAATGAAGTTTAATATGGCCGAAGGCAATGTTATAAATCTGGGAACAAGGGATGTGCATCATACCTACAGAATGAGGAGCTGGGTCCTGGAAAGGAGTAACTCACTCTGAAAAGAATACAGGGGGACAAGCAACTGAATTTGAGTTCCCAGCAAAAGGCTGCGGCACAAATGGTGAAACAACCCCCAGATGCATGTAAGGAAGTGATGCGCAGGAAGGTGATGTTTGCCTCTGCAGATGGGACTGATACGGGAACACTGCTTACGGTTTTGGTGTCCACATGTGCAATAGGATGTATCAGCACAACACATTTGCAAATGTCATGTTGTGTGTGTTTCTTATTGGTTTGGAAGCTGCCACAGGCCTGGAGCAGGGGGAATCTAGGAAAAAGGCACTGCTAGGAAACTCATCATCCGCGGCCATTTGCTAGGAGCCCAAAGCATTGGGCTGGGGTGGGGGCATCCTGCCTTCATGTGCATCCCTATGAGAATCAAGGGCATGACAGAGAACAGCTTTGGGACCCTGAAAGGTCAAGGATCCTGCATAAATCTTCAAGGCTCTTCTTTTTGGGGGTATTTGCTGGGCTGGACTGGGCGAATTGTAGTGAGAAAGCATAGGAGCAGAGATGCAAAGAGAAGCGGGCTGGACCGGAAAGGAAGTGAGCTGATTGAAGATGAAGGAGCAGCAGTGGAGAGAGACCCAGAGCAAGGGCTAAAATCTCCTGCCCTATGCCATACTGCAAAGCAACAGATGGCCTCCTTGCTAGGGCTATACTTAGGACGTGGTTAGCTCCGCTAGATCCTCACCATTAACAGCAGCTCCTATTGGCATTCCTGGGACTTGTCCAGCACACCAGGCTTTTTCACACCAGGCAGCGGTGGTAGCTTCTCGGCAGCACAAGCCAGACTTCTCTCCAGGCCTCAGTGCTAGCCCCCCCCAGTCCTACAAGGGGCGAGGTTGCGGTTGCTCGGTGCCTTCTGCTGCGTATGCAAGTCAGGAACAGCATGTGAGATAGGTGAGGTGCTGAACTCTCCCAATCCACTGGTCGGTTTCAGCCCAGGCATGCGAGCATCTTTTTGTTTTCTCAGCTATTTACACCTGCAGCTGATTTCTTCTCCGGAAATGGGAGGAGGCAAGCGTTACCTGTTTTCTGATACAAGGGAGCACAGCTCATGAATTGCTGCTGGTTCCCATCCGGAGATGGGCTAGACAGGCTTCCCTGCCAGCTGGAGCATTGGGTGCAGGAGTCCAGTGGTGGGCTGGAGGTGGAGACAATGGAGACAAAGGCTAGAGATGGGAGGTGCTGTGCTCAATGGTGGGGGTGAGGGATGCAAACCTCCTCTCAGTCAAAATGCTGTCGACCTGGGCAAGGATTTGTTGAGTGTTTCTTCTTCTGACCATGCTCTGAATGGTAGCTGGAGGCTGGGAAGAGGAGTGGTGTATGGCCTTAGCACTCCCATGCTCTGGAAGAAACCAGTTTATGTCTCCCTGGCTTGGCTGTGCTGATGTATCCCACCCTGCCCATCCTCTCATTGGCTGGGCAACTGCAGATCTCTGGGGGGAGTGGGGATGGAAGGAGATTTAACCCATATTTGTTAAAAGGCAGGTACCCAGTGTCTATGGGGCTGGGCAATAAACAGCAACATGTGGGATTCAGTGCTGGAGAGGTCTTGTCTGAACAGAAGCCCACTAGCCACCCACAGCATTTCACTTGTGGGACTTACTCCTGATGGGCAAGAGGGTGAGGAGATGATGACACTCAGTGCCCCACATGATTAGCATGAACACATTCAAAATCCATATCTGCATCTTCTCCCCCCTCTCCTTGAGGCCAACTAAGCTGGGGTATCAGTTCCACTCTGCAGCGGGCACCCACTACAGGTACCAAGAGCCAGAACCATCTGGTTCCAAGACAACAGAGTCCTGTGGCACTTTTAAAGACTAACAGATTTATTTATCGCATGAGCTTTCGTGGGAGAAGATCCCACTTCGTCAGACGCTTTGAAGAACTTGGAATCTGGTTCCATTCCAGACACAAGTTCCCAGAACTTCCCTGACACTTCCAGGAAACAGCAGGATGATTTCAAGCAGGGTTATTATTAAAATGCAGCTTGTTCTCCATCAGCCTTGATTTTCTGCAGCTCTGAGAATTGCAGAAAAAATGGGAATTAGAGCTCCAGGGCTAGGTAAAAATCTCCATTTTCTTAGCTTAGCTCTACAATAGGTCGGACTGCTGTTGGCTAAGAATTTCAGTGGCAATGCTGCAAATTTAACAGGCATTTGTTTACCAAGGCCATATGCCACAAATCAATTGTCCAGAAAGGGCGGCTGGACTTACTCTCTCTCCAAGAGCAACAGGCGCTGTATTCATCACCTGGTATTTAACAGACATCTTCAGTAGGGGACTGGCACGGAAAAGACTTCACAAGAAGCTGAGGGAGTATAAAAATGACAATTGTACATCTTTCTTAGCGTTGGGACCCATTTCTGCTCTGATACCCATCAGAGAGTACATCCATCAGGAGCCAGATAGTGCTATAGGCAGGGCCTGAACACAGGACCATGTGGCATTGGTCCCCAGTGAGAGTTTCAGTAGCAACATGTCTCCCTGGAGCCACAGGGAATGAGAGCGTGCCCTGAACGGTGAGCTCCTGGGCTAATGTAGCAGAAGGAGAGGCTATGTTTCCTACCAGAGTAGCCGTGCCACGAGGGGCTGTTTGCACAGCCTCAGAGAAAAGGGGGGGATTCCTACAGAGAAAGTCCTTTCTCAGGAGATTTCACACACAATTTTGCACCGTTCACGTTAGCAGATTACGCACATTTAAAGAATCAACAGTCGCCTAATCCTCCAAGGGCATCCCACCAAACTAAACAATTGAAACTGCTCAAAATATTTTGATCCTTACCCCTCCCTAATGCCCAGCTGGCCCTGAAAACTTGTTTCATTTTCTGACTTGGAAATTCTCACAGCAGTTTCACCATTTATTTTTTAATGTTCTGTTTGCTTTTTTTTCTCCAAAGATAAATGATCATTTTCCAGTTATTGTTTTTTCCTTTTCCCTTCACCTTCCCAATTCCACCCCACCATGACTTTGCTCCATTTTGGTGGCAAAAGGGAGAAAAATGAGCCAAGGGGAGGGATGCAAAGGGGAATAATGGGAGAAAAAAGGAAAATGGAAAAGAAAATAATAGAAAAAATTCAAATTAAGGAATTTTTTATAGTAAATACAAAGAAAAGTTGAATAAATGAAACATCCTTCCTTCCTTCCTTCCTGCAGAATTAAAATGATTTGAATTTTCAAATTTTGTTCATAAATCATTTTTTTTGGCACGCTCAACAGATGACAAATCCTTTGAGGTTTGCCAATTGTATAGTTCTTTGTTAATTCCCTTCGCTAGCTGATTGTTAAAAGATACAACAGTGAGTGGAGGAGTTGATATTGCCATCAGGTAACAAACAAAACTGGAGTGGGAGGGCGGGCGGATGAGAAACAATGATCTGAATATACGAGAACCTCAAGGTAGTCAGTGTATCTATATCTCGGAACTGGATCATCTGAATTGCATGCGTTTAACAACACTTTTGCAAACTCAGCCTGGTACCCAAAATGTATTTTAGTTAGATTTTATAGGCTTTTGGACACAGGACAATTCTGCCCCAGTTCCCTTAGGGCATCTTCCCTCCCGCATCTCCAATCCTTACATCTGTCTGTGGAGCTATGAGACTGGGCTTGCCTGATTCAGATGTGTGCAGGAAAACAAAATCTCTGACAGCCAAGGACACACGGATCTCTGCAAGGAATCTTAAGGCCCAGGCTTGCTCGTTAAGGAACAATCAACTCCATGCAGCATGCCCATCAAGTGAATTCAATAGAAAAATTCCATGGGCTTTTGTGGGAGCAGGCTTGGGCCCCAGTTTTCTGTCTGTAGTACTCTCCCAATATGTTTTTCCAACCTGATAATATCATATTTGTTATTTCAATAGCGAGCTCTGTGGGGGAGGAAGAATGTCTTAGTCATGTGCCCTACGATACTGCCAGGGCAAGGCTACACTGTTGGTGGCAATGCGACAACAAAGAATCGATTATGCAAGTTTGATTGAGTGTCCATAAAGACGTGCTCAATCGAACTCAGAATTAGCTGGACGTCGATTGGCTAAGACCTACCCAGCAAGAATTGTAGCACTGATTTGATGGGAAGGCATTTCACATTGAATCAGAACTGTGGGGACTCTGCGGTAAGTAGGCAATTGGAGGGAAACATGAACGGTATTTTAAGTACTTTGCATTTCTCCCTTTGATTGCCATCGAAATCATGCCGCAGTGTACACCAAGGCTGAGAATGTATACATTGCACTAATCGTGTCTATTATTTGTAATCAGTCAATTAGTTTGAACAGCAATGAGATAATGCACGCTTCTCTTGCACCTTGTAGCCAAAAGTTCTACAAATCTCTCCACCCCAAGGGGAATCAGTGCCTGCACAGAGAGAATTGGCTGATGATGACTGATGATTGTGGCGATTGGGAAGTCTGAGTCCCGTCCCCTTTTATATGTGAGCATCACATAAATACACGGAGGGAGCCACTGAAATATAAGCTGCTAATCCTGCTACTCTGCAGATTTCTTTTTGGCATGTGGACCTCTGAGCTGCATTTCCCATCCATATTAAACTAAAAAAGATAAGCCAGCTAGTGCTTCATGCATTATAAAAGGGGACAGTGTCACACTTCGGAGAGTGTACTAGAGAATCTACAGAGCCTTGCTCCCACAGACCTCGCTGATAAAGCAATGGCTACTTTGCCATACAAACATCATGTAATGTTAAATGCCATCCAAGCAGATTGAGTCTGGTAGAGCAAGACTCTGTGGCCCTCCTGAGCCCAAAGAATGAAGAAACTGAAGAGGAGTGGGAGTCTCTCTCTCTCGCTCTCCATTTCCATAACTCAGCTGTCAATACACTGTGCTGTTCCTAGATTAAGTGGATGATGGGGTTCTGTTTTGCTGAACACTATCATCGCTGCACTCCATGCATCAGATCGTGCTGTGCAGATGCTGATTGCTGCACTGGTAGGTGAGATGCATACCCTGGCTCTGCGGGACCCAATGTAATCCTATGCTGCAAGGCAGGGTGTGAAAAACACATATGTAGAAATTTAAGGACTCGTGGAATGTGTATTATGCACTTTAAAGAAGGGGCAGATATCCTTGATAAACACTGCCAGAGGCTTAGAGAGAAAGAAAAAGAAAAGGTCCCTTATAAAATTATTCCCCTGTAATTTAAGTCAACAGAAGTGGTACCATGATGGAAGCCAGCAGTTATGTCACATTGTTTTATCACTATAATTACATCAAGAACACAGTTACTGTCTGGGAGCGATAAGATTAAGGGAAGCAGCCTTCTGAAATTTTGTATTCATGGCTCTGGGATTTATAGACTGGTTTTGTGTTTGGCCATTATGTTCATTTACTTTCCTTTAGCTCTGGAGTTCTGTGTCACTGGAGAAATACTCTCAGAAGAGATCCCCCAGCACCTTCTGCTGCAGTGAGGTTCACTGGGATCCCCCAAACCTGGGGAAACACAATGTGGTTAAAGAAGATTGTTCAGAAAATGCTTTAATATCTTTCATTTCACTAGTCAGAGAAGAGGGAGTCAGCACTGGACGGTAAGTTGAAGAGATCCATGCTCATTTTGTCTGCCAAGGCTGACTCCGCAGCCCTGCCGTCTGAAGAACTCAGCTCCGACCTTCTTTACGTGACCATTAGATCGCTGGGACAACCAATGGCTGACCTTTCTTTCCAGGAGTTCACAGCCTTCCAATGGGGGGTGCTGGGAAAATGCTTACTCAGTGAAAGATCTCTCATTACAACCTCACCCTTGCTTCTGACTCCCAATTGCCCTGAGAAGGAAACACTCAGAGTAGAGATTGCCCTGATCTTCTGTGGTTTATCTACAAGGGTTCCTACTTACTTTCACTGGTATGGCTTGCTTCCAATTTGGGAGACAGTTTGGCTACCTGCCTGATAATAGCATCGTTCTTTAGAAGTTAGACAAAAACCCTGGCTGGGATGATTTAGTGGGAGTGGTCCTGCTTTTAGCAGGGGGTTGGACTAGATGATCTCATGAGGTCCCTTCCAGCCTTATGATTCTTTAAAGTGCAAAGAAGCGCTGTTACATGTACCTTTCCCTAACTTGTGGTATCACTCTACCAGCTGTCTATAAAATCCAAAATCCTCCAAACATTTGTTCGCTCATCTCGAAGGATGAATCCCAAAAGGCCTGGCCTTCACCGCCATTCATTATCCACTACTCCCACTTCCCCTATCACTTTGGAATACACAGCTCCTCTCTCTGTTCAGGAGACCAGTGCACCACACATACCTACATCTTGGCGGATGACTCATCTGTTGTTGTACTCTTTACTGGGGATCCCCTTATTTACTGTAAATTGTTTCGAGGCACCATAATGTACAGCAAACAGTGCAAGAGAAATTGGAAAGCTATAATTACTGCTGCTGTCTGTTGCTAAGGGAAGCTGTTACAGCAAAGGGTAAAATGATGTTTCAGAGAGTCAATGGATTGCTTTCGATTTGGGGGGGGGGGCAGAGGAGGTGTTCTTTTTACAGTGAAAAGCAGGACATGGAAATGAGACTGCAGGGAAGGAGAGATGCAGAGTAACTGTCAGACCAGCCACAAGGTTGGGCCAAAAGCCTTTTTTCTATCCAGCAATTCATTACGTCTTATGGCGGACATTGCTTCCAGGTTTCAGAAGGGAATTCAGCCTCGGTGAGCAAAGGAACAATGTTTCTCTTCTGCTGAGAGTAGCAACGAGACAGCCAATCGGTGCCAAGTATTTTTTCTGTGGATACCTGTCCACTAGAAACTCAACTGAAACTTACCTGACTCATTTGTCACAGGGGCCACAGAGCACTTGTCAGATAATAATGATTGCTGATCAATAATATTTTGCACAATCCACCACAGAGCAAGGTGCCGGGTAATCAGAGAGCAATCTGAGCTCTGTAGAAGACTGAATGATGGGAAGTTTACAGTACATTTTGCTAGGCAGGCACAATCCAGATGAAGATAGCGCCACGCAATGTAACCCCATCCTGTTTATGACATTGTTTACTATGCTTCCCACAAAGTCCTGGGATAAAATATCCTCTTGTCTGAAGTCAACAGCGACAGTGCAGTTAAGGATGATCCGTCATGCCAGAGAGCTTTATCATGGTAATTACATCAGGAGCAAGTTTACTGTTTGAAAAAGAAGTAAGATTACAAGAAGCAATACACCAAAACAGCAGCAGAGGCACAGCTAAGAGATACACAGCAGGGAAGAGGAATATGTTATGCGAATGAAACTAAGACTAGATTTAACACTCTGAGGACCAAATTTCCCTTGACTGCACCTGGAGTATTTCTGGGCACATCTCTTTTCACACTCTCATATAAGATCCTGCATGCACAGATAATTCATTTTGCACTTGCTGATAGACACACCCACTACCTTTGCAAGCGCAAAGGCAGAGGGAGTAGCGATTCCTACAGAAACTGGCAGGTGGCCATGGTCCATAGACACGCAGCGTCAGGAGATACAATGAGTCTGGATGGCACAAGACACAACCTGGCACAGGCAGACTCTGACACAAAGGATTTTGCCAAACAGAGGCACAGAGAGCCAAGAGGCCCTCTGCCACCCAGGCAGTAAAGTCATAGTCTGCAGAGCTTTTGGGAGCTATAAGCCATTTTGTAAACTCAGCGATCACCACTCAGCCCCAGAGCCCTACCCCGGACACTGCTGGGAATCACCACCCTCCACAGATCCACTTTTGTGATAGCCTTGTAGGCCACTAAGTACAAGCAGGCAGGAGCAGGGCTAAGGACACAGTGAGCCCCTTCTCTCGTGGAGGCAGCCCATTCACACTGGTGCAAACAGCAATCGGGGCATCTCCTGTGACTCTGCTCTAGCTGGGTGGTAACAGCAACACCACTTGGGAGCCCATGGTTGTCCCCTCCTTAGACTCAGGGAAATGTACCACTCACACTAAGCCATTCAATACACAGGACAGCACTGGAGAATCTACTGTCCCATGCTGGAGCCATCGCAAGCTGCCACCCAGCATCTGACCTGCCTCTTCTAAGTGAAGCTCATCAACACAGAACAAGAAATGGACCCCAGTCACATTGGCCAGCTGCCAGGATCCTGGATCCCTTCCAATCCAGGGCATGACACAGAGACTACACTTGTCGCTTTGGTGACTGACCTGTTCCTGTTCTATGGCATCCATGCCATCCTACTGGGTCTTTCTAGAGCACCAAGACCAGTGACCACCAAACACACAGGTGGGGTGCATGCAAATTCCCCGAAATGAGACAGAGCCTTCTTCTTAGATCCCAATTGGTGCTGCAGGGGCTTAGCACATCCAAAAATCACATCATTTTATTTAGGTCTAAACAGAGATTTAGACACCTTACTTTGACCTGCCATGTTTGCAAATTGTGGCCATGTATCTGCGGTGTACATACATGCATAATGCATTTAAACTGAAAGCTCAGCTAGAGCCCCAGTCTGCCCAGGAACGTGCCCAAGGACCAATTTATTCTTTCACTGTGGAGTTTTCATTTATTTGGTGTTCCAGCCAATACTGGCTAGCAGAAGGCCCTTCAAAAGTGCTATAATTTGCGGCATTAGCTTTTAGTGCTCTACGCAGCTGGCAGCAAAGGTGGAGGGTACAGGGGTCTGATAATTTTTGGGACGATTTGGAATGCACAGGGCTTGGGGGGTTGGGGGGGGGTTGGTGTGCAAAAGCTCCTTTTCAATCTCCTGTTTAAAAAAACATCCCCAGAGCAGAACTATTCCGAGTGCGTGCAGGGCACTCGCTCGCTGGACGGCTGCATATTTGTTTTATGAAATGCTCTGCACGGCGATGTAAGATTTATGATACACATTGGAGAATATATTGAGAGCATTACCAAACAGGCCAGTTTTCAAAGTCATTAAAAACCAGCTAAAGCTAGACAAGAGGCCTCCCCCCCCTCCCCCCAAGCATCTCCACATGTAGGGCACACTGTTCTGCTTCATCTTCCTTAGCAGACCACCCCAGTTGAGCAATGAACTTTGCAGCTCCCCTGAGTAAGACAGAAGATACTGGGTGGACTATGAGGCAATGTAGGTTGCGTGTTGGATCCCTGATGTCCAGGCTAAATTCCAATTTGGGTAATTGCATTTTGGCTATTGAAATCCCTCCTAGGCTGCACAGTCACAGATGAAAATAGTATCCTTTTCTTTCTGACCTAAACTGTTCTATGGGGTTGCTACTGTTGCAGATGCATGATGCTTGCCAGATTTTCCAGTCCAGAAGGAGGTGCATGTCAGTGTTCAGTGTAGGGAACACAGTAAAGGGATCAATTTATGTTCCACATAGAAAAACAGATCTGGAAAGACACTGTGGTGCGCACACACACACACACACACACACACAGCATACAAGGCACTGTGATACCCATTTCTGTAACGTCCAGTGATGTTAGATAGGACACAAACAAATTATGAGGTATACAAATCATGCATAAGCCAATCGCCTGCTGATGGGGGTTACGAACCAAACTTCCCCTATAAGTAGGTTATTCCATAAATGCCTTTACAGCATTTCTTGTATCTTCCTCTGAAGCACCTGGTCCTGGCTATAATTTAAAATAAAAAAGTGGGCTAGCTGGCCCAAACATTGATAATTCTTATGCTCTTCAGGATAGGAAATGATCATAGTGATATTAGGGTTGATTATTCTTTATCACAGTGATTCACGTAAGTATATTCTATAAAACCAACCCTGACTGGAACTCCAGAAGGAGATAAAAGTTGGACAGAGATGGGGGCTTATTTCTGTCCATTATTTATCCTTATTTCTTCCAAGTTGAACTGACATCTTAAAAGCTAAGGGCCCCTCATGCCTCTGAGAGTTGGGCTGTTAGCTTCCTATGTCACGTGCTTTCTCACGGAGAAAGAAAATTGGAAGTTATCAGCAACGTTGCATGGAGGGTCAGACAGAGATTGGTAGCTGTGTAACTACTGCATTATTTTAAGCTACCAATTAATATACACTGAGGTTTAGAAAGCGACAGACAGGCAGCTAGTGGAGAGAGATACAGAGGTGAGTGATTAGGTGCATTGCAATAGGGATGGCTTTTGCCTTTCTTCAAAAGATCTAGCATTGTTCAACAGCAGAGACAGAGTGTCAGATGAGATATGGTTTGTTTTAGCACAGTGAGGACACTAGAGTGATAGGCCTGTACAGAGGGGGCTAATCCAGAGCCCACTGAATGTGATGGGAGTCTTTCTATTGAGTTTCGTGGTCCTTGGACCAGGCATTTGCCTTCCGGAGTCCACTTGAACCATTGGAGGATGAAGATGGTGTTCAGATCACACAACACACCATCGCCATTGAGACTGCCCTCCTGGGTCTGAAGAATAACTCTGTGTAGCTCAAAAGCTTTCTCTCTCACCAGCAATAATTGGTCCACTAAAAGATATTATCTCACAGACCAGCTATGGCTAAAACCAGTTGGCAGGGCCCACATGGGAAAAACCGACCTGGGATTGCCTGTGTTGTACATACTCATGACGGAACCAGAGGCTTTCTGGACACCCAGCATTCACCCTGGTACTTTTCACCATTGCTATCATCTCTTCAATACATTAAAACACAGAAAACAGACAGACCCAAGAGAGCCTGTCTCCTGAATTTGTCTCTGCCTCACAAGCAGGATAAATCATCCCTCCGAATGTAATATTGAAAGCACTCCCCCCAGCAGGACTGTCACCATCATTCATTAGCTGCAGTTTTGCAATTCTGCTGTTATGAACTAGATCCATGAGTCCACCCGTGCTACACAGGTGACATTCTCAAGCATTTTGCCTTGCCTCCGAAAAGCCATTATAGATAAAACAGCTCGATCTCTGATGCGACCTGAAGGGAGCTGACAGTGCCTTATCTTCAAAACATTGCCAGACACTTTCCAAGAGGAGTTTCACTTAACTCCACTCTTGCCTAGCGCAGCTGAGTTCTCTCTGATGTGCCAGGCCCCTACCTGCTAGCTGCTCTGTTTAACATTTCATCTGGGCTGTAGGACAGGGACTCAGAGAAAAGAGAACCACAGCCTACAGGAAAATGCCTCCTTAGTCTCCAGCCAGTTTGCTCTGATCCTGAGACCCAGATTCAGCAGCTCCATTTCTAGGGGTTTTACATGAGAGGTTAGGTGGCTCACAATGCAAATCGGTAGCCCAGCTTTCTACTTTTTGTAATTAGCTTGGTCTTGCCTCCTGGGATGAGAGGCTCTGAGATCGCAATAATGAGTCTCCCCATTGTGTGTCACACATGGTGAATAGGGTTGGTCAGATTTTTCACTGTGGATAATTATCTGATTGTTCTGCCTGTGAGTCAGTACTCCCAGATTTTCTCTAAATGGTTTGTGCCAGCAAATAGCAGTCTACGGGGTGTTTGGCAAGTTGACTACTTATTATTCGTGGTTCTGGTTGATCACGTCCAAGTCACATGATATTATTTCTGCCCCCTGAGTAGCTGATTTACAGTTTCTACTCAAGAAAATGAGACTGGAGGAATAATAAATAGCGAATTACACACGCTCTGGTTTGAATTTTCAAATACTGGATCATTCTGTGCTAAAGTTTGTGAAACTTTTTGAATTTTCCAGTATTTTCACAAGTAAACTGGTGCTTAAATACCCAGAAGTGATAAATCTCTCTGGCCTGTTATCTGACTGAGAGGACAGCAGAGAGAAGTCACCCTGTTTGTTCATGAATATACTCACAGATCACCTTCTGAATATGTCACATCAACTGGAGTTGCTATGGCCCTTAGTTCACTGATGGCATGACAGGAAAGAGGAACGTAGAGTAACAAAAATAAGTTGAAATGTAACAATATGAGACCTTCTCTCCCTTTTTTACCTTGCATAGGTAGAACTGTTGGGTTGGGATAGAATTTCACAATGCCAGGCCTCCTTTTTCAAAGACTGTGCTGTTGTGACTGAATGCTCCCTCAGTGCTTCACGATCGCAGCCTCACATTGGCTGGCTCAACAGCCCACTCTGATCTGTTTTGGGCTGGCCTCTTGGAGGCCTACCTTGACATTTGGAGCTCAAGTAGATAGGTGCCAACTCAACAGATAGCGTTCTCACAGCAGCATGGCCAACGACAGCATGGGCTAGCGCTCCTGCATGTACGTACGTACCCACGGCATCTAGACAGGTTTGTATTCAGGATGGCTACCCTGTGCAGCCGCACCCCTAAGAGAAGCTTGTCTGGCTGATGAAAGCTCAGGTTAGCTACTGTTAATGACACACCTGGCAGGATGTGTCTCTTCCCCCACCTGACAGGGCTGAATCTCGATCATCTCTGTTTGCACCCTAGCAATTGTGGTTACATAGGTCCAGTCATTGGAACAGAGAGGTGAGAAGGCAATGCTAGTAACTTCAATACACCCATTCAGATTCCCTCCTCCACAAACACCCATGGTCACAAACTCTTATACAATAAGGTCCTAACCCTGACTCTATTTTCTCCAAACGAATGCTATTTCCACCTTTAATATTACCTAAAATCTGTTAAACCAAAGGGTTTTCCTTATAGAAAAATCTCTATGCCAATAAAGGAAAAGGGGCTGTAGATTATGGTTAAAATAAAAGTATTTAATACTTCACATGTGGAATGCTCTAACTGACATTCTTTTTCTACATCTTTAATAGAAGGCTTAATTTTTTTTAATGGTGTGTGCCATGGTTCAAAGTAGGCTGATGTCTTTGTATATGAAACCTTGAACCTTGTTTAAAACTGTTTAAGTTTGGACAGTTAACACCTTTGACTCTCTGGGCCCATATACTCCATGAATACAATACTGCACATCAGTGCAATCAGATCTTGATGACAACTGTACCATTCCAGGCCCCAAAGGTGACTTTGTTCCCCCTGGACTCATCAGTTGCAGAGGGAAGAAGACCTTTCTCTCAGTCTGTTTCCTCCATCCATGGGCCATGTTTTTCTGGCTGGATGAGGGCAAATGAAAAGGTTCAGGTGTACAATCATTCTAGGACATTCATCAGGATCTATTCAGTACTGTCTGAGTAGCAGGGAAACACAGATTTTGATGATGGCCTTTGATGCCACTAATTAACTTCAGGTTGGGGACGCTCCAAGGAAATAGGACCAGATAGAAGAGAGCAGGAAGAAACTATCATGCCTTGTGGGGCACACCCTAGATGGACAGCAGCACTCTGTTCCCAGGTACCAGAAGCTAACCAGCCCCCTCCTGTCCCATCACCATGACACCTGAATACTCACTTGTCTCTGGAACGATGCCTTCCCACTCACATTTGGATAAATTTGACATCTTTTCCCCTCTGCTACCTGCTCGCTAACCCCTTGTCAAGTGAGCGAGAGGTTTTCCAGGAAAATGAGCAACATCAGCCAGTCTCACCCAAGCTGGGTCCTGAGCTTTCCAGCCCCTTCCTATTCCCAACAACTTGTGCGCTGCATGACAAATGACTAGATCTGGCTGAGGAGAATGGAGTTAAAAAATTCACTTAATTAAATGTACTAAAAAAGATCAATCTCAGAGATTAGCAGATAGATTTATCATACGGTGAGGGGTGGAAGGAAAGGAAGAGGATGGAGAAGATGAAAGCTGTGGGTGGTGGAGTGGATGTTTTTGCACACAGATAGTATTAGTTTGTCTGACAAGTACACATCCCATCTATAACCTTTATTGGATGTAATAGGCACAGAGACCCCTGAGTGAAGGTCTCATGGTCCGACCACACCCTGACTCAGGAAAAGGCAAGAGACTCAAGTCCTCCAGGATGCCTAGAGTGGCTGTGGGAAGTATCCAACTGGAGAGGAAGCCGCAGGGAGCAGCCAATCAGAGCTCCACAGACTTGTATAAAAGAAGCTGCTGGAATAACTGAATAGGCTAAGTTTCTGACTGGAGGTAGGGAAGCAAGAACCATGCTCCTAGCTGGCTGCAGAGCTGGCCATTGCATTTACTGCAAGGAACCAGGGGAACAAGGAAGGTGCTCCTGGATGGCTGCAGGAGCTACAGCTGTCTGGAGGGATGCAAGCAAGACTTCAGTCCTGCTGTAAGGGTGAATGTGAAAGTTCTGAGTGCTGTCAGCAACAGATTAAAAAGGAACACAACAGGTGGCTGGTATTTGTAGGGTTCCTGGCTTGGGACTAGAGTGCTGGGTGAGTTCAGGTCCCCCGCTTCCCACCCACCGCTAGAAAAATGGCATAAGGGGGTTTGCCTAAGACCAGGGAAGGGGCAGAAGATGCAGAAGAGGGCCAGCATTTATGGGACTTTTGTTATCCTCCAGAAGGGGAATGAACTGAACTGTAAAGAGTGACTCAGCTACAGAGCTGGGGCAAAGGCAGAGTCTCCAAGGAGGGTGTCCTGGGGGCACTGCTTCATACCAGAGGTGGGACAAGCTAAAAGAGAGACCAGGAGCAGCTGAGAGAGTTTGGGGAGCCAGCCCAGGAGGGCCTATAATCGAGGGCACTGTGATAGACTCTGTAGGATTGAGGCCAGGGAGGGCTATAGGAAGACACCAACGACGGTATTGTGGTGGGCCTTTTTGGACTGTGCCCTGTAAGGGGTTTGTTTCATTCACATGGATTGTGTGAGACTCTGCTGGAGGGCTGAGCCACTGACGAGAGCAGGGACACACATACCTGACAGAGAGCGCTCGTGAGAGGTCAGTGGACCCCATCACATAGCTCTATACAATCCGCTGTATTAAACAGATCTGTATCCATGTATTATTCTCCATGTTACAGGACCATCAAGAGGTGCAAGCTGAAACTGGGAGCCTATTGTTCTAGGTGCTATACATACACATAGTAAGAGAGAAACTTTGCCCCAGAGAGTAGTTGTACGAATGGGCAAGTCAAATGTTGGGAGAAAGGATGTAATATGATTCTCCTTTGTCAGGTGGAGAGCTGAGGTGGAGAGAAATCATGATATGTTTGATGCTTATTTACAGCACCAGTTATATCATCAACCTGGCATTTCTAGGCTTTCCTGCTGCTTTATTTTTTTATTTAGGAAGTTTCGGTGCCTCCTAGCTGGCAGCATTGTTTGCACAGGCTTCCAGCTCCTTGTTTATTTGTATTTGTGATAAGCTACAAAAAAAGGCACCGAGGCCATGCACTGATCACCTTTCACAATCGTTTGAAAGCCAAGTAAACAGGAGTTAGAAACTAACAGCAGTTTCTGCTACATAAGGCAGCAAACAACCAGTCCTTTAGAAAATGAAAAATAACGTCCTGAAAATTATCACTCCATCCCTAGGGCTCCCGTAAGAAGAGGAACCCTGCAGCATGCCCTTGTGGACAACAAAAGAGGCTAATTCTGGTGGGGGTGAGGACTGTGTTCCTAAGCAAGCCCCCTTTGTGCAGACCGTCCTGCCAGTAGCTGCCTCTCAACATTATTAATACATGGCTCTGATGTAGCATTTATCAATAGATCTTAAAACACTTTACAAAGGGAGTCATATCATAGAAGATGAGAGTTGGAAGGGACCTCAGGAAGTCATCTAGACTACCTCTGGCTAAAAGCAGGACCAAACCCAACTAACTCCTCCCAAACTGGGGTCTGTCGAGCCAGGCCTTAAAGACCTCTAAGGATGGAGATTCCCCCACCTCCCTAGTATCATGAATCCCATTTTAACAAAGGGGGAAACTGAGGCACGGGGTGGGGTTGTGACTTGCCCAAAGTCACCCAGTAACAAAAGACAGGGCTAGAACTCAGGTCTTTCAAATCCCCATCCACTAGGCCACACTGCCTCCTCAAGGGAGCACCCACTGTAATGCCTCAGCTGGTTTGCAGAGCAGCAGCATGGCACAGGGAGAGAGACAGATACCAAGCTTCATCTATCAAAACTCACAGCAGCTGGCACAGATCAGAGAGCATCGGTGTAATAAGCGCACTGCAGGAGACCCTGCGTACCCAGCAGGTTGCCAGATTCTGGTTTGCAAATGGCTTGCAATGGAATCTAGTCTGGAGGTGGCAAAAGCCCTAATCAGCCTGGAACAGTCTGCAGAGCGGAAGCAGGCACAACTCACCGAGGGAGGGAGGAATTCTCCATCACTTGGACCCTTTACTCCAGGACTGGATGCCTTTCTCCTGGGCAGGTTGCAGCTCAATCAGTAGATATGGGCTTGATGCAACAGCTACTGGAGGGAAGTTATGCAAGAGGTCAGACTAGATGATTCATAATGGTCCCTTATGGCTCTAGAATGTCTGAATCAGGCAAATACCCTGGCCAGCAGTTGAGATCTGATCAAGTAGCAAGAACAGGGAATGGAACCAGACTCCCATATTATGAATATGAGCAAGAAATGACAGACAAACCTCCTCAGAGATCAGGATGGACACCACCTTCACCATATCTTCCAGCTACTTTCCTCCACTTGCCTGTTCTATGTTGACTGGCCACCTTGCGCTCACCCACATCCCTGTATCAGATGAGCACTAGGGAAAAACACTGAAAACATTAAGCCAGGTGTCAGAGACACACTATATGGGCCCCACCCCATGCTCCCTCACTACTTCTTCCAACTGGACTCTCCCACACATTGCACAAGAAAGAAGACCTGATGGATCCCTGAGGAACGGAAAAGAAGGAATTGTGGGAGACACAGGAATCAAACCAGCTGTGAGCAGCTCTTCTCCTTCCTTTCAAGATCTGCAGATACATCAAGAGCATTGCACAACCATAGGTACTGAAACTAGCTGATAGATCTGGTATCAATCCTGGTTCTGCTGCTTCTGGTGATGCTGGGCCCCTTTATCAAGGCTAACTTCCCCTCCCTCTTCTACAGATGGTAGCATCTCTTTAACATCCCACTTTATAGCATTTCAAAGTGTCTTCTTAGCACAACAAGAAGACATTTTAAGCATAACAGGAGCAGACACTCAATATATAGGTCTGCACAATTAATAGATATTCTACGAGATAGCCAAAGCATGTTTGCAGTGTTTTTAAAAACACAGGGACATGATTCCCATAACCCTCAGCTCTGTGTCACTCTGCCAAAGCCAGAGAATTACATTGTCATAAAGAACTGAGGAGATCAGAATCCAGCTTGTGTTGTCTGCTGTCAAATAGCAGCTAAATAATGCAACAAAATGAAAACAATTTGGTTTGGAAGATTGATTATAGGAATATTGTTCATACCCCCAAAGCATGACACTTCCATTCACATCTTCATTTAATCTGTCATCAAAGAAATTATGTTCCTCTCCTGGCACATGACTTTCTTCCTCCAGAGCTGCACATGGTACCTTGCTTTATTCTTTGGCAGTTCTCTGCCCAATGGTGACACTTGACCTCTCCCCACCAGGGCAGCTAGCAGCTACTACCTGATGCCACAGGCTCTAGAGTTCAAATTGAACTTGAATGTTAGTGTTCTAAATGGGCTCAGGATTGCTTATAATCAATTTCTAGGGAAACCTTGTTTTCCGCTAAGCAAAAATACACTGATATCCTCTGAAAAGCTGGAAGACTGCCAGTCACCTGAGGATTCATTATCTCCTTCCAAAGGGTCCTCTCATTCTACTGGATTTTTTTCCCCACTGAGATTATACAATTAAAAGCAAAGATTCTTAACCTCAGAGTTTTAAATCAATTCCAGAGGCTCTCTCACTTCTGGGCCTTCTCACACTGTGGATCTGCTAGAAATAAACCCCAAAGCAGTCATGTTGTATATGTGTGTATTATACATATATATAAATAAAAACTTTATGCACACTCCATCCTCCAAGATATACCTGTGGAGCGGTCACATGGGAATCAGCTAAACCAACTGCTTCTTTAAAAGACAAAGAATGTAGCTATTTGTAGACAGATTTTGAAACTCCTCAGGGAAGGGATTATGTCTTGATGTGGGTTTGTGCAGCACCTAGCACAATGGGGCCTTTGGGAACAATGCAATACAAATAAATACATTATAATTGGTAATCATATTCCATACTATGTACTTGAGGTATTTGTGGTGACTGAGGAACATACTTTTAAAGGATGCTAGAGAATAAGGGAGGCAGGAGAGGGAAGGAGGAATTAAAGCCTAATAATGCCACATTTTTGATAATGCATTTATGCGATAGGATGGCAAAACGCTTCACCTACTGTACAAAATATCCTCGGGAATTCTTTAGATTAAGAGGGCAGGGCAGCCACTATTGGGGTAAAAACACGGCCATTATTCAGCACACACTGCAGGACAGTTGAGGACCAGAAGTGAGGAAGGATGCCATGTCCAGAGAACATGACTGGAGGAGTTTGAAAAGACAGAACATAACTCTCCAAACTGGAATATGCCCCAGATGCCACATTTAGTAGCTCAAAAGCTGCAGAAGGGACACAAGGCTTTTGAAAACCATGTAGGATAGGTCCATCAATGGCTATTAGCCAGGATGGAACACCAACCAGGCTCGAACTGTCCTAGCCTCTCTTTGCTAAAAACTGGGCGAGGATGACAGGGAATGGATCACTCAATTTCCTGTTATATTCATTCCTTCTGAAGCACCTGACATTGGCCACCAATGGAAGATAGAATACTGGGCTAGATGCACAATTGATCTGACCCAGTATGTCCGTTCTTATGTTCTAGGACCATGAGTGGTCAGGACCTTCACGTTCACACTTCACCAGAAAGATAATGATCATATTTTGATCTTGTACAGCAGATGCCATTGAGGATCTCAGAGTGCCTTGCCAGCAGCTAAGTACCGCTTAGTATCATGCAGCCGCACCAGTTCAGTGCTGGCACAGGGGAAGCGTGTTCTGACTGGTGAATCCTCATCAGTGCTGGGTTTTGTTGGAGGTTTCCTACTCAAGTCTGGACCCATGAGAACCCTACTCAGTGCTCAGCTGGTGAGCTGGGATGAGCTCAGAGCCCAAGGAATTCATTGTTGAATACACCGCAACTAGAGAATCGAGATGCCCCCATATTGCTCTTGCTTGTAAAATCATGCACATTTTCAGCAGAACTGCCCAGGTAACAGGGAGCCTGAAGCGGAGTAACTTTTCTCCTCTGCTGGAGAGCCCAGAACTGGATTCTTTCTCCCCTTCTCCAGGAGAGCATCATTTTTTTTAGGGCCTTTCTGCCTTTGAGCGGAAGTAGTGTAGCAATCAGTGCCAGAGCCCCCAGGAGCCTTTCAGTAGGCTACAAAGAGAACAATAACAAAGCTAGGGCTAGCTGCTGGAGGTGTAAGCAGGGCTCGTTCTGTGACAAGGGCTTGCAGGAGCTGGCAGATGGACAGAATCTCTGGGTTAAATGGAACCAAATGAAAGCAGCCAGTGCTGCTGTTCCTTGTAAGATAGCAACCCTTCAGGATCTCACTGAAGCCTGCTCCAAAGTGCCACCGAGGCTAGAATGCTAATTCCATCCCAGGCCAGGTCTCTCTTCCCACTAGTGCTTCCCCAACAGCCTGGCCATGTCCTCGTTTCAGCTTCATGTGAAGCTTTTCCCCTTTCTCCCCAAATGGTCCCCAGCACTCACCTCCCCTCTGCCGGGAGGGCATGCACTGTCCTCAGTCCATGGTAACAAAGGGCTGGATTCAGCAGCAGCGTGAAGTCAATGTAAAAGACTTTGGATAGAGGCCAATCTAGTATTTCTTATAATGCACCAGGGTGGCTGTCCCGGCCTGACAGAAAACTGAGACTTTTCCCCAACACAAACAGGTGAACACTGCTCCCTCTTACTATCTATCCAAGGATGTGCAGCTGCATGGCCTTTTCTGGAAGGGTCAGTGTAGAATGGTGGCTTCCCTGCAGACAGAGCTGTATTAGTTATGGAGAACTATGGAGGAAATTCTGAGGAAGAAGCAGACACAATGTCACTAAACACAAACATCATGACGGCTTTTCACAGCTTCCAGCCAAAAGGATTCTGCAATCAGTGCACCTGAAAAATCCCTGAAACAAACATGGTCACTTCTGGAATGAGGAGTGCCAGCTGTTTAACAGGGGTACAGCAATGCTGCTCAACAGCCTGAGAGAGGAAATGGAGGCCGGACTCACCCAGCCAGTCGAAACTGATGAGGGGGATTTTTGGGAGACAGACTGCAGTTACTTAAATTGCAATCTAGTCAAGACACACCCTTCTGATACCTTAAAAGTGTCCAAGGTCCCTCAGTGACCACCCATGGTCATAGCCACAATTCTACATGTCTTTTAAACAGAAGCAGTGCCTCCAAGACCATGAAGGGTTACTGGGGGGAATGAAATCATGACACCCCTTCCCATTGACCCCTGAAATCTGCTGCACGTCCTCTGCCTGAACACGGAGCCACACTAGCTCTATTGCAGAATTTGCTAGGCCCCGAAGATGGGCTGGGAGGCTGCCATTCAGCCTCAATTGAAATCCAGCAGCCCCAATCTGAGGGATATCCTTCTATTTTCTTTTTCAGTATGGCAAAAAACAAAAACAAAAAACACTTACTTCATAGACACAAAAAACAGTGGCCCATCAGCTCCCCTCTCATACGTCCCTACCCAAGGTGTTAAGCAATAGAGTGAGGTGTGGATTCGATTTAACCTGGTGACAAAGCAGTTAGCTCGGTTCTCCCACGTCACATCACTTCTGGGTGTTCCTGCCCTGATGGTTTTTTCTCTTTTGCACTTGCTCTGACCTAATTCTCACCGAGGGTCAAGCTGGTATGTTGGCATGGAACCAGAGCCACTTCTGCTTCCTTCTCAACTTGCAGTATGCTGAGGAGTACAGGAAAGATGGGAGAGGAAAGCTGCCTCCTTCAACATATGTAGAGATGGATGCCATCAGATTTCTGGACATTCAGGGATGTACGATCCCATCATTTATGACCCTGGGGTCAAGAACCACCATGTTCAGAGGAGCCGGGTGCAGCAAGCCAATTCTTATGCAGTTCTGTATCAAAATGCTAAATCGAACCCTGATGACAGGGCTTTCCAAATGGAGTATGGCCTTTTTCCCCAAAACCCCTCTGAAGAGCAAATGGAGATAATCTAAACCTAAGGGGGTAGGAAACTTGAGCAGAACTACAACATTAATTCTAGGGAATGAATTACTAGGGAAAAGGAAGGAAACCGGAACAGGAGCTGAATGAATTCAGGAGACCACCACCAACCCCGCCCCATCCTGCAGATTTTTGGCGAAGGAAAGGGTTGAAGGCCATGAATAAAAAGCAAGAAGATAGGATTAAAGTCACTTGGAAAATTGGCTATCTGTGCCACTCTGTGTCCTGGAGATATCTGATAGGCTTCAAGTCTGTCAGCAAATACACATCTTCACCTTGTTTTCCACTTGTGCCTTCTCCATTCTGGTCAAGGGGATGGGGAAGGAAGGAGATGAGTGAAGGGGGTGAAGGGGCAAAGAAGATCCACTTTACGGAAATTATTAACTGCATCCTGTCCTAGTCTGAAGTGATCAGATGCAGTTGCTAACAATATTGGAACCTGGGCATCATCGTGGTAGATACATCAACACACAGAGAACGAAAGATTGCAGAGTTTTGCCCTGGATATGGAAGCAAAACATTCACATCATTTGACTGTATCAATCCTTCCCCTAATTTTGCAGCTTCTCAGGTCACCTCAACATCTCCTCTTTCCCCTGGAGAAATGAGCCCAGCTCCCTCCAGCTTTCCTCTGAATACGAATGTGTCTGAGACTAAAGAAGAGAGGCAGCTGAAAGGGATGCAGATGCAAGATGGGTAAAATAAGAGCAGCTTTATTCTTTCAAGTAACTGCAAATGTTAATTTATAGACACCAGCCCTTCCAAAGGGAACGAAAAATGGCTGCTAGATACCCCTGGGCTCTGAATGCATTTCCCGCTAGCTTTGCCATAGTAGCGCAGCTACAGCTTTGCAGAGGAAGTCAGAAGCTATGAGGGCCGTGGACATTAGGAGACAGCAGGGCCCCTGTTACACCAATCTGAAAATTGGCAGAGGGCTGTACGGGGTCAAAGCTGCATTATCTAGCTCCTTTCCTGTGCTAGCAGCATGCACGCACACACTCCCATGGTAACGCGCTCCTGGTCTACGCTGGTGATCTGCTTCATGCAGAAATGACACATTTTAAAATCTAATTATTATTGCAAAGCCCTACACCATAATAGAAAAGACTCTCAGACTCTGCATAAAAGCCTGGCTGCCCTCATGACTCTCCTTTCTCCCAGGAAGAGAGCTGCTCAGGTGTGAGACCAATCTGTCACTTTAGACTAGTGAAGTAACAGAGCAAAGAGGACGGGTGTCCTGCCCTACCCAAGATCTGGTTTGATGCTACCCTGGTGGTAGGTTAGTGCTTTATGCCCTATATTGCCATGCTAGAAACCTGGGTTTTCTGCTCTGTCTGATCCATTTAAGTCAATTGATTTTGGATTGGGCTCTGGGCTGTAGGGAGCTATGAAGGAAGCCTGCTCGGCTTGGTGTGGTGAAGGGAAGGACATCTTGCATCACTCTTACAACTACCCCTGTCTGGCTGACCTCGCCAAACTGAGGCAGTTTGTGGGTAAAATTAAGCCTCACTCATGGCCTCATGACAGGACTCTCAAATGTCAGGATTTTTTTCCGACTGGGGCGCAAATGCGTTTCCAGTCAAACAGGAGTTAGTTACCCCACCCCAAGCAAAGGAATGTGGTCAGAATTCATTTATAGACCAGATAAACAAAGCTATCAAGCTAACAAGAGACCGTGTGGCTACATCCCAGCAGGGAAGAGAAACTTCATCTGGGTTATAAAGACGGGATATAAAGGCCAACCCTCAGATAAGCAGTTGAATCAACTGACCAGAAAAAATTATGACATTTGAGAGCTCTAAAAGTGAGGCTTAATTTTCCTTAGAAATCCTGTCAGCCAGCCCAGGAGGGGTTGGGGCTTCAGCTGTCAGCCCTGGGCAGCTGCTCCCCTGCCATTCTCCCACAGCAGGCCCCAAGGGGGTGAAAAGAGAGACTGTATTGATGGGTAGGTTCTGGTAGGAAGGTGAATTGAGGGCAGTGGGGGCTCAGTAGGAGGATGAACTGAGGGGGCTTGAGTGGGAGAGAACTGATGAGGGACTGGGGGCAGGATTAATTGCTGGAAAGGAGATGGGGGTTACAGCAGGGGCCAAAAATCACTTTACCCAGTACATGTGGGAGAGTGAGCAATGCTAACAAACATGCACACACCCTGAGGATGGGCTCGGGTAGTTACAAAGTCAAGACTGACCTAAAAACACAATACAACCTTTTTTTTAAAGTCATGAGTTTTGAGCCAATCTCATGATTTTGGGGAGTCCAACTCAAAAATGTTGATCTCTTGAAGTTCGCAATACTGGGGCTCAGATGGGCTGCAAAGGGAGGTCAGTCATGCGTGCAACCCCAATCTGCTGGAAGTCTCAAGGGCACCTCTGTTTTTATGAGGCTGTGAGACTATTCTTCAGGCACAAGTGGTTCAGGGTTGCATCAAGCATGTTGGAGGCTTTTCCAAAATCAAACTATGCCTCTTCTATGGTTGACCAATCACTAACTAGCTGAAAGAGCAGGTACATCTGTAGCCAGAAGCTAAAAAAGTGAACCAGTATTTATAATGGACAGCACTGGATACTCGCCATAGATATTAATAACCACAATTTCAAGCTGGTCTCATAGCAGCTTCTGACTTTTGTTGATCTTTGTTTTTATCCACAACTGATTGCACTAAGAGATGGGTGCATTCCCAGTTTCTGCCTGTGTATTGGGTAATTGGTCACTCACCTGTTTGATATGAGTGCACAAAACTGTGAAGGCCATTTGCAGAAACGGGGAGCACAGCTGCTTGTCCACACAATCTGCTGCATGTGGAAAAATAAGTGAGCAAAACAGTAACAAGAGTACATGATATATATAGATATCAGATGTGCTTTGAATATATTTTGGCATCCAATTACTATTGCTTCTTGACTGAAGGGCAGCGAGAGGCTATCACTCTGTTCTTCTCTCCATGACAACCAGGAGTTTAGTCATCACCTCTTCTACTCCACATGTTACTTGCTCCTAAAAGAACTGATGACAAGGGGAGATCAACATACAAATCTCAAAGTGTGAGAAACGTTGACTAGGATCTCAGATAAACTGAGACTGAAATCCACATTCCCCAAGAATGAAAGCTCTGAGACTGAAGTGGAGTCTTTGAGCAATTTTTAAAGTCTCAGATAAGAAACTCTGATGATTTGCATGTGGATAGATTTTTCCTCCTTCTCTCTCTGGCTACACGAGATCCCTAGGACAGACAAACTGAAGAAATGCCAAAATAGCCTTTCAGGAGACCCACAAAAACTAAATGCTCCAGAAGTTAAACTTCCTGATACTCTGCGAAATCCAAACCCACCAGCTTTCACCCCAAATTTGAAGCAGTTTATGGTCTGCTTTATAAATCAAAGGCACTATCTCTCCATATGCCTTGATAATCTGTCTTGTTCCCTCAAAATAATATATTTTGTTCTATTAGAAGTTCTAAAAACATGAAACACTTATATGTAATCGAAGAATATACAGACATGGTTGCCTAAATTTAGAACAAGTATAAGGAGGGGTTTGGGGTTTGGTATTTTTGGTGGCTTTCTTTCTAAATTATCATCCCACTCTAGAAATGATTTAAATTATGCAGCATAAAATAGTAAAAAAGCTTAGGATATGGAAAGAGAAGAGCATCTAACCAGGGTATAATTTGGAAATATTAAAAAGTTGCTTAGGTATGGGGAATTCTAACAGTCAGGGTTAAAAGTGAAATGCAATCCCTGAAATGAAGAAAACATTAAAAAAACAAAGCCAACCCCCCCCCCAAACCCTCAACAAAAACCCTTGGATAAGATAAGTCACAGGACTCCTTGTTTGTTTTTCTTTGGATAAGAGAGAGTTAAAAGAAATTGACTCCATCTACTGGATATCAAGGGAAGCAGCAGAGAAACTGACCTGGGGTTTGATAGCCCACCTGGAAAGTGGCCAATAAAAATAAAAATGTTGCCTCCCCTCCTCCACCCTTCCAAGGGAACCTGATACCCTGATACACAGTAAACTGAGGTCACCATAGGGACCTCACTAAGCATTCTGCCAAACTCTCACAGACAGCCTCCCTCCCCCCCCCCCCCGCACCCCACCCCGACAAGCCTTACAGGACTAAGAAGATGAGTTTGAGGAACCCACAAAAGAAACTACAGAATTCATCAGACAAAGTGGGTTTCAGCCCACGAAAGCTTATGCCTCCAGTTTTTTTAGTCTTTAAGGGTACGTCTACACTGGAGGCTCTGTTAAGTCAACTTAACCAAGGCCGACTTTAAGTCAACTTAAAGTCGACATTGTTAAGTCGACTTAGAGACTCCACAGCCCTGCGTCCACACTGGCAGGTGCTAGGTTGATGGAGGAGTGACCAGAAACTCTGCGAGGTGGCCTGGAGGCCAATTAGGTCGACTTACGGGCTACCCCCATCTACACTGGCTTAAGTTGATTTAAGCCTTAGGACGACCTTCAGAGGTGGTGTTATTAAGTCGACTTCAGGAAGCGCTTCAGTCGACTTAATACGCGCCCAGTGTGGATGCAGTGGTCTGTAGGTCGACTTAATCGTCCTTAAGTCGACCTAAGGCTCCAGTGTGGACGTACCCTAAGATACCACAGGACTCCTCATCATTTGCTGGCACATATTGGCTATAATATTTCTCTAATTGGAAAAATCCAATTTATTAGATTTCAGCTTTCAAATTTAATGGGCACCTGGGCAAATCCATAAAATTGACAGCCCCCTTCCTTCTCACACCCTCAAGTATGCAGATTAACCAGAAACCAGAGCAGGATATTTGGGCCAAACACATAGGGGTGCAATGCCTTTCCCCATAACATCCTTGCTTCCCTAATGGTCACAGGCAGTGGTCCTGTGCACATGATATGAAGCTTTTCTTGCAGTGGAAATTCCCTGGACGCTAAGTTAAAAGCAAAAGAAACTGTGCAGTATCTCTGTATCTTGATATAAAACACAGTTATATCCTGCAGATATATAGATATCTGTAGGAGAAAGAGGATTTAGCCAGTAAGTGTCTCTTAGCCCAAATTTGCCAAGGGCATGGAAGGGCAATTTATTATTCATTTTCAGAAGAATAGACGTAAGTATTTTCCTCTGGCATTGTTCAGTTTTCTAGTCAGATTCTCCTCTCACACTAGTAAAACTCAGGAGTATCTCTGCCAAAATCATTGGATTTCAATTAACCACTGAGAATGAGCTCAGAATCAGGCTCCTTGGCTATGTCTACACTTGTCAAAATAAGTTGACTTTGTTAAGTCGACTTAGCATGTCCCCACTCAAAAATTAAGTCGACTTAAAGGGGACCCTGCCAAATTGACTTAGAGCATCCACACTGGATGCCTAAGTCAACTTCTAGGAGCTAGGTGGACCTGGGACTGGTCCACGGTGGCGGGGGGGGGCACCCCTTGCCAAGTGCCAGGGGGCTCAGCATTTGCCCCATTGTACCTGGGTACAATGGGGGCTGAGCAGGACAGGGACACTGGCGGGGCCTAGGAGCAGGGTGGGCAGGGCTCTGTCCTGCCCTGTGGGGGGGGGGGGGCACGCCAGGCTCTGGCTGTGCCAGCCACCCTGGCAGGGAGGGGAGTGGGGAAGCCCTGGAGCCCTGTCAATCGACTTAAAGTCGAGGGCTAATCTGCGTCCACACTGGCTAAGTTGACTTAATAAAGTTGACTTTGCCAGTGAAGTCGACTTTATACTAGGTTTTATAAAGTCGACTTAAGCTGTTGCTTAAGTTGACTTAAGGAAAATGTAGTGTAGACACAGATTAAATTTAGTCAATTTAAGCAAGCTTAAGTCTATTTAATTTGTAAGTGTAGATGCACCCCTTGTGTTTAATAGTGAAAGACCCTTTTAGTCATGGTTCTCAGCTCCCGGCTTTTTGGGGTCAGTCAAAAGCCCGTTGATGTCAAAGGAAAGATTCTCAATGACTCCACTAGGAGTCGGCTCAGGTCTTTAGTTTAAAGGGTCCCTCAAGTCTAGCTGTTAGCAGCCAAATCAAGTCTCTCATTAACTTCATTGAAAGCTTTCTGCTTTTATCTCTTCCATGAGTCTTCTCCTCTCTTGCAGTGCTTATACTTTGACCAGAAGAAAAAAAAGATGACAGGCTGACCAACCTCTAACAACAGCTTGACATTTCGGAGCTCAGCTGGAAGCCAAGAATGCAGAAAAATAATGGGAAAAGTTGTGAAGCAACTTATTTGAACCTCAGCTTTGGTTCAGTTGGCATCTGGGGCAAAAGCTGAAATTGGTTCTTATTTTATCCAAACTGTTTCATTCCTATATTTGTAAGGCCACCTTAAAATGCATCTCCAGGGTGACAACAATTTATGTGGTTTTATTTATTTTGCATGTACAAACAAATGCACATGCAAATGGTGCCAGAGCAACAATTCGCCATAAAATAATCATGCATTACAATAATAAGTGGAATGAGAATGAAAGATCCTTTCAAAACCTGGCCTGCATTTAAATAAAATAAGCACAATTAAAAAAAAACTGGAACGAGACAGTTATTGCATCATGTTTCTATCAAAAGGCCAGTCCTTCCAACTCAGCAATCCTGGATTTTATCACCGTACAGCAGCTTCACAAAAAAGTGCACAAGACACTAATCAATTAAACACTTTGCTAAAGCACTTATTCTGAATGGGAACATCTGGAGTTGAGAATCAATTGTCCAGAACTAGCTGCTTGCTAATTAATACTCTTTCAAATGGCAATTTTATCAAGGTGTCCCTCCTGTCTCTCCCTGCCCTTTCTCCTGTAGTTTGGATTCATTTCTTGATGGGCTTTCATGCTCCGGCACACTCTTGGTGGGAAGTCATGGTGAGGGAAGAGTGGGGCAGGGAAACAAGCTCCTGGTGTAAGGATGTTCTTATCCAGCCAGGCCTTCTGCACCGCACCAACACTTTGCATGTATAAAACTAGCTGGACGAAGCCTCCGAGGATACAGGGAACAGATCTGCATTAGCCCTGTTTGAGGACTGGGGGGAAGGGTTTGGGCTGAAAGCCCTCATAACAGGTGTTTTCCAGCTCTAATTTCTTTGCTTCAGCAGAATTCTGTAAGGGTCACTTTTGCATAGGAGCCTTGTGTTTGTGCGCAAGTATGATTTGCCATCATAATTGGGCCTTCTCAAACATCCATGCCCTGCTTGGATTGGCAAAAGCAGGCTTTTTGAGCACGAATGGGCATATGCACAAATTGTCCATACATATATACTGGTGATCCGTTGACTATGTCTCTTTGAAAGCGTCCCAAGTGATTTATCTGCTGTGACCCCTGACTTGCTTGCTGAGCAGCGGGGGATCCCTTCAGTTGGCCACAGGTGAGATACTTCCTTGAACAGGCTGCTTCCCTGTTGCAGAGAACTGCAGAATACAGCACTGAAAGAAACTTAGCAGGCTAGCTTCTAATAAATGCAAAATAATAATACTTTTCAAGTTTCCAAAGCACTTTTCATCCAAGAAGCGGTAGGTGCCTTTTCAAATGTTATTCAGTCTTTGCCCCACCCATCCCTTTTCCTTAGTCGCCCCCTGCGTTGCCACTGGTAAATCTCACTCTTCCGGACTACTGTTCATCCCTAGGTGGTAATTTCCAGTGAGAAAAATGAACTGGCCTCACTGCATTTTCCACTGAGCTCTATGCTGAGCAAGGAAATCAGAACGCCCATGTAGTTCTCAAGTTCTCTATGTCTGTTTGGCTTTCAGTACATTTCCAATCTCGCCACGCTGCTAAAAGCGAGGGAGGGAGTTGATTCAATATAGTTTCATGTGCACCTCTGCCCCCCTCCTGCTTCCTCCCTGAGCTGGGGAATCATGTCAGTGCCTTTTCGGCAAACAAAGTCCAGCTTCTCAGGGTCTCTGTGTTGTTTGTTCAACTCAGTCCCATCAAAGCTCATTCAAATCACACCAGAAAACTATCACATGACGGTACACACAGGACTTGTGTATCTATTTATTTCCAATAGCCATTATCAGGAAGAAAGTCCCTGGGGCAGCACTGTTCTTTCGTCCAGCAGGGCCTCGGATCAAATGCTACTTGGTACGCATGCGAAGGCCCTGCAGAGTGTAGTGCAATGGTACCGCAGACTCAGGGGGGGTGGGGGTGCAGCAGGCAGGATTGAGGCTGCTTGGTGAGCTGCGGGAGGAAGCCCCAGCTTAGAATACCAGGCTTACTACAGATCAGGAGGGAGAATGCTGGCACTCATGTGTGAAGGGAGCCCAGGACTGGAATAGCAGAGGTGGCGGTGGAGGGGAGCGGTTTTCAGGTTCAACAAGTACAGAGCCCTAGTCTACTCTTCCGACCATTTTTGATGGCAGTCTAAGGGAGATACACAAGTTACTTAAAATAAACTTGCGTTATCTCCCTTCAGCTTCCTAATGTCCGGTGAGTCCACTGCATTGAGTTGAAGAGAAATGCCAGCCCTTCGACTCAGGCTACTGCAGATGAGGGGCTGGAGTTAATGGATCGACTTGCTGATCAATTGAGCGTGTCTTTATAGGCCCCTAAATTGAACTGGGAAATTCAATCTGGTCAATCTAGACAAGCTCAGTGATTTAGCCAATCCCCTGTGGCCACTAAGGGCTCCATTTTGTGAGGTGCTGGCCCTCTTGACTTCAGGAAGAGTGCAGACTCATGGGCTATGTCTACACTTGTAAAGTTAAGCCGGCTCTGTTAAGTAGACTTAACGAGGTCAACTTTAAGTCGACTTAAGTTGACCTTGTTAAGTCAACTTAACAGTAGACATAGCCGTCCTCACTGGCTTTAAGTTGACTTAATAAGGTCGACTTAGCACTATTCCCCTTCATAATGGCTTTAAGTTGACTTAAGAAGTCGACTTAAGGCTTAAGTCGACCTTCAGAGATGGTGTTATTAAATCGACGTAAGGAAGTGCTTAAGTTGACTTAAGTCGAACTACACAAAGCCGTGTCCACACTGGCCTTTTATTAAGTGTCCTTAGGTTGACCTAAGTTGCCAGTGTAGATGCACCCACAGTGCCTCCTGGGAGTGCTCAGCCCCTTGGAGAAATAGACCGCAAGCCTGGTGATTGGAGCGGTGATTTCCTCCCACCAATAGCTAGAGGAGTTGGATCCAGCTAATCATTTGAGGCATGTCTGGGGGATCTCAACACACTTTGAAAATGAAGATTTTCCAATATCCCTCCAGGACTATGCCCTCCGCATGAGGTAAGTTTTATCCCTGTTGTACGTGGGGAAATTAAGGCACATGTTAGTTAATGGCTGGATTTTTCAGAGGTGCCAAGAGCCTCAGAGGTGCTCAAATAAACCAGGCCATCTCCCAACAAAGTCAGTGCAGGAAGAGAACTCTGCCTCCAGAGAGCCCTGTGCCATCGCCACCAGACAGGCTTGTCTTCCCCTCATCTCCTATAACGAGCCCCGTCCCCGTACTCCCTTCGTAAGCCATCTGAAAGGGAACAGACCAGATTCAAATACATCTGTAGCCTTTGGAAGTGCACAGTTAAAATATAGGAAATGCCAGCATCAGAAAAGCTGGGGATGAGCTATCTGGGAGGGCCAAAGAAGTGAATCTGTGAGCAGGGAGCTAGTGAAATATGAATCATTTCTGTAGTTGCTTGGCTGCTGAGAAGACAAGGGCTGCCTGGAAATGGGCTGTGCTTTAAGGGCTTTAAATCACTCAGTAGCTGATAAGTGGTTCAAGCCAGGTGCCCTGTGGAGCCTACAAACATAATTGCTTATTAAAACAAAACAATAATTAAATGGAGGACCTGGAGCTGGGTGATTTCAGAGCACTGGATTGTTTTTCACTATGAGCCAGGGAGTGAAAGACCGGATAGGACTCAAAGGGCCAGGCAGTGCTGCAGGAAGAGCCATTACAGGGAAATAAAGGACATGCTATCCACCTCTCCTTTCCCAGAGAGAAAAATACCAGGGTACCTATGAGAGAGCATTCAGCACTGAGGGAGCAGGGGACAGCTGAGAACTAGAACCAGATTAGATTTAGGCTGCGGGGGAGAGTCCAGGCATAAATTCAAAGGTTCAAAACTAAATCAGGCTGGGCTGGAAGGTTCGCACATGGCCGCACTGTTACCTTGCCAGGTATCTGGCCAGGTTTTTGAGTGCTGTGCATGCTCAGGGCTGGATTTCACAGGTGCTGAGCACTTGCAGCTTCCATGGATGTCAGCTGGAGTTTTAAGTACTCAGGACTTTGGGAAGACTGGCCCCAATCATGTGGGCTGAGCAGTGGAAATATGGACCCCCCTCCCCAACCCTCCCGGCAGCAATTCTCACTTCCTCCCTAGCCTCCTGCTTGCAGGATCAGGGTATCTGTAATAATTTAAGTGTAGAGGGCATCTCTTACTGAGATTTTAACCCTTGGGGTAGTAGAAGAAGTTTATCTTTCTGCTTCAGCCCCAAGCGGGCTGACACACTAGAAGACCACAGCTCGGCCTGCCTCGTTAACTCACGCTCTCTGAGATCAGTGCAGTGATCCTGCCCCCTCGCCCAACAGCTTTAATCAGCCACTGTCATGAGACTTCATAGCTATTGCAGTGAATACCTGGCAATCTTTGTCTCCCGTGCCACAGGGCAAGTGGCCTGGTCACTTCCTGCTGGGCTTATGTGTAATTATTGTATTGCCAGCTGCAGGAACGTATCATTATTTCCTGTGTCATGATAGCTTATTTACTAACTACCTCCCATTTTGCTTAGCGGGTGATTCTGGAGTCTGGCCACGTTGCCCATTACGTGGGCCCCTGCTGCTTTTCCGATGACCTGATCCTGCTGTAGCCACTGGGCTACGGCAGAGAATTAATGAGGAAGCATCAGCATAATTCATTCACATAAGATAGCAAAGGCCATAACTTCTAAAACCACTCAGCTCTGCGCTCCCATAACACGGATCTAATTGTGGCGGAAAGGAGAGCATGGCGGGTGTGATATATTGTTGCCACGCGCCCCTTGATTGCCTGCCTGGCGCATCAGTTGTGTGGTTTGGAGCGGCCACAGTGTTAGGGACAAGGGTCTGCCCTTGGGATAGGATAATGCTGACCTGTAGATTGATGTCAATAGGAGTTGGATGCTGTCACATCCTCCTATTTTCTGACTCCATTCCCTTAACTGTGCTCCTCATCTGACCGGCTTCCCCCACCCCCAGACGTGTTGCACCATACCCAGCTCTGAGCTACTAACCCAAAGCTCACAGTTCTCTTGCTGCCCACAGATTTGTCTGGATGCAGTGACCCAGGGCAGTGCCCCCAACAGAGGCAGGCTTGGCCATGCACAGTTCGAAGCTCAATTGCTCCATGAGTGAACTCTTCTCAAACCACTCGGGGCGGCTCCTTCAAGGCTAGGGCTGAGGCACATTAATGGGGTCTGATGGGGGACAAAGAAACACTATGCCACTTGCCAGACTGTGGCTGAGCTGTGGATCAGCAGGGAAGATCTGTTCCTGGGGCTGGGAGCCTGATATTTTCCAACACTAAACTCACTTCAAAAAGTGTTAACATTTACAATAAAATACTACCACTTCTCTGGCCACAACCAGCTTCAGGAACACATAAAACCATGACATTGAAATGTCTAGACCCACAAGGCAAGTGATCAGTGCATACAACTATTTCTAATATGGGTTCATCTTAGAAAAAATAGAAATTATTAACAACACCTTGGGACATGTCCAGCACTCTTTGTCTAAAGATCTCGTTGCAAACATTCTACAAGCCATTCAATACCTCTGTTATAAGATAGGTCTTCAAAGATAGGTCTGACAAAGTGGGATTTTCTCCCACGAAAGCTCATGCAATAAATAAATCTGTTAGAATCCTGTGGCACTTTTAAAGACTGTTTGTTTTTCTGCAATAGACTAACACGGCTACCCCCTTGGAACTGGATTACATGGAAGGCACTGAATACAGCCGTTTGAAGTGGAAATCTTTTAATAAACCATCCGATCTTGATTTAAAGACTTTGTTGTCCCAGTAAATTACCTTCCTGTTAAAAAGTTGCAACTTATTTCCAGTTTGAGTTTTTCTAGTCTTAACTCCCAACTTTTGGATCTTATTTCACCTCCCTCTGATAGTTGAAAGAGTCGTCGAGTACCCAATATTTTATATCCATGTACTTATTTCTGGATTGTGATAAGTGTCCTCCTGACCTTTTTAATTCAGTCAAAGGCAGGTGTTACATCAGAACACACAAGACAAGGAATCTCTAGTGGGGTAGCCGTGTTAATCTATTTCAGCAAAACAAACAAGGAGTCCTGGGGTACCTTTAAAGACTAACAAATTTATTTATTGCATGAGTTTTTGTTGGTATAATCTCACTTCATCAGATACATGAAATGGAAACTGTAGTGTGTTAAGTATACATACACATGCAGAGAAGGATGAGTCACAAGGTCAATTCAAACTGTTCTAGAGTGGTAGACTATAGTCTATTTCAGTTGTTTTGATTCAAACAGTGTGGAAAAGGGCCCTGTAACAGCAATAGGTGAGAATGATGATAGAGAGGAAATTACTTTTTGTAATGAGTTAGCCATTCTAACTCCCTCTTTAGACCCAGTGTGAATTCCAGCTCTGCAGTTTCACACTGAAGTCTGTTTTAGAAGGATTTTTTTGCTGAAGTACTATAACTTTCATGTCTGTTACAGAATGTCCAGGGAGATAGAAGTGGACTCCTACTGGTTTTTTAATGTTACCATTCTTGATGTTTGATTTGTGTCCCTTTATTCCTTTGCGCAGACAGTCCAGTTTGGCCCATGTGTATGGCAGAAGAGCACTGTTGACACACGATGGCATATATCATATTGGTAGATGTGCAGGTGAATGAGCCCCTGACTGCAATGGCTGATTTGGGTAGGTCCTATGATGGTGTCACATCAGCAGGTATGTGGGCAGAGTTGGTAATGGGATTTGCTGCAGGAATAGGTACCTGGTTTAATGTTTCTTTGTATGGTGTGTAGTTGCTGGTGGACTATGACTGTTTCATAAGATGTGCATTAGTCTTAACAGCTCTGCTTCTCAGTACTTTCTGGATGGGTCTTGACTAGCCAGCTCATCAATCTATCTCTAACGTTATTTCTTGCAATGGTCATCTAAAATCTTTGACAACACAAGACAGACCCATTTTGTTGTTAAGCAGCTACCCGTGTCCTTTACTTGAGCAGGGAAATGTCAAGCATAAGAGCATGGTTAATGCAAATACTCTGTATTCCATGAACCAGGCATGTTCCTCCCCACTGTCGTGATGCAAGTTCGAACAAATGTGAGATCTCAAACGAAAAGTCAGTTAACGGAGCGCCCCAGTTTTGTTGCTCTTTGGACCATATGACTCCAACACCCTTCTCCTCACCAACGGTTCAACAGCCAGGAAGAAGGCATCTGCCAGAGCATCCAGGCTGGGGCACTACGCCAAAGCCATGAAGAGTCTTATAACATGTACCTGCTGCGATGCGGTACGAAAGCTGAACTCCCCTCTTCCCTTAGCATCAAGGGACATTGAATGAAGGTGCGAGGACATACAGTTTGCCTGTACACTCACTGATCTTCTGCCCACAATGCACACATCTTGCACAATCCCTGGGATCCCCGATTCATGTAACTCCCTACAGCAGGAAAGGGCATGGCTTGTCTTTACACGTCTATGCCAGGGTTTATTTAAAAGGCAAAAAGTACATGCAAAGAATGTTTTTGACCTATGAGGACTAACCCCAGCAGGGCACTCCTCAGACAAACTAAATACCTACGGGATGGCCAGAATGCAGTGGAAAGTCACCTCAGAGTCGACCTGTTTTCTTCAGCTTTTCTCCTCCAAATCTTCTCTCCCCACCAGCTCCACACCCCAGCTTCTTCCAGCCTGTCCTTCCTATAATGGGCTGGGCCCTGGGAGGAAGGGAAGAGATTAATTAATCCCCAACTGGCCCATCCCGGCTAGCCTGCAAATCCCTGCATTCAGGGTAAACAGCTGTGTTCCTTTCCTAGTCAGAAGGGGGGGGGGGGGGGGAGAGGTTAACCTCTTCACTGCCAACTTCTGCTGTATCTGACTCACTCCTGTAACTCCCTTGGTGAACATGCCTTTTATATTGTACTCCCTCCTCCCCATTATGCTCAGGAAGTCAGCAGGGGCAGAGAGAATGACAGATCAAACAGAGTGTAAATAAAAAAATCCCATGTGGATCAAAATAAAATAAATAAATAAATAAATAAATAATAAAATCCACTTATATCAGGTGCTGTAAGAAATATGGTCCCCCCTGGAAATTGTTTATTGTGGCACATACACACCTCCGTCTATACCTCTAGGGCTGTCAAACAAACACCCGTCACCAGATTAAAATTTGCTTTCCTAAAGAGAGATATGGGACAAGCTGGAAAAAAAATAAATAAAAAGGAACAATCTCTGTACGAAACCATACAACATGATGTTTATTGTCATCCCCTCACCCCCGACAAGCTGGATGTTACATGTTTGTTTCCCTTTTGCCTCCAAGGGTTGCTTTGCAAAGTTGCAGTGAAGATAGGAAAAGTGACGGCGGAGATAACAGGGTGCTGTAATTTACAGTAAAACCATTAAATGAAAAAACCAACGCACAGCTGCTGAGAAACTTGTCCAATATGTTTCAGCAACAGCAAAAAGGCCTCTGAGGTCATCTTGATGCTTACAGTATGCTACAAAGAAACTGTCTAATTACAGTTGTACATACTTCTATGTGTTACCCTAAACCCAAACTATCAAGCACCTAAAAAGCCTGGCTGGAATGTGAGGTGGAAATGGGATATTTCTGATTAGTTATCTATTGTCTTAGATTTATAACTAAATGTTATTTCCCCCCAAAGATCTTAAGACAATGACGCAAAGAGCTTTGCAGCTTGCTCTCCATCCTCTCTTTTTCCCATGTAGCTTGTAGGCTCTGCGATAAAATACTCCCTCCAATGTGCTGACTATTCCCATGACTCAACACACAAACCTCTCTTGAGAGTGTGCCCAGATGGGGCCTGAGATGGAGGCCACAATTTGCTGAGGCAAAGGTCCCATTGTCTTCGATGGGGGAAAGCTGGAACTCAGAGAGCGCCTGACTTTGCAGGTCTAGACACAGAGAATGTAGTGGATGTCGATGCCTTTCTGTGCTATTTATTTCTTGGATGGAGACGGAGAGAGTGGGGTTCACGCGGGAGACTCCAGTTCAATGCTGCGGTGGCGGCCCTTCCTACAGAGAACATAGAATTTGGAACAGAGGAAGAACAGAGGCTGAACAGGGCAGGAGAGTGGCAGCTGTGTTGTTTTTAAACACATGTAACCACAATCTAAGTTTAAATGGGCTCCCCACAGACGCTTGTGGGACAGCCGCAAATCTGTGGCTGTGTGCAAATAGACTGCAGGGGTCAGGCGAACTGCAAGACACGGTGACAGGACTCAGCATTTTGAGCTGTTAGCTGCCCAGTAGGTTTAGTGCTCAGTGGTTGTGCAAATGTTTATGTCAGTTTTAGCCTTTTTTACTCTGCACACCAGAGTTTCGGGTTCGAAACAGGCTTCAAATCTCAGCCAAAGTTTCTGCTGTGCCGCTGGGTTCTCCCCCGCCTGACACCAGAAATGGTCCCTGCCACTGTTGAAACCTGGCTCAGGTTGGCACAAAACCCAGGCTTGGGCAAAATGAATATTTTGCAAAGTATTCAGCAAACCTGGCCTGAGTTTCAGGTTTCAAGTGAGCTGGTTTGAGCTTTTATTTCACAGGGTTTCCTGCTCTGATACCTCAGACCCTTGAGTGAACACAGAATCTCTATTAGCAGTTCTAGTACACGGTCTTATATCCCTGTTGAGCTTGTCAGTCACCAGAGGGAGCTACTGCATGCGCTCTCTCTCTCTCTCTCTCTCTCACACACACACACACACACACACACACACACACACACACAC
>ML685765.1:22596935-22688108 GCA_007922175.1 Pelusios castaneus
CACACACACACACACACACACACACACACACACACACACACACACACAGAGTAAAACTTCTCTCTCAGAAGAGAAAAGGCTGAGATAAAGATCCAATAAACAGCCCAACTGTCTTTGAAACAAAGCCTGAAAAGTTAAATGGGCAGGAGCCCTGCATTGTAATTCTAAAAATTACATTGCCCATAACCATTTTATCAAGAGGGATATTTCAAACACCAATTAACTTATAGAACTCATTACTCTATTAGTTTTCCTTTAGCTCTACAATTGCAGTGGCTATGCATGAAGCGTATTAAGTCTGGGCCATTTATTCTTAATTCTGGGAGCTATTATTGATTTTACCCTGATAGATATTTGATTCCATCCTATAATGAAAAATCATTTGAAAACTAAAGAGAAAAGCATCTTTAATTCCTCACATCTGTGATTCAAAGCATCCTCATTTGGATGCTGCAGGAAGATGTCAAGAACAAATTGGCAAGTGGCAGAAGAGTCATTTTAAAGAGCCCAAATGGTAAAGAAACTGAAAACAAGATTTTGTGAAACTGCTTTGTAGCGACTCTGAAATATCTGTGGGCATTTATTAAAGCAAACAATGCTGCCATGCTGTAGTATTTTGAGGTATAACAGCATTAGGTTTTCTGCCTTTGTCAAGCTCATCTCTCTATTTATAGCTGCAAATTTTATATTGAGAACTGTTTGCAATGACAGTATGAATACATTTCAGGTAGGCGGGTGATTAAATATCTGTTTGTACACTATTATTTGCATCTGGCTTTCTGAATTTGTGTGGGCAGTCTGGGCATCTGCAAAAGTAGTGCCCTACATAGAAAAATGTAGCCTGTAGTGTCTTGGAGAATAATTGGGTGAGTTGGTTTGAGTAGAAGTGAGGAGAAGAGTGATCTATCCTTCATTCTGTGACTGACTCAAGCTGTCACCTTAAGTGAGTCGTTTCCTTCCTCTGTGCTTCAGTCTCTCAGTCGGTAGAATGGAGATAATGTTACATGTGTCTCTCTAGCTATAACTTGTGGGCTAGATTCTGCTCTTAGCTATACCACTGTAATTCAGGAGTAAATCTATTGATATCAGTTCTTCTCATTCTGCTTTGTTTACTATCTACATCTCTTCAGTGGGGCCTCTTCACCTCTCTTCCCCTTTGGTGGATGTCCCACAGGGCTTCATCCTCGGCCTTCTCGTTGTTACCCTCCATCCCCTTCCTTTGGGTAACCTCATGGGTCTGCATCGTTGACTCCCAAGTCTACCACTCAGCTCTTAGACCATCTCCCTCCCTCTGGCTCTGCAGGGTGACCTGTCTCTTTCATAAATGCACTCCAGTCTTGCTGTCTACGTATCAGGGGCAAAACAGAACCCTGTATCAGTCCTCCTGAGCCTGCCTCAATCACTGCCGACAAGACCCCACACTTCCTTTTGCTCAAGTCCACAACAGGGAGGTCACCTTTGACACCTCCATCGCCCGACACATGCAGACTCAATCCAAATTTGGCCCTTCTTAGGTATTTCTGAAATCTGAGTCTTTTTTTAATGTCCCTGCAGCTAAAACTCTCATTCTGGGCCTCCTCATCTCTTATCTTAATGTTCATGCTAAATTCATCAGCTAAGGTCCTCCTCTTTGCCTGTTGTTCTGACCATGTGATAGCCCTTTTTTACTCTTTCCCCTTCTTTCACTGAAGTTTGGTCTTCCCCTTGCTTTCAAAGATCTCCATAACTCTACCTGCCTCTTCTCACATTGTCCTGTAGTAACCGCTGTTCTTTCTTGCTTCTCCCACAGCCAGTCCTGACCTTTCTTCCTTGATACACAAGTATGAAGTTTCCTGCCGTAGGAGGCAGCAGTACCTTGTGGCTAGTGCACTGGACTAGGGTTCAGAAGATCTGGCTTCTATTTCTGGCTCAGCCACCGCTCTAATGGGTGATCTTCCACAAGTCACCGCCCCATCCCCACCTCAGTTTCCCGATCTGTAAAATGGGAATTATGATACTGACCTCCTTTGTGAAGTGCTGTGAGATCTGCTGATAAAAATCCCTCTTTGAGCTCAGTATTATCATTTCTGACCGAGTCAGAAGGATCACTGCACTCAGTGAATCAGGGAGTAAGCAGAGCTAGTGGGTCGGGCACTGGGTCAGGACCCAAAGAAATGTGGGGTGTGCCCCAGTTCTGCCCTGACTTGCTGTGTGAGCATGGGCAAATCACATTATTTCTGTTTTCCATCCCACCTATTTCCTGTCTTACCCAACGGGAAGGCAAGCTCTTCAGACTGTGTCTAACATTGTTTAGTGCCTAACTGGACTGGGAACTCTGGATGCTGCTGTAAAACAATAGCAGTGAGGGGAATTCTGCAAAACAATAATTGCAAGAGAAACTTGCTAGGCTAAAAACATATGCTTATCTCCAGCCAAGGTCAGTAAGACATTTTCACCCATGAAACAGTAATGGGTTAGGTATTTTACATGGGATAGGAGTGGGTTTACCTTCCTCTGAAACCTTTGCCCTGTGCCAGTCATGTGAACAGGCCATTGGGCTGGATGGACTCTTGATCTGTCCAGACATGATATTATGCCCCTCTAAACCATTCCTGGCAAGGATGATAATTAGCTGGAGTAATAGCATGGTGGCCCCTGAAGGTTCCAGTCAAAAAATCAAGGACCCCAACTGTGTCAAGCTGCACAAGGAAAAGCCAATCACTGTCCCAGACACCTCACAATTGCAAAAGCCAGTTCTAGGACCACTGGCCCAGCCATGACTTTTATATTCTTTGAAAGGCCTGAGTAGCCCTGTGGGTCTACATCCATTCATATGAGCATGCAAAGAGTTAAGGCAAGCGGCTGTGATGCTAGGCATAAGGGGTATGTCTACACTTGCAAGTTAGATCGACTTAAAGATGCTTGCCAGGAAGCCACGGGTCCCAGGGATAAGAGGGTCCCGGGTCCCTTCTCAGCAGGGAGCTGTTGCTCCCTTCTCTCTGGGGAGCCGTGGCTCCCTTTGGAGCTGCAACTCTCCGGGGACACAGGCAGTCGACTTAAGTGTCTAATGTTGACACTCTAGGTCGACTTAGTTTTTTAAGTGTAGACATATCCAAGCAACTGCTTATGACCCCAAACTACTGAAGAGATTCCCACTTTTGTATTGTCCCCAACACATCATTCATCTTCTTTGATGTGGACTTTTTACAATTGCATTAGTAGGTGTTTTTGTTAACCTTTTTAGTTGGTGAAAATAATGCAGTTCATTTCTTTTGGAGGATTGGTAAATGGTAGAGGCCCCATCCCTTCCTCCACCCCAATATTCCTGCATAGGACCCCTCCCATTGGGCTAGCCCTCCTCCTGAAGCCACTTCGTTTTGTTCACAGCTAGTTTACGCTTCTCAATTTCTATATTATTCACACCTCAACAAATCTTATTTCATTAGATTTTTGGAACTGCAGCAGTAATTTTGCTTTATTAACTTTAAATTGGGGATAATAGGCTGACAGCCATTAACATAATGTCAAAACAATTTCTTACAATTATTATTTAACCTCGGTCAAAGTCATTTCTACCCCCACCCCTCAAATAGACCCTTATTAAAATGATATGGACAAACATGAGAGAACTCCGCACTCTAAATAGAGAAGAGATTAAAGAAGAACACTCATCAGAAATGATCATGCAGAGTAAAAAGACATCAGGGCAAATATGTGAATTTACACAGTTCCAAGGCTGAGTCTGGCCTTGTTTAGAGGAACAAGATGAGTGAGTCTTCACTAGGTGTCTTTGAAAGGATGTCAAAAGTTGCCTTGCTTGGCTGGTGATTATCGGTAGTGCTGTAGGAAGTCTTTTGGTTTATTGCATATTTTACATGTTTTAAAGCAGATGTACTCTTGTGATGGAAGATTTTTTTACTTATCCACAAAGCAGTTATGAAGCAGGTCAGTGGTATATAAACACACTGCCCTCTGCCCATATGCCTCATCCTGACCTTGAAGGATCTGCTTCAAGATCTGAGTGAAATTCATTCTGTATGATCTATTCAATCTTATTTACAGAGACTGCCAATCCAAAGCCAAGTAAGGTGAATTGCAAGGGTGATATTTTGTGATGTGTGGGTATCTGTATACCAGGAACTGAAATAAGACAGTTCAGCTAGGTCATATAGTTCATTTAACCCTATGAAATATAGGCATTCAGGACTAACTTCCACCTGCAAACACAAGAAACTGATCATGAGCGCTATTCACCAGATTGTGACCAAGAACACCCATCGTGCTCACATTGATCCACACCGATTGTCAGAGCATATGGTTGTTCTTGAGAGCCTGCTGGCTGTCAAGTGAAAAGTTTAAAGAAAAATAAATAAATAAATAAATCACCCAGAAGTCAAATTTTTAGTCTCATCTGATTTCTCATGGCCTGATCCAGTCCATTTCGAGTCAAGGAAAAGACTTGACCAATCAGAACAGGCTCAAATCTTCAGTTTGCAAGCACAATTCAGCCTTCCAAATAGGGGTGCAATCCACGTTGCAGACAGATGGATGAGATGGCTGACTGACTGTGATTTGTGTAGCCATGAGCAGATCTTGTAGGTGCTACCATTTAAATGCACGAAAGTGAGTGCCCCAAAATGAAGGTTGTCTTGATACTGGCTGAAAATTCATGGAATATAAAGTAAAAAAGGACCACTGTGACCATCTAGTTTGACCTCCTTTACAATACAGGCCACAGGGCTTTCCTGAATTAATTCCTGGTTGAAGTAAATCTGATCTTTTAGAAAAAACAGTCAATCTTAATTGAAAAATTTCCAATAATGGAAAAATCACCACAGCTTTTAGTAAGAAGTTCCAGCTGTTAATTACCATCACTGTTGGAAATGTGACAATATGTCTAGCTTCAACTTTCAGCCATTGGATTGGATTATACTTTTGTCTGTCTGACTGAAGAGCATTCGATTTTCAAATTTCTGTTCCCCAGGTAGGTACTTACAGACAGTGCTCAAGCCATCTCTTAACTTCCTCTTTGTTAAGCTAACTAGATCAAGCTCCTTGTGTTGGAAATTTTGTGCTAGGCAGAATAGTTCCAAAAGGGTTTCCAGGAAATCTATAGCAAAGACCCCTTCACCCTCAGCTTCGTACCCCTTCCTGTATCTGTCACCATGAGCAACTACTCATACAGCAGAATCAGCTAAATAAACAACATTTATTGGGGGCTAACAAACAAAAACAGCTCAGTGGTTAAAAAAATGCAGGTAATGAAGCTGGGGCCCAAATAATAACCATGGGAAGTAACACAATAAATCATGATCGATGTTCTCAAGATAAGTACGGATCTGGATCAGGACACCAGTGGAACAGGACACCGGAGGGACAAAGGTAGATGGAGATCTTTTTTTCTATCCAGTGTTCTGGGATCAATCAACGGACCTGAGCCACTTGCTGCCACCTAGAAGGGCAGCCCCGAGGTTTGTCCCCTCTTGATCTTATGTCCACCCCTGTTGCTGGGCAGACTTCCTCTCTCTCTTCCTACCAAAACTAAAAAGGGTGGGAAAAGACCATAAAGATAGATCCCCAATATGGAGTGTGTGACCTGTCCTTTCCTAAGATCAAAATGGTGACTACCCCTTATACACCATATAACCCTTGTTGGGGTTTAGACATGAGAGTCTCTATCTCTAAGTAAGTGATACAATCCTTTAATCAATCTTGTGGCCTTGCCTGAACATTCTCCATTTTATCAATGGCCTTCTCAAACAGTGGCCACCAGATCTGTTCTCAATATTCCAACAAGAAGAAGTCTCTCTCTCAGGTGCTTGGCTGGCTGGTTCTTACTCACAGCTCAGGGTCTAATTGATCACCACATCTGGAGTTGGGAAGGAATTTTCCCTCAGCTCAGATACCTTTGGGGTTTTTTCACCTTCCTCTGTAGAGTTGGATACGAGTCACACACTGGAATTTTCTAGGTATATCTCATGCACTCCTTACCCTGATATTATAACAGCCTTGCGTTCAGGTGCACATCAGTCCTTCCTATTCTCTCTCTGGCACGTAATAGTCTAGTCTCCTGTGGGCTGAAATACTTTGGTCTAATTTTGTTGTTAGCTTTAGTGTGTGGATGCCTATTGGTGTTGGTGGCCTGTGACACACAGGAGATCAGGCTAGATGATCTGATGGTCCCTTGTGGCCATAAACTCTATAAAATTCTATGAAACACTAAAGCTAGACCAAGAAGATCGATACTCTTAGAAATAGCATGCGTAGAGGAAACAGGAGATGCACATACAAAAGTCTGACATCAGACCACTCCGAAGGCACCCTTGAGTCTTTGAAAATATGTATTCCACTGAAACAGCCACCATCAAAGTAAGAAGACTGTGCATTAAAACAAAAAATTACTTTGTTGTCCCTGCAAGTGCACAGTTTGGGGGCAAAGCATGAGTTACTGTACACAGACAAGAGATGGTGACTGATAGCTAAAAATAAAGCACTTTCAAATGCCATTGTGTTCTTCTTACTTGCTCTTGATGTGTAAACTCCCCCAGGGTAGTGAATGCTTCCCACTCTACCAAAGCTGGGAGCTCTGTAAATGAAGCTGCACACACTCTTCCAGGACATACTACCTTGATCAGTGAGCTCTCTAGCTGAAGACTGTGCTCACCACCTAAGGCAGGGAACACTAATTGTAGAATGTCCGCTTTTCAGCTCTTTGCAGGTCAGACTTTGCATATTCGGTATTGAGGTTTCAAGGTCGGGTTCCCAGATCCTTTACGATAGCTCCATGGTCACTTTTGAGCCTACACCAAATCAAGCCAAATGTTTTCAATACCATTGGGGACAAAGTCTGTTTTCCATGACAGGTATTCTAAGTAGCTAGTAAGAGTATCTGAGCAAGGCTTTCAGTGCACTGAAGGTCTTACTAAACTTTTAGTGCACTGATATTTTCCCATTTAAATTGTTTTTTTTTTTTTCCCTGAGGGAGTGAATGTGCGCAAGATGGGCCTTGCAATACAATAATATGGACACAGAAATCCAGAGTCTTTGCTCACTTTTTACTCAGTATTTACTCAGGCTGAGTAAGGGCTGAGTAAAATCAGGCTCTGCCCTACAGAATACTGACTGAATACTCTCTCATGGCTGTGCGCTTCAGAGAACTTCTGATCACTGGACATTGCCTATTGGATCTTAGCCAGAATCTTTTCTGAGAAGATGGGTTGGTCTTTATTTGAATGGTTAGCAACAAGCCTGAAGGCCTCTGTCTTTCCATATAAATAAATACTGTACCATTAATACATGTGTAGACTATAGCCCAGGCCCAGAATGTAACATGGGATCCACATTGCTAGCACATCAAGGAAAAGACTATGTCCAGGCTAGGTAGGAGATTAGCACTCCCATCCCCCTGTCTGTAGCAGGGAGCATGGCAAAGCACCCTGCCTCAGTTCACAGGTGCTAGGGTCCTTGCTGGAGTCAGAGGGAGGGGAGCACTGATCTTCTGTCCCCCTGGCTGCAGAAGGGAACCACTGCCTTGGGACCTAGATAGAGTGCGCAGAGCTACAGGATGCATGTGGGTTCCCTCCTGCAGCCAGGGAGATGGGAGGCCCATGAGCAAGGAGGCCAACAGCTTTAAGGATGGTCTGCTGGCGAAGGTTGGTGGCCCTTCAGGCCTGTAAAAATGATACCTGTGACCCTCAAGCCAAAAAGGTAGGGAAGCACTGCTCTAATAGAGCACAGGGGCCCAGATCCTGAATCTTAATTTTGGGGGGGTGTTTGGAATCTTATTCTATTTTCAGATCTGAATCTCAGGGCCGTAGAGTAGCAGGACCACATAAAAACATGGGAGATGAGATTGGGTTTGCGAATGCATTGGCCCTGCAGCCACCCTTACGGGCGCAGCAAGAGCATAGCAAAGAGCGAGCGGAGGACTTGTACCTCTCATCCCCCCCCACTCCCAGTGACTGTGCTGATGTGGCACCTCTTTAAATGGAGCTGAACATCTCAACCATTGTTTCTGAACCAGTGGGTTACAACCCCTCTCGCCACCCCCAGGGAGTGACAAAAGGCAATCAGGGGGTGTTTGAAGACAACTAACACTGTATGACAAGCTAAAGCGAAGGAATCTCACTCTTCCTCTTCCCACACATTCCCCTTTACCCTTCGAGCTCTCTGCCAGCCACTCAAATGCACACAGGACTAGATTAGATAGGCTTAGCATTGTTATCACTGATACATTGTTTTACTCTGACTTTTATAATAAGTGCAAAGGGCAGAGTCATGACCCTTTTTGACGTCAAAGAAGGGGTAGCTGACCTGGAAGGGTTGAGACACTTTGACCTGAACTGTGGAGAATTCAAAAACTAGTTCAGGAATTTGCACCTTAGCCCAATCAAGATGGCTTTTACAGCACTGCGGGATGGAGACACCCTGTCTCAGACTCTCACAGTATTGCTCTGACTGAAGACAAAGGGCAGAATGTGAGAATGGCCGAGTCCCCAGTTACAAGTTCCCACCTTGTGCCCCAAAATGAAGCGCCATTGGATGTTGGCCATTGAGATTAGCAAGGCTAGTTTAAAAAACACCTCATAGTGCCAGCTCAGATTGGGTGACAACAGCAAGAAGCATCTCAAGTGCAGGAGTGACCCTGCTCGGGTGGCACCTATTTCAGAAGGAATGCACTCAGTCTTAGGACTGGAGTAGACCTATTCGTTGATACAACTGCCTTCCCACTGCCCCACATCTCCTCACAGAATCATTAATGCTGATCACTCATGAGACTGGGGCCTGGCTACAGCCAAAAAGAAAGCTCCCAAAATAAAATATGACATGGGCAGATCAGGGAAAAGGACAATATCATTCAACCAGTCCTTCAAGTCACCACTTCTACTGATGGCCCTCAGCTGCATAAGCCAAAGAGGACTCATGTCACCCGGGGAAATGATGAAGGTCCAAGGAAAGCTTTACACTTGCTTCAAATGAAAGGCGTCATTGTTAAGTAATGGGAAAGTCAGCAAAGATGGGCAAAAGCAGGTGGTCCTATGCTGAAGTGGTAGATCTTTGCCCATATGCCAGCTGCAGGGGGTGGACATCACCACCCACATTGCCCAAAGGTCCTATCACCTCTTCACACTGTGCAGCCCAGGTGCAGTCAGAGAAGTGCTAATGTGGGAGGTGGGCACCAAACATTCCTGCCAAATGACTCAGGAGGCATCCACGCAAATTACTGAAGGACACAAATAGCCAGGACAACTCCAAGGCTCCATACAATAAATTCCTTAGGGAACTGTACAACATTGCCTTGATTTTGAAGACTACAATGTTTGCTAACCTCCACATCTCTGGGAAGGGGCTGGCTCTCAGATCTTTAGCTGGAACGAGGGAACAACAGTGGTGTCTGACTAGTCTATTTTACTAATGAGCTATTAGGAGTTGTTTCTGAGCTACACATTGTGCCCTCATTATAAGTTATAACTGTTTCCAGAAGCTAAGCTTTCTGCCTCTTGTAATGAGAAAGCTGGAGTGAAGCACAATTTTAATGAGCTACAGTGTAGATGTAAAGTAGAATAGCTAACATCTAAAAAGATACCTCAAAGTGGAGTAACAGGAACAGGTAGTGGGTTAAAACCCCAGAGGAAAACAGGGGGGAAACCACTGTTTTCCAGTCACAAGCAGAACAAATAAGACTTACAATTTTAATGTGAATTTAATTTAAAAGGAATTTGAGGGGAGCAGGAGATGGTGCCCAGAAACTTGCAGAATCTGAGATTAGAAGAATAGGAGAAAACTCACTGATGAGAAAGGAAAAAAAGTGGAACATTTCTTTTGTTCTAGCCTCAAATCCTTTTCATGAAAATTAAAAGGACAGTTTTCTCATCTGGAGAAGGAAGCACCCCTGCACGCCTCCATACACACTTTGACATCTGATGCTGTCTCCACTTTGAACTCAGCAAATTCGTGCCTGAGGCTGAATTGGTGAAAATTCAGCTTGTTTGCCTGGGGGAATTTTGCCATGAAAAGCAGCAGGATCTGATGGATTTTCACTCAGATCAAATTGATGAGACACTGTGCTCCAGAGCAACCAGAGTCTTGTTAGACAATGACTCTAAAGCTCACTATTCTCCCTCGCACCATGGAGCTCCATTCCACTCTCACCCTGGCTTTACACCAAGGCAGCTCCATTGATGGCAAATGGAATTTCTTTCGATTTGCACCAGTATGAAGCTCAGAATCAGGCCTGCATCTTGAATTCAGTCACAGAACACCAGAGTGATGGCTTCTGATACCACAAAGACTAGAAGCGTAGGCCAAACTTCAAAAAAGGTATTTAGGCTCCTATCAGCCATTGAAATTAGGAGCCTAAATGCTGTTGTGGAGCTGGATCTTACTGATGTTATATTCAGCGAACGTTAAAAATGCTGCAGAAACTGATGAGGCCACAAGGAAATTCGGATATGGCATACAGTAACAAACTGGATTGGCTGCACCTCTAACTGTGACAGGGGATCCAGTCAGCTGCGACAGGTGTCCCACAGGAGACTTTAGTCCTGGTAAGTTGATAAATGTCCATTCATAGCTCTATCTCCTGGGATATATTATTCCCCAAGCTCCTCACACCTCCTTTGCTCTCTCTGTGCCTGCATAACAGCTTTCTTGGGCTTATCAAGGAGGGAGGGAGGGTGGGAAGAAAGAGACAACGTGAAATAAGCTGCTTTCCAGAGCACTCGTCCTGCGGGGGGCTGTCAATCCCAGAACCATGTCACAGTGCATTTTGCAGCTTCTGAACCATCCAGGATTCACCCCTCACTGGTAATTATTCAGCTGTTACATGGTAAGTCACCCTGAAGGGGAATGGCCAACATGATGTTACCTTAAGAGGGAAGGGAATGAATATTTCAGGAACCCTGCTTCCAGGAATGTCAAGAGTTATCGGCTGTTTTCATTTCCCCCATCCATACGTGGAAGTTAAAATTAAACAGCTCCAAGTTCTTCGCACACCATGATGCTTGGTAGCTCGAAAGGAAGCAGACAACGAGAGGGGTGTTTGTTACTGAAATTAGCAGTCAGCAGAACACCCTTTGATAGAGAGGAATCGCACCCACATATGTATGCCTGAAGGCTGTGTGAACGCATGAGAGGTTTTTGTGTGTGTGAATGCAGGTGCAGAGAAGGGGGTGAATATGCGTGAAATTGGGTGAGGGATGAGTGACCGAGGGCTGTGTGTGTGGGCACAAGGGGGTGCATTTGAGGGGCATGATCTTTGTGCGAGTGTGTGTGCACATGGTGTCTGTGTGTGAGAGAAAGAGTGAGGTTGTGAGTACATGCCTGAGGGCGTGTGTGCGCTTCTGGTATGATGGAAGTGTGTGTGCATGCACGTGCGCGCGAGAGAGAAAAGTAGAAATAAGCCTGGGCAGTTATGCTGGCCTTTGCCCCAGAGCTGTGTCCAGATCTACCACTATTTCCAGCCATTTTGGCAGATTTCCCAGCTGGTTTCACTATTGTGCCATGACATTCTGCAGATCTCACGGCAAGAAGCTGTTAAAAGTAAAGGGGTTGTGGCGAGTGGAAATATGTCTCCTAAGTGATTACCTCCATGAATCACTGAGATGTCAGCCTGTCAAAGGGTAAATCACTGAAGCTGTCTTTGATATCTCTTTCGGTCAAGGACACACCACTCTACTGCATATGTTGTCTTTCTTTTAATGTTTTTTTTCCTCCTGTTCTCTCATATCCTGTTGTACTTTTTCATTTGGTGCCAGTGTAACCCATATGCCTAAAACAGGATCTCTCTTTAAGAGACCCATTGAGGGTGGGTTACTGGTGCTTGGCAAATTAGCTGCCCACAGCTAGACACTTCTGGAAAACAGGGAGTGGTAGCAGTTGAGCATGCTCTACAAGGTTTCCTGTTGGTGTGGTCAGACCACATGAGAGCAGCAGACTGTGCAGACAGCAGGCAGGAGCTGCAGGGGGAAAGAGTCCCTATCTCAGTGTTCATGAGAGAAGCTGAGCCAGGAGTGGACAGCAAGATGTTTTCTCCCTCCTATGGAGAGTTCTGCAGCAGAGGTTGTACACAAGCATATGGGACTGAGAGCTGGTTAACCAGTGAGCTTACCGGCTGGTGCTGGTTCCAGAGGAGAAAGAAAAGCCTGCATGGAATTCTACTGAAGGTTCCTGCAACCAAAGAAGAAGCTGGCAACTTCTTCCCACTCAAGCCTTTGGACTTGATCAAAGGCTGTAGCTGAGAGTTGGGTGAACTCCACCTGGACTTTGGGACTCTTGGGGATTTTTCTCACTGTGTTTCTGTGGGGACTGTTCTGTTTAATTTAATTTTGTTTTCTTAGGATAAGATTTATTCTGTTGGTAGTTAAAAGTTCATTGTTATGTTTGTTCTTAGTAGTATTTTAATATGGGATGGTAACTCTGAGCAATATTTGTTGTGAGTCTCTTACAGGCTGGATCCTGGGACTCCAGCTGCTTTCTCCATAGGAGTTGGGGTTTATTTCTGTTAGGCACTGGACGGGGCAATTAAATGAATTTTAGCCTACTCACAGGTTGCACCAGCAGCCCTGCCACCTTGTGCTATGATCTCTTCGGCCCTCACCTTCTAAGTAGAGCCAATTTGGATTGACTTGTCAATAAGAGCTTGCCAAGGAATGTCTAGGTGCAACAAGAAGTGGTATCTTCTCTCTGAAGGCCAGGCTATGGTAACCTTTTGCACAGTGAATAGCACCCAACTTCAATGGCATTATTCACAGTGTAAAGTGCATTTGAGCCCCAGTAGAAGTGTCAATCTGGCCCTGTGGAAGCACTGATTTGGTGCTAGAGGGTACCCCAATGCTGGAGGTGGAAACCAGGTGTTCTAGTCAACTCAATTAACTAAGAACCTGCTGGTGTTTCCCCATGTCCAGTACTGGTGGAACTGCTCTGTTGGAAGGCAGTAAGAAAGAGATCAGTGAAGACAGAACTTTTCTGAAAGTATTTCTGAAAGCACCTCCACCAAGAGCAGTGTGTGAAAAATGCTGTTTAAAGAAACAAAAATAATGAACCTATAAATTGGGGAGAATGACCTTACAGGAGCAGAGCGAGGACAAGTCCTTTATAGTAGATATTAGACACGGTAAAAAAATATAAAGAGAGCAAGCACCTTGCTTTGGGAATCCAGTGGGATTGTGGTCCTAATTATGCAGGTTCCCTAGTATCCCTCCAGGACAGGTGGAAGTTGCCTTTAAAAGATGATTTGGAAAAGGACAGGTGATGACTAGAGACTCTTTCCATGGCATAAAGTTAGTGAACTTTTCACCACTCAGATTTTAGTTTCCTCTACCTCCCCATGATTTCTCTAAGTGCTAGTAGGTTAGATAGTTCCTAGGCATGGTTACTAATGGGTGAATACCACAAATGGGGGAAAGTGATTATTAGAAAAATTCAGATGATGGCTTCACCTAGATACATTCCCATCTCTCCTGTATAGCTTCTAGACTGAGAAATACTTGACAGGACCAGTATTTATTTCCTTTATCTTGGACTCGAGATATCTGGAAACTTTTTAGAGGTAATCATTGGCACTTTAACACCTCATTGAAGCTTCTATTTGCAACACTTACATTCAACAGTGGTAATCTGTGCTGTATTGACTTTGCTATTTTCCTCCTGTTTTGAACAAAATGAATCCAGATCTACATTTAAGATGCTCTAAATGTGACTGTTACCCTCACTCGCACTTAGGGAACTCCCCTTATATGTGATGAACCAGAGCATTGATCCATTTGTTCCACAGTGGCAATCCAGTGCTGATATAACCCTTTATTTGCCATTCTGCGGCTTGACCCATAGGATGAACACTCCCGCACAGACTTCGGAGTACAGAACGCAATAGGGTCGGACTAGAGTTTTGTAACACTAGAATAAAATGGATATAATGCAGTGGCATGTGAGATCCAAAGTCTACAGATGGTACAGTTCTAAATCTATTGATTTTATCTATAAAGCCCAAACAACCTGCATGGCCAGGTAAAATCTGAATTTACCCGTATCTACTGAAAATAGTAGACTGGATCCACAGCTCAGAAGAAAGAAAGCTTTTATAAAGCAAGACACACACATGTCAATATCCTGGGACTTTATCCAACCGTAAATTACCTTCCACTACAGACTCTGGGGACAACTGAGATATGCTCAGGTGAATCAGGTTCTTATTAGCATTTGTTATTTAGATGTGTAAATGGAGATAAGATGGATGGGAGGAAGATTGCATTGTTCAGAATTTTTAATTTGTAAAAAGAAGTGAAGGATGAGGGATTCATGTGCCTTGAGTACTTGGAAATGGAACACAGCTTGCTTCTGTTATCTGATAGAATACTTGCCACTGAGTTCCTATGAAGCTATTTTTCCTCTTTATCTATCTTCAGTACAGTAAAAATAGAATATGCAAGAAAAAAGTGCAGTGTGGATGGTAGATATTTTTTAATATGTATTTCATAGACTCATAGACTAAGGTCAGAAGGGACCAGTATGATCATCTAGTCTGACCTCCTGCACAATGCAGGCCACAAAACTTCATCCATCCACTCCTGCAATAAGCCTCTAACCAATGACTGAGTTATTAAAGTCCTCAAATCACGATTTAAAGACTTTTAGATAAAGAGACTCCACCAGCAAGTGAGCCATGCCCAATGCTACAGAGGAACATTTCCACAAATGTTGCTGGTTTGCCTCAACAACGAAGAGGTTACTGGAGGGAGAAGAGCTATAGGCACAAGCAACATGGAGAGGCATTAATTCTTATTGGGGAAATATATAGCTCTGAACTTCAAGATTTGGTCAGGTAAATAAAGGAGAGATGGATTTTCAGACAGCTCATTTTGAAGTGTAAATGTAATTTGCTTGTTTTAAGTCTGCACATAAATTTCAGGATGGATTTGAGATCTTAAACAGGTTTATTTATTTTTAACTAACACCTTAACTTTAATCTCTAACAGTTAGACCAGTTCATTGTGCAGGACCCAGCTATTTTGGAGGCCCATTTTGGATGTGTGGAATGCAAGCTCAAAAGAACTAAGGCCTATCATAAATCTCATCATCCTCTGCTTCCAAGCATCAAGTGCACTTCTTCCACCTGCTTTCTCTAACACTGAACAGAAAGTCCTCCAAAGAAAACAAAACACCGCACATCACACACAATTCTCTTCCTGGGGAAGAGAACAAAGCCATTCAGATACTACAGTGGTGAGTGCTACAGTGACCTACATAGACTAGACTAGCTGTGTTGAAGTACCATTGAACCAGAGACTGCAAATGTACAGACTCCGACAAGGAAGGTTGGTTGCTCATGTCCTGGCGTGGCAGAAGTCTGAATCATAGTTCACTTTGTCCACTGCCCATGCTGCCATGATAGGAACATTAAAAATCAAGCACAGAGGGGAGGGGAAGTGGCTGAGAATCAGGACAAAAACTTCATTTTTTTGCCTCTCCACAAACTCTAGATACCAGCAACAATTTCTTCCAGAATACCTTGTGCGCCATCCCAGAATTGACAGTTTTCTTCCATCCTTCCTGTCTGCTCAATTCTGTAACATCCTCATTGGTTCATTTTCATATATGGCTTAAAGTTGAAAGGATTTACATTCCATAGATATAAACCATCTAACAGTTCATTTACTATATCAGAAAGCTGAATGTCTATGTCCTTATAAATTTCTCAGATTCCCTGCTGCCCTATGTCCTGTAAACCTTAGTAATCATAGCTGGTTAGGTTGGGGAAGCAGGGAGTCAGCTAGGTGTTTGGTTGTGAGGACAACTGATAAGATCCAGTTCCAAAGGGGTAGCCGTGTTAGTCTATTTGCAGAAAAACAGAGTCCTGTGGCACTTTTATTTATCACATGAGCATCTGACAAAGTGGGATTTTCTCCCACGAAAGCTTGAGATAAATACATCTGTTAGTCTTTAAAAGTGCCTCTGTTTTTCTGACAAGATCTGATGCTCAAAGGCAGAAGAGGAAAGGGGAATATAGATGGATGTCCCTATCATTTTTCTCTCTTTGTTCCAAAGTGTCTCAGGCGTGTGTTTCACTGTAGCCATATGCTGCTCTCTGATTACCTAGAGACTCTAGGACCATTTCCATGTGATCTACCTCACCTTAATTTTGTGCTAGTTTAACACCATTGCCTCCAAGGGAGTTAGTCCCGATTTATACCTACGCATTCAAGAGCAGACTCTATCCTTCATACAATGCAGTCATGAGTAGACTAGGACTCCCGTCACCACTGGGATGCTGTAGTTCTACATGGGATAAAGCCATTGAATTCAGAGCAGAATAAAGCTGAAGCAATGCGATAATGAATCCAGCCCTAGAACTTTCTCTTGTTCGTGGAATTCAGTGACAGTTCCTGAGGCAATCTACAGGAATTGGAGGCAAATGTATAACTTCCTGTCCTCAGGTGGGGAAGGCCAGAGACCAATAGTCATGCTTTTTCCCTCAGAGCATTAGAAAGAGGTAATCTTCTGTAGGTATGTTTTCTTTAAGTGTGTGAGAGAAATAGAGATGAACTAGTGAGCAGTACCACACTTGTCCTGGACTCAACTCCTTTGCATTCACCCCATCACTCTCTTTAGAGGGTGTTTCAGGGACAGGTTGTGAGGAACTAATCTGCATCCATAATGTAAATATGCACATTTTTATTTGCTCTTTCCATCTGCAGGGACCTGGCTGGCAGCAGAAACCACCATGTGGTTCCCCTCCAAAGGACCCCCCAAAGGGGGCTCAGTGCTGCCGTTTGACCTCACCTTATGTGCGTGCTCCATTAGAAGGGTAAACAAAATTCTCCAGGCCTCTTACCCTGTGGTTTAGCCTAGGTGAGGGGCAAACCACCAATTTGGTTGAGTTAATAAATCCTATGTACACACATATACATCATTGGAAAGCTCATTATGTTGACTGACACCTGCTATGATGTGTAACTGTCAAGTGGTGCAGTTACCACGGAAATGGGGATAAACAATGACACCATCAATGTGTGAGAATGACCACTTTGACATGTTTGCATTCACTTCTGGTAGTTTCATGACCGTGTATTATTTCAAAACATAAAATTGGATTTATTTGTGACCTCAGAGGACCACAACAATCCAGGTAAGACAAACTCCAGTAATAAATTTGCACTGGGAGCATTGAAATGTAGTTGCACAGGATGCATTTCTGGTTAACATTTTCATCATTTTGATAGCTGTGAAGGGAGTGTGTAGGTTACACCAGTCTTTGTTGCCTTAGTTTCTTCAACACCTCTTCTAATGAAGGACTTTATAACTTCACCCCTGGAACAGCCTCCACCAAGGAGGAGTATTCATGCTCAGTGTGTTTTTACACTATCAGGTGTATGTTGAACCATTTCGTCAGAGGAATTTGATAGTGTCCCCTCCCCTCACCCATGGAGTATCCATCAAGCACCTGCTATAATGTGCGTACTACCTTAGATCCTGTTCAGCTCTGTCGTTCTGCAGTTTTCACAGGTTATTATTGTCAAAAGACTGATTACAGAATTAGCTTTGTCAAATCCTTTTAGGGCCTGCTTCAAGTACTCAGCAGGAATGTGTCTTCAGACATCATTTGTATGACAGTCATGGTGTTCCAGTACACTATGCTGTTCTTGGTTACATGCTTTTAGCACATGGATTTGTTTAGCTTGAGCTTGCAGCTGATACTCGAATTCAGCTTTGTCTGTTCTTCTTGTTCCATCCGCATGGAAAGGGAAATCAGGACAGGTGTTATTCGATTACTGTGGCAGTCTATACTATTACAGTCCACTTTTAGTACTGGACGCTGCTGAATTTTGTATTAAGTATGCCCAATGAGGTATCATTTGAAAAGTAATAATGCAGAAAATCTTTATCCTGTTAAAATGTGTTGTGGCACTATATGCAAAGTTAGTCATACAGTAGAATCTTCACCTACTTCAGGGACCAGCAGGGGGAAAGGAGTAACCAAGAAATTTAGATTTCCTCACAGAGATGATTCAAATCTCATGTCCACAATGGACTGCGTGTCACCATGATATGGCAAGGATGTTTTCTAGAACAAGAATTGGAAGTATAAGAGGAAGGAAGAGGAAGAAAAACACAATCTCCTGACATCACTGGAGTGGTCACAGACATCACTTGTAATCACTTAAAATCTATCTATAGTTAATAAATTTATTGTTTTATCTGAAACAATGTGTTTGGACTGGAGTGTGCAGGAAACTCCACTGGGAAATAACAAGGCTGGTGCATTTATTGTTTTCCTTTGATGATGGACTTCCTACGACTTTGTACTGTTCAGAAGGGTACTGAGAAGTACAAGACATTTCTGGGGGAACCCAGCTGGGACTAGAGAGATTTCAGTTGTTGCCCTGGATATAATTCATGAGTGATCAGTCATAACGCTTATTTATTTAGCTGGGAGTGAATTTGCATGCGGAAGGCTGTGTGAGCAGGCCAAAAATTGCTTTTCTGTCAGAATTAGCCATGTAAAAGGACCTCAGGCTAGAGAATTAAGGGGACGCTGCTGTTCAACAGTTCAGATTCTATCCTGAGAAATGTCACAGTGACTACAAACAGTTGTCACCAAAACCTTGTCTCTGCATCTTGCTAAGGACAGGGCTTTACAGAAAACAATTTCTGATAGCTGCTATCATTTTTCCTCCCTTGCCAGATTTAAATTTGGTCATCTTGGCCATTTCAGATATTTTGATGCCATCTCTCTTGATTGGACTATAACAAACAGATCTCATCATAGTCAAGTGCATGCCTCACCAGCATCTGCTATTTTCAGTCGCGGCATTTGTACATCTGAAGTTACAAGCAGTCCAGAAGATTTGTTGATAATCATCTCTGGATGTGATTCAGTACTGAATTTTGTCATATGGTTGATGAGATGGTTGGTAGGAGTTACAACATGCTTTTCATCCCCCTTCAGTGGGGAGGCAAGAACTTTTTTCCCAGGCTGGCTTCACTACATCTTATTAGTCCAATTCTTTCTCTCATAGCTTTTGCATATTCCCAATATGAAACTATGTACTGTCATCTCTAATACTAATCCTAACCTGTGCACAAGGGTCACTGAACTAAAAAAAGTTAATTTCTAGAATAACTTCAACTCTAGTGCTGTATGTAGAGGCAATTGCCAATTAAAACTTTCTACAAGGCAGACATTGAATGCTAGAAATGGAGAAGCATTACATTAGTGTGACAGAGTGCGAGGTGCTAACTCCCTAGCCAACCTTCTGTCATGCCAGCCTCAGCTCACTAAGGTGCGTTGGAGCTGGTTAGATAGGAGGCGGCTGACTCAGGCCTAGTCTACCACTCGCATTGTTTCTGGCAGCAGTCGGAGAGAGAGGCACAAGTTAATTTGTGCAGCTTGCACATCTCCCTTTGACTTTCTAACGCCCACTTCTTCTCACCTGCTCCACTGTGCTGAGTCGAAAGGAAATGCCGCCCCTGCAACTCAGCATTACTCTTCATGGGGGTGCAGTTACTGAGTTGAACTCTGGATCGATTGAGCCGGTCTTCACTGACCACTCAATCAAACCGGAGAGATTGAACTGGTCAGTATAGACTTGGCCTAAGTAGGGCTCATATGCTGGTCAGAGGAAGAAAATGAGTAGTCGACAGGAGTGAAGTGTCTCTACCTGTCTCACTGGGAGCAGAGAAGCCCCACAGACTGCAAGCGCTGACCAAGCATTGTATGAAGGTGGTGGTTGCACAAATGCACTGTCAATAAACTGCACTGGTGACTGCTAAACCAGAGGGCCTTTGAGTCATTTGTGAGCTAGAGGGTGGACAAAGTAGAAAGGCTGAGACAGAGCACCCTTACAATTAGTAATTTGCATACATTTATATCTACCCACTGTGCAGTACAAACTACGGTCACACAAGTTACTACGATTGGTGCTTTAACGGGGGGGGGGGGGACACCCACCTCTCATGAGTACCCCCTGGCTGGGTGTGCATCTGCCTCTCACTCGCTCAGTCTGTGGTGACCTCAATTGGTGGTGTCTCAAGAGGGCTTTCAGTGACTCAGCCCTCCAGCCCAGTCACATACACTGTCTGTTTGTAAAACAAACCAGACCCCTTCTGGAGTATATAGTCCAACATCTGCCTATCCCAATAACCCTCCACAGGTATCTCTGCAGCTCTCTCTGGACTCAGTCTTTAAACAGGATCACCCTGGTATGGGGCTGTACCCCTAGGGCTTCCTCCCTAGAGAACCTTTCTACCCCCAGATTTCCAGCTGGGCCACTAACCAGTGCAGTTCTCCTTCCAGGCCAGACCACTTCCCTAGTGGCTAATGGGGGAGACCCAGGCCCACTCACTTCTGCAAGTTCCAGCCTAGGGACCTTATGAATAGCAGCCTCCAGTCATAGCCCCTTCTCTAAACAGTGTTTCTGTTCCCTGGGCCACTTTCCAGTGACCCCAACACCTTCTTGAATGCTTCACCCTTACTATAGGGCTGAAGTTTTGTATTCAGTCCCAGCAGTCAGCCAGAAGATCCTTCTTGCTCTCCCAGTCCCTCCCAGCAACTGACCTGTCTGTGGTCCTGCTGTTCTTTCTGCCACCCAGGAACACAGTCCTCCAGCTTCAGGCAACAGCTGCATGACTCTGATATGTCAACTCCTTTTATATGGCATTTCCTGGACTCTGATTGGCTGCTTCCCCACAGCCATTCTAGGCCACTGGGAGGACTTCTCTACTGCTCCTTTGTGGGACAAGGTATGGTAGGGACTCTGAGGCCTCTAGCAGGGGACCTCTGGGTATAGTCCACCCTTTCTCAGTGTGGGACTGATAGCTGAAAATTTCAATTGTGACATGCTTTGTCAATTAAGAATATGTGATATGAAAACCTTTCAAGTTAGTATATTGCAAAATGCTGCTTTGCTGTTTTTTTGCCCCATGCTAAACTGCTACATAATTTCTGAAAAAAAGGATACTTGCCTATGTGAAACCAATAACAATCTTCTAATAAATTGTCATTTGGTAGCTTGGACCAGTAACCACCACATTTAGTTGTTGAAAATAACTTAAACAGTAAAAGCTGTAGCCATAGTCATGGGGCTATGTTTCTGAAAATGGGCAAAAAAATGACGCTTCCTCATTTTGGGTACCTTTGTTTTGCTTTGCCTGTAGGTTTATGGCAATACCTGACAGCTCCACTTCATACCTCCTCAAAACATACATGAAATCAGCTTTCAAATGATATGAAATGAGTGTGTGTGAAGCGGGTACATTAACTCCAAAAATAAGGCCCTTTTGGGGGAGTTTCCACATGCTTAGTAGGTGTGCTGCTTGGCCCCAGAAACCTGCAGAGAAAAGCTGGATTGGCATCCTTCTGGATTCCATACATGCTGCTCCAGGTACCGGCCGCAGTGGTCACTAAAGAACAGCATGACGGGCTCCCAGCCTTTGGTATTTTTGCAGCATTTCTGAGCCCTGCAAATCTAGGAAATAAAATATCTGACCTACGTTCCTGAGTGGCCCATATTCATGACTATACAGAGTATGACTAGATCAGGGGTTGGCAACCCCTGGCAGGCATGCCAAATGTGGCACACGGGCTGATCCTGAGTGGCATGCGGCACTGCTCAGGCTCCCCCGCTAGCCCTGCCCCTCAGTGCGGCCTGGGGCTAGGACAGCATGCCGCAGCTGCAGGACCCCGCTTGCCACGCTTCCCCGCTGGGGAGCGCAGCCAGCAGGGAAAAGCTGTGTCGCCGGGCTCCTGGCCGCTGCTGGCCCTGTCCCCTGCTAGACAGGGCTGCTGGAAGGGAGCAAAGCAGGTCGGCCTTGCCTAGAGCCGCCACTGCCTGGAGGAGATGGCCCCGGCCATGGCCGGGAAGAGGGCGGGTTGGCCCGCGTGGAGCCACTGCTGCTGCCAGGAACCAGCCCCTGGCCTTGCCACAGGGCCAGGAACTGGAGGCCACCTGCCGGCGGGAGCCAACCCCAGACCCGGCCCCAGCTGGGAACTGGAGGCCGTCTGCCGGTGGGAGCTGACTCCGGCCCTGGCCGGGAACTGGAGGCTGCCCGCTGGTGGGTGCCAGCCCTGGCCCCGGCCAGCTGGGAACCTGAGGCCTGGCCCCACCCTCTTTTGGCCCCACCCCTGGCACCTGCTGAGGGTGCGGTGGGCGCAGCTGGCATGGGTGCCAGCAAAGGTTGCCGACCCCTGGACTAGACACAGGGGAACAAGAGGGAGGGAGAAATAGGTCCAGTTTTCACAGTCATCCCCGTAATTACTTGTGGGCGTTGTTTCTAGCACTTAAGCATCAAACACCATAGGTGACTGTAGCTCTAAATACTGTATTTAAATGATAAGAGATCTTTAAGCACTGGAGTCTGCACCTGTAACTGTAAGGAAATGTAAGTAAAATTGTGAGTGCGTTTATTTGCATGGACAGATACACACTGAGGTACCTGACTGCACCTACAGATTAGGTGATTAGGACATCTAAGGGCACACCTGCACTAGAGAGGCTATGCCAGTATAACCATATAGCAGAGGTGCAGCCTACACCCAGGAAAGGGGTTTTTCAGTTGGTGTAGTAACACCACCTCCCCAAATGATGGTGGCTAGGTTGATTAAAGCATTTTTCTGTTGACATAGCTGCATTTACATTGGGGGTTAGTTTGGCATAAGCTTTGTCAGTCAGGAGTGTGGACTGACCCTACATGAACCCAAATTTTAAGTGCAGACCCGTTCTGACTGAGTGGGTTTGTAGGTGTCAAATGTGTGTTATGCAGGTTGGGTCTGCTAGGCTATGTCTACACTTGTTCAAGTAAGTCGACTTTGCTAAGTCAATTTAACAAAGTCGACTTTAAGTCTACACTGTAAACTTAGGTCAACTTAAACTCAGCCTTGTCAAATCAACTTAGAGAGTCCACACTGGACGCCTAAGTCGACCTGGGTACATGGGGGCTGAGCAGGACAAGGACAGGGGCATGGTATAGAAGTGGGGGTGGGCAGGGCTTTTGAATGAATTCCTCTGCAAAAGAGAATAAATGCCTACATAATATATGGAAAACACCTCACAGCACACGTGAATCAAGTAGTTGGGTGCACAGCTGACCTCTCCATCAGTGTGGGATGAATTTGGAGTGCACAAATGGTCATGTGGTCATTTTTGTCAGCTCCATCATGTCCCTCTGAAAAAGTTGATAGTAGATTCCAGGACTGGGATTGAAAATTTATTCTAGAAGTAAATTCATGATCCCCACTGGTCAGCTTGATAGTATTTTAAATACATTTTGTTCTAGTGTACATGTGTGTAGGACAGTTTATTTTCATGCATGTGTACAAACATTAAAAACACAAGGGTAAGAATACGTGTGGCCCTCAAAATTAGGTTATATTCACACCACAGCTGTGCTGTCAGTAAGTGTAAAAAGACTCATTTGTACCAAGAGTATGAAAGTCAAATTGGCATGTAGTGTAAGAGAGCACATATGTTTGATAAACTGCCTGGAGTCAGTAGGAATTAGTTGAATCCTGGCCCCATTGAGGTCAACTGGAACATTACCCGTAACTTCAGTGCGATGGGATCAGTATTTGACAAGTTATATTTCCTCCATTTCCTCTGGATTAGCCAGGTCCTGTTATTGAAGAGGCAAAAGATCACCCTCCTGCCCCAGTAGCAAGGAGTCACAGACTTTGCTCGTCAAGTCCTCAGCCACACAGAGGTGACTTAACAAAGGCATGCCCCAGTGAAGGGCCTGACGCAGGAGCTAGATCTCCCACAGACTCTCTGGAGCAATTCCATTCCCCACAAAGGAAATAGAGCTGTGGTAGGAGCAGACAAAAACTTTGAGTGCTTCCCTCTGGACCTCGAGATGAGTGGTGCCAGAGATTAGGACTTGTGGAGTAGCAACCTTCACAACAAAAGAGCATCCCTTGTGTGTTTGAAAGGGAGATGTGTTGACAATACAGAGGCCAGATATGTAGACTGCTACGCGGCCACAGCCCAGTCACTTTCGCAGCTGGATGCATTGATTGTCTCCTCAGGGAAATTCCGCAGCAACTGTCAGAATCCATTTGGGATGGCTGGACATGACCGATTCAGGGTTTCATTGTGTGGCAAAAAGACGTGGGAAGACATGAAAGGAGATGGGTTGGAGGCAGAAAGGCTTCAAGCAGGGGCAAGATGTGTTTGACAAGTAGGATGGATTAAAGGGTTTTCAATGAACGGGTTTGTCATTGCCTGTAGCGGAAGATGCCCTTGAGACAACAGCAGCACAAGGGATCACTGTTTGGACTCACAAAATCAGGCTGGCCTGCTACAGCAGACTTTCATAGAGGGGTGTCTCGCCAACAGATTTCTTTCAGCCTGCAGCAGCTGTGTGAGTTGCTGCTCGGTTCAGATAAGGACCCAGGCATTCAAATGCCTCTCTGAACCTCCTCCAAACTCTTTGAACCTTATACGTCTATAGAAAGGAGTTGGAAGAGTCATGAGAAACAGGCTTGCATGAGATTCCTGCATGTTTTCTGCTTCCAGGAGCAGCCTCTTTCATGGTGGCACTGTGATGCTGGTAAGCGCCACAGCCTGGCATATCAGAGGTCCCTGATGCATAAGCACCCAAGTTGGGAATTCTCCACTGAAAGAGGGAAAGATGCTATGCAGTGACCGAGCCCAGAGACTGGGGAAGAGGAAGAGGAGAGCAGGTTGTGATGCGCATCAAAGGGTAGAGGCAGCTGTTTCTTGGTAAAAGGGCATAGGTTTCTGAAAGAAGGGGGTTGCCTGCCCGCTGTTTGCCAATACTCCTGTGCAAGAGAATAGACTTTTTATACATTTTTTGTATATAAATGAAATACACCCCAGAGTCATTATCCAAATGTGAAACTGACCTATAATGTCCCGAAATCTCTTACTATTCAGCAAAGGGTCAAGACCTTGCTGGTGAATCACACCTAGGCCATTGCCTCAGAGCAACATGAAACTGACTAATTACATCTTTAAATTATTCAGATACTTCCAAATCTCCGGGTGTTTTAATCTTAGTTTTGGGAGAAGTTTCTGGTCAGGCTGAGTTTGAGTTCTGGGGTTTGGTACAAGTTTGGGGTGAATGTTCCATTGGCTTTTGTTCAATCCGAAAAAATTCTTTGGATACAGAGGGTGGAGGGAGAGCTGGGAAACAGGATCCTTGAACCTCTTAATCCAGCAGATCAGCAGAAGGACACATGGAAGGTCTGTTCAGGTTCTAGGAGCAGAATGGGCAGGGGAAGAGTTATAGGACAGGGCAGAGGTCAGTCTCTCAATTTTTGGCATGTAGCAAGCAACCCTGACTAGCACCCCATTCTAGTGATGTGACTGTATAGCAGACCACATTGGTCAGGGACGGCTGCTCAGAATGACAAGTCGATAGGTTGAACTATGTCCCTGACTGTCTGGGTAAACAGATTCACGCCCCTACACAGCCCCTTGCTCAAGCAGAGCAAGGGAGAGCTCATGCTTGGCTCCTCGGAAGTCAGGTGTGAAGCGGTTGGAGGCGACGAAGCCGTTATTTAAGCAGAATACGGCACACTGCAGGTAGCTGAGGGATAATTGCATTTCTCAGCTGCTTCCAGGTACCCAGCTCTGCCTCCTTGCCCTCCGCACAGCTCCCAAGGAGTGTGGTTAACTCAGCAGGATGGCATGGCCTCCTTGATTATTATCCATACAAGGATTTTGAAAGCTACTTAAAATGCCCATGATTGTGTGTGCTAGCTGGCAATTTACCAGTCGGGGTCACTGTGTTGCACGCTGCAGGACAGCTACATCATGAGCAACTATCATGCTGGTGGTGTGTGAGTGAGGGAATGTGTGTTTGCATCTCTCTTGTTCTTTCTTTTTCTCACTCCCTTGCCTCTGACTTCTCTGTATCTGATGCTAAAACCTGATGGAAACCAAGGAAGAAATGCTCAGGAAAGCAGATATGAGGCTAAACCTTTCTTTCCCCATCCCTGTATGAACACATCAAGCTAAATTCTCCTTTCATTTACACTGTTGCAACCTCCTGGACTCCCTGCCAGCTTGACTAAGAGGAAAATTTGTCTCCTTGTGGGTGTCATTATGATCTGGTTGTCTCCAGGGCTGGATGGTGAAATTGCCCTTTTCTGCACTGCTTCCAATCTGGCTTTAAACTAAGAGAGGGGCTGGACTGATACCCTTTAAAACCAGACTACACAGTTACACTCATCTCATCTGACCTACAGTATCACACAGGCCATAGATCCTCACTCAAGCTATGTCTACACTTGTTAATTTAAGTTGACTTAGCATGTCCCCACTCAAAAATTAAGTTGACTTAAAGGGGACCCTGCCAAATCGACTTAGAGCATCTACACTGGATGCCTAAGTCGACTTGTAGAGGCTAAGTGGACCTGAGACAGGTCCACGGTGGCGGGGGGGCACCCCTTCCAAAGTGCCAGGGGGCTCAGCATTTGCCCCATTGTACCTGGGTACATTGGGGGCTAAGCCAGACAGGGTCACTGGCAGGGCATAGAAGCAGGGTGGGCAGGGCTCTGTCCTGCCCTATGGAGGGGCACGCCAGGCTCTGCCTGTGCCAGCCACCCTGGCAGGGAGGGCAGTGGGGGATCTCTGAAGCCCTTTAAGTCGACTTAAAGTTGACTTAGGGCTACTCTCAACTTAATAAAGTCAACTTAGCCAGCAAAGTCGACTTAAAACTAGGTTTTATAAAGTCGACTTTATTTGTCCTTAAGTCGACTGAAGCTGCTGCTTAAGTCAACTTAAGGAAAATGTAGTGTGGACGCCGATTAAATTAAGTCAATTTAAGTAAGCTTAAGTGAACTTAATTTGTAAGTGTAGACGCACCCTAGTGCACTAACCCATGAGGTCTGTTCGAGCTATAGGATAAAGAGACTGGTGATACAGAGGAAGGCTTTATTGTGTCATCAGTGTCATCATATTCTCCTTGTTTACACCGGTGTAAGTAAGAGGAGGATCTGGGCCACAGAATATCGGGGTTATTGTACTGAATGAATTCAGGAGATAGCAAATCATTCCCTACCTCAACTCCTCGCCTCGTATTGACCGTGCCTGGTATGAAACACAGAAGGAGAAAGGCATGAGGGAAGGTGGCATTTGCCAGTTCTGAGTGGCTAAATGGAAAGATTTCGTCTCCACAACCGGGTCACCTACCTCTAGCGGCACTAAATTAGCTGAAGAATTTTAAAAGAGCCAGGAGAGAACATGCCACGTGGGTGATGTGTCTGTGTGAGTTTTAGTCTGAGCCATAATGCTGTCGTTTCTATAAAAATTCCTTCTGATTTTTCTCATGCACACCATATCTATACTAATGAAAGGGCCTGTGCTGTGGCCCTGCCCCTTTGCTGCAGGTGCTGTTCACTTTGGTTTTACACACCGGTCATGCCTTTAGCTGCCAAGCATACAGGTCGTGCTACTGTGTGTTCCCCACATCCCTTCACACTGGCTATTTATCTGCTCTACTGTGTTTTACTCAGGTTTCCTTCAGTGTGAAGTGTCCTTGGCGTGCTGCAGAGGATGAAAGGAAGCATCATGCACAACTCAGCAATGATTTCTGCTGTTGGTAAAGGATTGGCAGGGACAGTCTGTGTGCACTATTCCATCTGCTTGCCTGGGATGGGGGTGAACCATGATACATAGAATTGGTCCTGAACCCTGCCCTGTGATGGGGGAATCAGGCGAACGTGTGCAAATTGGTGGAAAGAAACAGTGGTTTCCACCTGTGGGACGTTATTGCAATGGTGCAAAAAATGGTTCATGGCCACGTGGTGATAAACCTATAGAATTTCAGAATGGGATGGGGATTTGGATCTCCATGATCAGCTAGGCTGAACTTTACCCAAACCGATAGCCTTTTCTCATCACATTATTTTTCAAATTCTGAGTCAAATCCCACAAGTCTCTAAACAGTAAAGTATTTCCTAGCATCAGGGCAGGATTATCGCAGGGGCTTTAGGAAGCACCAGGCTCAGGCCCCTAAAACCCTCACGGATAACCTGGCAACCGCCCAGCTCAGCACCGGCAGAGCAGGAGCGCTGAGAGCGCCTCTTCCCCTGCTTGTGCTGAGTTGGGTGGGATAGGGACCTGGATCCAGAAGCTGGTCTCTGTTCTCTCCCAGCCCCTGGGCCAGCTGGCCCACCCCCAGGGGCAGAGTGGGGCAGGCCAGTTCCTGTTCGCTCTGCCTGGAGGGTGGGGCAGCTGGCTTGCAGCGAGGCCACCCACTGCCGCTCTGGCGTGGCCTTCCAGGTCCCATGGCCCTGGGGGACTGCGTCAGAGGCCCTCACACCATGTGCTAGCTGGCTCCCTTACTTCCCCTGGCAGACTGGACTGGCCACAGTGGGGCCGGGACAGGAGTGCCCTCTGGCCCCAGGGCCTCCCCCCAGCGATGTGGGGGGGGGCCCTGTGGTTGGGGGAGGGCAGGAAGGAAGGCCCTCCACTGGGGGGCAGCCCGGTGCCCCCAGGCTGGTTAATCTGGCCTTGCCTACCATCACTCAGGCACTGGAGAAACCATCTGCAACCTTTCACTTGCCATGGTAAAGCTGGAGTGGTACAATTAGAACAGCAACAACAAAGCTGGATGCATCAACTCCTGTTTGTTTTCCTTGCAATATCTATGTACTGAACCTTTATATACTTACTACACCTACTATCTGCTATCAATTTTAATAACAATGACCATCTCTTAGATAACATTTTTCCATCCATAATCACAAGTGCTCTGCCAAGGGAGTCACATATCATTGTCCTCATTTTATAGATGGGGAAAACCAAAGGACAGAGTGGTGAAGTGCTTTGCCCAAGACTAGCCAGTAGGCTAATGGCAGAGCAAGGAATAGGATCCATCCATAGAATCCATCCCTAATCCATTGCAATAAATGACAGCTATTTTCCTACCTCCCTACTTGTCTGTGGGCTTGAGCTTGCAATATATGTTGCCGCTAATGTCTCCCTCTACTTCATACACTCTCTCCATACTGTTCATCACTGTGATATCTAAGAGCTGAAAATGTTGATTTGAATCTGCATAAAGTCATCAGTAGAATATTCCATTCTTTGTCTTCTTTCGATGGCTGGAAGCTCTGCTAGTTTTGTTTACTTGGAAGTTCTCTAGATTATTTTTAGATGGTCACAAACTGCAATATTGAAGTCCCCGATCTGGATTTTGAATCTCTCAAAGTGTGGAGGAGTCCATCTTTGGAGTTCTAGTTTGGAATAGTCTCAAGATTTGGATAAATAACATCTTTGAATCCTGATCCAAGTTTAAATTCCCACCCTGCTCCCATCCCCTCCAAAATAAAACGTGGGCACTTTTTATTTCAGAGCCTTGTTGGTCCCATCTCTAAACAAAAACCATTAGGTCTAGATCTGAAATCTGGAGGGGAGGAAGGGAATGGATTTTAGGTTGTAGCTTGAGTATGACCTTTATCATCCAGCATCAATCTTGATGATGGGGAAAGGGAATTTTTGCCTCTGAATGATAAAGCCTTTAAAAATAGGATTTATAATGGCAGCAGCTTTCATTTATAGCAGCTTCATTACAACCAGGATAGCATGTATCATGGGACAGAGACCAACGATGAGGAAAAGAGAAAAAGAAAAGAAAGTAAGTTATTACACACAAGACATTTATCTCTGAGATTCTTCCCTCAGCAAACTCCAATTACTGGTCTTGTCCTTCTGAGGGATGTGAAGTGACTAGCAAAACATAAAGGAATGGGAGAGAAGGTTCCAGAAAAAGGACTTAGGATATGGGGGTCAGAGGATAGGACAACACAGGTAGCAGAGATGCCGTGTGTTGTTCACTCAATCTTAGCTGATTTGCAGATGAGTTTGATGTGCCAGAGCATTCATTCTCCAAGGTGTTGGGTACTATTTATCAAGTATTGCTTGCCTTAAGCAGGGTAAACACAAGCAGTTGGCCCTTTCTTCTCATTAGCCCTAGATTTAATTTAGAGTTGGGCAAAGAGATTATCAGAAGATGTTAATCAGAGAGGTTAATCCAAACATAAATGGCCAAATCAGAGGGGTCCGGTGTGAATTCTGGAGACATACCCCTGTGGCGTGGCAATATCACGCTACTATGTCTCATCATCAGATCTTGGTGCTCCAGAAAATCCAGTACCAGTGCCTATGGGGCTGGGATCCTTGGACATGGACCCCCACATTTGGTGATGGGCCCTGGTGGAGGAGCATGACACAAAGCTGATCACTGCCTGATTGCAGGCCAGAACCCAGAAGAGGCAATGTGTGTCTGAAGTAACCCTTCAGCCTCTGAGATTATGGCTTCAAGTAGGGTAACACAGGGCTAGGTAACAGAGGGACGGCAGCTTCTGGGAGCCGGGAGTTTAGGACTTGGCTGGCACACCAAGCACACACACTGTTAACTTTCAGAGCTTTGCTTGTGAGGGTTAGGTGACCCTGGAGCTAGTGTCTTTCTAATCCACCCCTGTTCTTGTTCTGAGACCCTGCGCCAGACCTCAGCTGGCGGAAATTGGCCTAACTCCATAATTGACTGCAGGGATTGGCTGTAATTAGAGCTTGAGGAGAAGATTGGCTTTCCCTTGAACCCTGTGCTTTCATTCCCAGAGCCTGGACTCTTCCAATCACACACCAGTCCATCAAGTTTTGAAGATCAATCCTTAAACGGAACCACAGCCCAAATGCAATGGCGCTCCCCACACAGCAATTTCAAATCTATTTGGGTCACCAGTAAAGATGAGTTTGGGACCTTTGTCACATTTCCCAAACAGTGCCATGATCTGGAAGGGGTCACAGTCCATGTGGAAGGATAATGAGGGAAGGATGGGCTGCTGCAAGAAATGCCGGCAGTGCTGCTTGGGGAAGCCACAGTATTCGGTATCTGGCTTTATTCTCTTTTTAATGCAAACTCACTGAAATGAAATCATAAAAGAGAATCAATAAGGAAACAACCAGTCAGTCCCTTCTTACACTCCATTCTTTCAGTCCCCTGCTAGTCCCTGGGCTGAGAATTATTTGTGCTCATTCTCAGTGTATCATAATCTGTTTGATTTCTTGCTTGTTTTCTCGCATTTCAGTTGGGGGAAGTGAACTGGAATCGACATACAATATAATTGTCATATTCACAACTCGGCAACAGCTGTGAGACTCCCTTTACCACCATAAAGAGATGCATAAGGGAAGCCCTGCACCCCAGTTTGAAAATGTACTATTCACTTTCTAATGCCACCCTACCCTTAGGCCTTTTCTCACTGGTGCATCAAAACAGTGGGGCTCCAACCAAACACAGCTAGCTGGGAGACTTGACTGGATCAAATCCTTTATTTCCTTTTTCCTGAAGCAGAGCGCGCTACCTGGCAGCATACACTAACAGACTGCTACACGCATTTGCAAACAAAGCTGACATCACAGGCTTTAACAGTTTGCCAGGCTGGAGGCAACAATGCCCTAGGTTAAAAGCAAATTGGTGTAAGTACAAATTGTTTCCTATCTGAGAGCAGCATAGTGTGCTGCAAGGTTGCAGGTTGCTCCAGCTGTTGGGCCATTAGCTAAAGAAATGAGTGGAGGGGAAAAAAATAATTTCCATTATGGCAATAAACCCCTGAGAAATAGAATCGCAGACCTTTAGGGGCATATTGTGTTGAGTGACAGGCAACAGGAAAGGAACAGCACATCCACAAGCTAGACAGGAGGGCTAGTGACGAGCATCGTGTCCATTCCTACCCCAACATAAATAGAACATCAATAGGAGACACCTCGTTTTTATAGTTCTCGTCCCATGTCCTGGAATTCCAGTGTAGAGACATGTAGATACCACAATGATGTGAGCAGTGAGGAATCTGAACGAAATAGAATAGATTTCCGTGGTCTTGGCTGCATTCAATGTCTCTCAGCACCGTGACATTTCATCGCAAGGTTCTGACCGGGAGACAGTGTGTGGATATGTGATGTGACTGCCTGAATAGGTGAGGTGGCATCTCCATTGCACACTGACAATGTGTTAAGCTGAGACGGTGCCAGTCATAACATTGGGCCATGGCGTCAGTGCATTGTTATGTGAGCCAAATAGAAATACATGGTGTCTCCAGTTCAAAGGCTCTGATGCTACACTCTTTAAAGATTGACTGAAATTTTAGTTATATCAAGCACACTTTATGATTGCCACTTAATAGCAAAACAAACCAGGAGTCCTGTGGCACTTTTAAAGACTAACCAATTTATTTATCGCATCAGCTTTCATGGGAGAAAATTCCACTTCGTCAGATGCGATAAATAAATTGGTTAGTCTTTAAAAGTGCCACAGGACTCCTGGTTTGTTTTGCTGACCTAGACTAACATGGCTACCCCGTTGGCACTTAATAGCAGAATCTGCGTCATTAATGATTTTACATTTCTGTAATGCTTTTCACCCTGAAAAATGCCACAACAACCTCTTGCCTGCATATATAGAGAGATTATTTCGCGCCCATTGAAAAGCAGCCATCTCTGGGGTTTGAGGTACAGCATCTGTGGAGCCATGCACAGCTATAAACAAGACAAAGGCATAATTCCTTTGTGTGCCTTTGATTGATTAATTTTGCCCACTGCAGGCTCAGGCCATTGAGATCAAAACACGTATTATAAGTTATCTAGGTCCAAATTCTACAAGTTGTACTGATGCATTTATTTTGTGTTAGGGCTGGCCCTGCTTTAAGCAGGGGATTGGACTACATGACCTCCTTAGGTCCCTTCTAACCCTAATATTCTATGGCTATGTCTACACTAGGAAAAGTTAGGTCGACTTTGTTAAGACGACTTAATAAGGTCAACTTTAAGTCCACTTAAAGTTGACCTTATTAAGTCGACTTAATGAAGTGGTGTCCATGGATGTGGACTAAGTCCACTTTGTTAAGTCGAACTAACTGCCCTTAGGTCGACTTAACAAAGTGGACTTTAAACGTCTAAACACTGGGTTTATGTTGACCTAAAGAAGGGTTAGGTCAACCTAAGGAGGTTTAGGTCAACCTACCCGGTGGTTCTTAGTAAGTCGACTTAAACTTTCATTAAATCGACTTAAGGAATTTCTTAAGTCGACTTAATGAAAGCCTGGTGTGGACACGGCTTTGTTTAAGTCGACTTAAGCCTCCTTAAATCGACTTAATTTGCAAGTGTAGACATAGCCTATGATTCTATGCTGAGAATAGGGCATCTCAAAGACCCTATATTTTTTTTCCTTTACTTCATAGCATATTTCCCAGACTTATTTTGTACCTAATGTCCTTCATGGAGCCAATGCAAGATACACTTTGCTCTGCATTTCAGCAATAATTATTATTAGCAATAATACTTTTAGAATTACTTCAGCATGCTGTGTCCACATTGACCCTACCCCCTACACCTCCAGGGAGCAAGGGAGAACCTCAAGAAATCCTGCTCTTAAGATTAAGATGAGGTAACTAGAGCTCAAGTCTTGGCTATTTATTAATAACACTTTAAAGATGTCTGCCAACAAGGTCATAAAATAATCATCAAAGCACAGCCAACTAAAGCCCAGCCTCACTGGGCCAACTCCATTCCTGGTGAAACTCCGTTGATTCCAAGGGAATGGCAGCAAGCATGAATTTTGCCTCCTGTTCTACAATACTCAGTTAATTTAGTGCTTTCCAGACTAAGGATCAATAAGGGGAAAAAAACCCCACTCAGTTTATTCATCTGAGAAAAAGCTACAAGATGAAGGATAACGTCTCCTTATTTTATAACACCCCTGGCAATAACACATTGAAATGGTTATGAAGAAATGATTATGTCACAAGCACCAAGCAAAGAAACAATCTCTGCAAAACTTTTACACACATTCCCTTATACAAGAGAGAAATCAATCCATTCTCAAAAGTAATACACATTTATTAGGATGTCACTGAAGCTCTGGGAGCAATGTGAATAAAAGCCCAGAGAGAAAGAATGATTTGGGCTCCATCATTTGCAAAATTCCCAGGTGACACTGTGAAAGCTGAGGGTGTGCATATGCTGCTTGGATCTTAGAGATCCCCATGGGGTTTCCATTAGGGTAGGGACATGACTTAGGCCTGGTCTAGACTAGAGACTTTTGTCAGCCAAAGTCAGCGTTTTGCGGCACCGTTGGTGTACACACCGCAATCAACCCACCCCGTGTTAACCCAGCTCCCCTGACTTACAGCAAAATAAAACAACCTTGACGAGAAGTGTAGAGTTTTTTGTGCCAAACTTTCAGTGACAAAGCTTGAATATAGACATTGTTCTTTGTTGTGTCATGGCAAATGACCTCCAGGAAGTATCCTACTATGTCCATCCTGACTGCTCTGGCCATCAGTTTGAACTCCATTGCCCTGCAATTACCCGCCTCTCCCCCTTAAAGCCCCGGGAATTTTTGAAATTCCACTTTCTGCTTGGTAAACATGGAGAGCTCACATTGCATCTTCCCAGCTAACCAGGGTGGCTCCATGCACCAAATGCCTTTCCACTTGGAGCACACCAAATCTTCTGAATCAGATCAGCATTTGGGGTGTGGATGCTCCTCTCCAGTCATAGGCACTACTTACAGATTTATTGTGTAATGATGGAGAAGGGCTATGAACGGAATGCTCTGTGGTGCTCTGCGAAAATCTAGGAGCTGTGGCAGCGGTACCAAACGGATTGAGAGTCAGTTAAACTGTCGCTCTGTTGCAGAGCCAAAGAACCTGTCACTTTTACAAGGAGCTGGAAGACATCCTTAGCAGTGATGCCACCTCCACTGTCAGGAGACCTGGAGATACCTCAGTGGGCTGACACCAGGGTCAACCCCAATGAAGAAGTCATGGACGAGGAGGTTGAGTTGGAGGACAATGCAGAAAAGGGGACTGGGTCTTTGCTGACATGGGAAGCCAGGACCTCTTTATCAAGCAGGGTTCAAGTCAATCCCAGCCTTCTAGCTCTGGCACACAGGATGCAGGAGAGGGGATCTCTGGTAAGTGATTGTTTGAGCTGATGATGCAAGTTATATCAGGTACAGCTGTCCTTTGCTTTATTGCATTATACAGCTGGTTGAAGGGATAGAAATGCACAAGAGTAATTGTGTTTGAATGTGATTCTCATTCCCCTCTTTAGCTACACAGTGCTGTGGAAAAGTGTGTTAATGCACACTGAGATTTCATGGGAATCCTTCAGAGAGATCTCTAGGAAAAAATCCTGGAGATACTTGGCCAGAAATCTCTAGCAGAGGTCCTTTGTTTCTTCCCCTTTGTAGGAAACATGTAGAAAATGCCAAAAAAAAATGCAGTTGGGAACCCATGAAATGACAGAACTCACAGCATCATAGTATGTTGAGCTGTTGCCATGATGCACTGCGGCCTCTTTGCCTTTCCGCAACTCCTAGTGGCACAAGGTGGAAAGCTGTATGGTGGGCTAGCTGCCCACAGTGCCATGATCTCACTGCTAATGCTAGAGTGCCAACTGTGGACATGCTTTGGTGACACAAAGATTGCTGCACAGACAGGCACAAGCGAAATTGCAGCATTTTTTGCTCATTCCCATAACTTGTGTTGACAAAACTTTCTAATGTAGACAAGACCTTGGTGTCTTTGGGCATTTTTTCTCCTCTCTCTGTTGTGGGCTGTGTTTGTTGACTACTATCTTCCACGCCAGAAGCAACTGCATTCTATAAGAAGTGGGAGAGGATTATATAGAGAGTTTATATGTGAAACCCTTTGGATAAAAATGTTAAGGATATGTTAGATATTAATTACATTTTGAGAGATACTTTGTTGCCCAACAAGGTCACAGGAGAGAGAGAGAAACTCCTTTATCTCTGATGACTTATTCTCTATGAGAGAAAAAATCTCCTCCTTTATATCTGAGAGATATTCCCAATGAAATATAAACCAAATGATCATTTTGGCTCATTTTAGTCAGCAAAAAACATTAACCCTAATCTTGAAATCTTGCTTCAGCAGGCAGGAGAATGTAAGCTTCAGCCTCCTTCTCCATCAATTTCTTTTTTCAGATGCACATATCTTTGTTGGAAGGACTGATTAGCTCTTTGCCACATCTGAAAAAAAGTGAATTCTGAATCTCCACTCTTGGAAAGTGGGCATCCCGGCCTGCTTCATTTTAGATATATTCAGATCCTTTTGCAAGGCAGTTACTACTATGGTAATCACAGTTGAGGTGATCTTTTTCCTGTGATCCTGTGGTCTCCACACTATTAACATCAAATCTTTAGCTGTCACTAAGAATCCAGTTGGCTTTGCTGACCGGATTACATATATCAGGACTCAATTTCAAGGACTTTCTCAGCATTTTATTTGTCAAAAGTACCAGTAACGGTCCCTACAGTTTAAATAAGGAAACTTAGCCAGTAACGTCGACTTTAAAGTAAGTTTAATAAAGTCGACTTAAAGACGCAGAGTAGATTAAGTTGACTCAAGCAGGCTTAAATCGACTTAATTTACAAGTGTAGACACACCCACAGACTTTAAGGTCAGAAGGGACCAGTACGATCATCTAGTCTGACCTCCTGCAAAATGCAGGCCTCAAGACCTCACCCACCCACTCCAGCAATAGGCCACCAACCTATGACTGAGTTATTTACCTCCTTAGATCATGATTTAAGGACTTTAAGATATAGAGACTTCACCAGTAGGTGAGCCATGCCCTGTGCTACAGAGGAAGGCAAGCAACCCCCAGAACCCAGGCCAATCAGCCCTGGGAGAAAATTCCTTCCCGACCCCAAATATGGTGATCAGTTAAACCCTGAGCACATGGGCAAGTCTCAACAGCCAGTCACCCAAGAAACAATTCTCTGTAATAACTCAGAACCCACCCAATGTACTCTTCCCTCTTAGGCCACTTGCATATCCACCACTCGTAGCCAAATATCAGTCAACTTAAGAAAAGCCCAGTGTGGATGTGGCTTTGTTTAGGTCGACTTAAGCGTCCTTAAGTCAATCTAACTTGCCAGTGTAGATGCACATCATTATTATTATTTTGATGAGGATCTCTAAATTGAGGGGTCAGCAGTACTGGCAATTGGGGGTGAGCTCTTTCCCAGCTCAGACAGCCTAACTTGCTATGTATGTACAGGCCAACAAAGGTCCTGGAGGAAATTCCTTTGTTCTTGGTTTTTTTGATATGCCACTCCCACATTTCCTTATGCTCTTGATAACAGTGGGATGCAGTTCTGCCCTGCATCTGCCTAGCATGAAGTGGTGGCTCTGGGGTGAACAAAGGGGCTCACTGATCCTGCACGGAGTTGGCCCTGATGTCAGTTGGAGTAGCCTGAGGGGCTTTGTAATTTACATCACTGTGGCCATGCCCCAGCCCATCCCTGACATGCTGCCTACGATGGGGTCGGGCATTTGGTGAAAGAGCTTCTTTGCCAGGTTTACACTAAGAAAGCATTCTCCTCTGCTAGGGAAAATCTCCACCTGCCATTGCAAAGCGGTCAGATTTTGCTGGAGAATATATCCTCATGTCTTCAAATCCCACCATTCATACATTTTCCCCAGCTACCTGCCACTGTCTAATCTTCTATTCATCATGAGTTGAAACATCGCCACAATCACATCATTCTCTCTCCCTCTGTGGGTCCTGAGACCCCACTGTCTTCAGATAACTAGATCTGTAGTGAGCCTCCTATGGTATTGGGACTGTGCCTTTTAGGGCTGAGTGATCTCAACAGAGAGTCTGGGTGGGCTGCTGAGAAGCTCTTGTTATGCAAAGCCAACTGGAACCGGACACAGAATCAAGCAGAACTCTTGCAAGCCCCTCAATCATTGAGACCCAATGTAAAATTAGGAGACCTTGAGAATCCGGACCTGAGTGATCACTAAATATCATGCCACCTGCGCTACCAGCACTAGCTATTGAACAGAATCCTGCACCTCATCCATCAGAACACTTTTATGAGTTGCCATCTCTCTTCCTCCACAGAGAAGGCAAATACTGAGGGCCCAGGCCACGTGGACAGTGCATATTAGAGTGGGGTGTGCAGCAAAGAGAAGCTTATCTGTCAACCTTTAACTTCAATTTCCGACTTTGGAGTTGGTTCCCCACCCCCATCAATTTAGTTTTAATTTCCCATCTTTGTAGAGTTTATTATTATTTTTCACAATGCTAGCAACTTTTATGCAGAGAAAATCGTCAGGTCTGTACAATCTTAGCTGTATCCTTACTAAGGCTTTAGTTGGTTAGTTACCTAGAAATACTGTGTTTGTATTTGTCTATGCATCCAGATGATGTTTTACTTGGCATTACCCTAAACATTACAATTAATAATCGTGGTAGTGAACAAACCCTGTTCCTAGAGGCCGGGCTGGGTGAGCACCTACTGCTTGAGTCTGTGCCATTTGGAGAATTTAAACAGCTTTCTGAGCACTATGAAGTGATATTATATTAATGAGTGGATTGTTTGATTATTTTGGACATGGATAAGCACATCCTGACAATGACAGGAATGACAGCAGGTCCTTTGATTCTGCATCCTGCAGACACGGAGGCAAATGAGATGCTTTCTGCCAAGCAGCAACTTTGGGGAGAACTGTCTGTTTTTTTATTAGTAGTATTTTTAAATACAAAGCCTTTGAATACAGTTGAGGGGGGACTGAATGGAACTAATATATCAGAATTGTCAAAAGCTACCACTTGATCTTAAAAAATATGACCAGTAAGGAGAAAAGTAACAATTATATCCTGCTTGACTGGACAGCAGATCTTGTTGTTTCACCTCTTCATTTTGAATTTGTCCCCTTTCCCCTCCCTCCCTGCCATCTTCACAGTCCATTTAACTAAACAACAAACACTTCCTTTCACCGCCTGCCATTCAAATCTATATGAACTAGCTCCAGTCAGGCATTTTGCTTTGGATTAATACATATTAATGGCCTGTAATACTTTTGTGCCTTTGCATGCATTTCCATGAAATACAATTGTCCAGCTAATGTACTTTATTCACATCACTGCTTGATAACTGCATCCGCAATAACATCTTTAGTGCGTATTCATTACAGGAACAATACAGCTGTGCCAAACACTGTATTTTAAGTGGCTTCATTTTTTTTTCTTTTTAAATGGAACATGTGATTACATAGCTGGGTTAATCCTATTATTTTCACCATTTTTTTGTATTTATGGGGCAAAGCAGATGATGCGTAGAAATCAGGTGTCTTTTCAGGAGAATTGGGTGCAGACATACAGACCAGGGAGAAAGGATGCCCTATTGGGCGATGTGTGAGCATGGGATGTCGCAGCACTACATCAGACGCCCTGCTTCACCATAAACTTCCTGTGTGACCCTGGGAAGTCACATAGCTTCTCTGTGTTTCAGTTCCTCAAAGTTAAGAGGTCCCAGAAAGGAGTTGGCAACTGTTAGGATCAAAACCAACCACTGAAATGTCATGACATGGTGCCCCTATTATTGAGTCGGTCATGGGGAATAAATATAATGTTATAAACCAGGAGTTCTGTGATTTGACTGTTAGTATAAAATCTTTTTCAGGTGGATATGAACCAAGTGCACATATAGTGAAACAAATGCATGTGTCATCCTATAGGTATGAGCAGATGCATGTTTTAGTATAAATCAGGTCAAAATAGAAGCCAGATTATGCAACTGGAAAGGTGTGCACCAGAGGACTAAACAGTTGTGCAGTATTGCTAACCCTGATGTTCAAAAACCATGAGTAAGATTTACCAAAAATCATGAGATCGGCTTTAAAATCATGAGATGATGTAAATATAATAGGTTTGGAGCTCTTTTTATTTTCCTTCTGCTTTTTGAGCCTTTAGGTGCCTGGGGTCACATTTTGAAGCTTTTCCCAATTCAATGAGGGCTAGAAACTTACTTTTTATTTACGAATGAAGGTTGAAATAATCATATATTCATTTGACTCCAGGAGTTGGGGCTTTAAGGAAAGCAACAATTATCATGAGACTCATGACAAAATCATGAGAGTCAGCAACACTGTGGTATGTGTCCAATCTATGTAGGTATTCATATACAAATGCATGTAGAAGTATGTATTCATCAGGGTCACTTAAGCCTGAGTACTAATTCAAATAAATGAATAACAACATACACAAGTGCAGTGCAAATGGATAGCTGTTGAAATCAATGTTACACCAATGTTACCTGGATTCTGCCAACCCAAAGCTCTTGGTACACTTTATTCTGTATGAGCTGGTGTCAGAAATAAATCAAATGGTGGCATGGCCATCCAGCCCATAGATGGACTGGTAGGAACAGTATAATACAAAAACAGCTATGTTTTACTTACTCACAAGCACTTACCCACATCTGCATCAGGTTAATAAAACTCCCTCATTCCTCAATAATTATCCACATTTCAGGTGGATTTTGTGTGGTATAGCAGCGGCTTTCTGGTTTTCCAGTCTTCCAGCTGCCATTGTTGGAAACTCTCTCCAAGAAGAGATCCCCCAAAGTCCAAACCAGTTCACCTCTTTTATCCTCTTTAGTAGACAATGAGATGACAAGAAAAAAACTTCTTAGGCAAGAAGTTTCAAAAGCTAATCAAACGGTCACCTCAGAGTACTAATTAATTAGATGTGTTCCTGCAGAATCTGCATGTTTTGAGGCTCTGAAATGTTCCTAGAGAGCATGCATAAATAAGCTTGTTTTTCTCCTAAAAGAGAGATCCTAGCAGGTCCACCAGAGACTTATTCAGGGTAGAGGCAGTGCAGAGTCAGATAAGTTTGAGAAAAAGGTTCCTCTTCCCTTCTAGCTTAGTCATGCCAAGACTGCACAGGCCTGCAGAAAGGCCTCCCAATTTTGTCTGCTGCTAGCAACAAATATATTAATCAATATGACACATTCAAGTGGTCTCTAGCCCTTTCACTAGACTATCAAAATCTCCCCATACACCAATAAAAAACTGGAACTATGAATCAGACCTGACACATGAGTCAGGTGCACAAGGAAAGAATTTTGGCATGGATCCTGTCTGGACAACAAAAATCGACTTTCCAAATAAAGGCAATTAAACAAAGATTTAGATGGAGTGAGCCCTTTTCCTGGCTTGCTTTTCTCCCTGGGCCTGTTTGACGCCCCTCTCTGTCACAGGACGTTCCCAGGAACTGAGACAGATGCCTCTGAGTACTTGAGTCAATTTGCCATGACAGTAGGAGAAACCCCAAAGACAGGACATCATGTGGAACAAAATTGATGGGGTAATAATGTGTGTCCATCTTTCTGGCTGGAAACATCAGCATCAATTATTGTGACAACTGTAATTGGGTTGTCTGTTGAGGTACAAGAATGACAACACTATTGTTCTAACATGTCAGGAGCGTCTGTCCTTTGCTATCATGAGTCAATAACTCCTTGGAAGGGAAGGAAAGGTGCCTCTTGACCAATAAGCAACAAATAAACAGACAAATACAAGTTGTAATTAGTTGCAGCAAAATAATTAGCAATAAAAACACCTTCAGGCAAATAGCAGCTCTAGTTACTCCTATGGAAGTAGATTGACCTCATTTAATGCCTATTATCCGTAGTTCTCAGGAGTTTTATTGATACTATATTGCCAAGACCTGTGGGGTCTGCCAAAGCTGATTTCCACCATTTACCAAGGAAACAGCAGTACCACGGTTACTGAGGAGATTAATTAACTTGTCAAATAATTAAGCTGACAGCCTGTAATCGAGGTTTCCATTTCATAATTGATTTATCACCATAGAAGCTTCCTGGATTAAGCCCTCCCTACACAGGGACTTTTACACAAGGGAAAACATTTAAGATATCTCAGAGTTAAAGGGAACTCTCTTTGCATCTCTCTTGCTTTCCCAGCATTTCTTCTGATGTTGCAAAGATTTTTGTGGAGGAGGCAACGCTGGTCCCACATCTCCTTTTATTGTTCTCACAAATCACTCTTAATAAATGAGCTTTGGGGAACACAATTTCGCTCCTCTTAATGTTAGCATGTTGTGGCTAGCTCAGGACGAATGATCCCTATAAACATAAAGCCACATTTTTAAGGGTAGCCACTAAAATGTACCTGAAAATATACAGGTAGGATTTCCCTACCTCACTCGGGTATTGTGAAGTTATATACAAGAAGGATTGTGAGGTTCTCACAGTGACTGTGTGGTCACATGGCTGTAAGACCACCATCGGCAGATGCTGGTGAATTAGAACTTGCATATATGCAAATTATGCAGACTGTGTGGTCCAACGAATGTATCTGTATTCACGAAAGTATGTGGGTGCAATATAGCTGGTTTCTGGATGATTTGTCTCATTAAGATTCTGAGGTCTCAAGGACCCATTAGTTCTTTGGGATGAAAAGTACTATCCAGAGATGCCCAGTGCATTATTATTAATACTTCTGTTCTTGATGGTAAACCTAAGTGAGAGCGTCAAGCCATGAACAGTTATTTTACTGATAAACGACGTATTTTAAATTATTTTAGCTGCAGAACATATTGTATTTATTTGAATGTACTATCATTTGTTGAGGTTCATGTGAATAAACAGGTATATTTCCATGCCAAAATATCACACTAGAAAGCAGCTGCTCTAGATCACTTAGAGAAAGCATTGGCCCAGAAATGATAATCCTGGGAGAATATTAAAAAGGGCCTGAGATATGAAATGCATACCTGGATTTCAACCAGGAGATTATTCTGAGGATGTTCTGGTCTGGGATTTGGTCTACTTAATGTAAATACTTGTTGTGATGCTGTCCGGATTTAGGGAACCATTTATGATACTATTTCTTATTAAGTTCCAAAGGGATAGCTGTGTTAGTCTATTGCAGAAAAACAAACAGAGTCCTGTGGCACTTTCAAAGACTAACAGATTTATTATCGCATAAATTTTCATGGGAGAAAATCCCACTTCATCAGACACTTTGAAGAGTTGTAAATCTGGAAGTTTCCCATCTTCAAAACATCTGACAAAGTGGGATTTTCTCTCATGAAAGCTCATATGATAAATATTTCTTATTAATATTTGCTAATTGCAATAATCCATAGGAACTATGCTGTGTTTGGTAGCAATAAAAAGGTTGTAATTTGCTGGGAATGATTATATGGTTTATGTGTAGGAATTGCATCTGTATTATAAATTAGGAATATGTTTGTTATATCTATATTTCAATCTGTGTGACTCTGGGAAACTCCCCAGACTGGATGTCTACAGCCATTGTCTCCTTAATGGCCCATTAAGGAAGCTCCCAGGTACAGTGGGCCCAAGCAGAAACCTGTTGAGCCACTAGGACTTGACTAGGTTACTCAATTCCATTTTGATTTGCAAAAGCTCCACACAGCATGGGGACAGCCCGAGGTGTCTTAAGTCATCTGGTCTCAAGTCCCCAGTCTACAGCCAACACTCATCTCTGGAACTATTCATTTGCCACGGGACAACAGACTAAGGCCCACCCAGGTGCTGGGTGTCTACCAGAGAAACTGTTTGTGCCTGCAAACTGCTTTCCAAGGACTCTAAATCATTTGTATGTATGTGATTTACTTTGATCCTTTAACATCTCTCATATTTTGTTTCTTTTCTTTTTTATATTAAACCTTTAGTTGTAGTTACTAAAGGACTGGCTGTCAGTGTGGTATTTTGGGTGAGATCCAAACCCATATTGTTCTGTGTAATGCGGCTGGCTCTTTGGGGTCAGGAGAACCTATTTCTTTAAGAGACCGTGCGGCTAGGTGGGAGTCAGAGTTGCTGGAGTGCAATAAAAGGGGCTGTTTCTATTTTGTTATGTTTCTTGATAACTGGTGTGGGGAATCAGAAACATCGTATGTTGCTGATTGGGATTCTGGTTTAAATACCACCCGTCCGTGTCTTTTGGGAGAGTTTGGCTCTCTGTTTTGCAGCCTGCCCTGATTTTTGCATGTTTAGGAAGTTATCCCAGGAGGCCCCGGTCACACTTGTGTTTTCTGGATGCGTTGGAACCTCAGATTAGAAACTCTTGGCTACCAGTAAATGATAATGAAGTCAGTCCTGAGAGCCTCCTGCTGGGTTCTTAATGAGAGCAAATTTATTTAAAGAGAATTTGCCAATTTCTACTGGCCTAATCTTTGAATTTTGTTATATGTGTGTATATACATATTACACTAAAAAACCTCTGTTAAAAGAATATTATTAATGTGGCTAAATCAAGCTCTCAGAGGTTAGGAAATCCCAGAAATAAGATTTCCTGTGAAACCTTAGTTCAGCCTCTTGTTGGTTTATGTGCATGATGGGTTTATGTGCAGTTTTAACTGCATAATTAGAAAAGCAATTTCTTTTCAAGTTGACAGTATCCTTCAAACCATCCCTCAAAGGACTGCTCTGGAAACCCAGCCACAATGGCACTGTGTAAATGCATGGCAACAGGGCATTGAATGTGGCTAGAAAAGAAGCCTCCAGTTTCAGCATTCATTCGAAAGGGCACATGCCCATTTTCCATATGCAGAGACTCTTTTTGTGTTCATGTATCAGGCATTGTATACACACAAGTGAGACATCTGGAAAAGTGCCCTTTTGAAAACTGGGTCCACACAGTGAAACTGAGCATGTTAGTTCTGCTGTCCGCACAGAGTGAAATGTACATGGCAATCAGTGACAGATTCATTACAGTTGGTGTTTGAAACTCTTTCTGCTTTAATCATCTGACATATTAGGAATAGCAAAGGGACAGAGATTAATTTAAGAGATTCTCTTTTATTATCCTCCTGGCCTTCATTACAGATGGCTTGAGTGTTCTCTTCTGGGCACACCGGGACTTGAATGGGGGACGCATAGTACTGTAGTCAAATTTGTTTCTTCACAGTCCAGCATAGTGCATCTCACTTGAAGCTGTTTGCTGTCAGGGTTGATCTTTTTAAGGACTATGGGGAAGTGGCAGGATCCAAATAAAACCTGTTGGCTCTTGTACGCCTTCTGTTTGTATTTCCTGACATGTATACTTCCTGGCAGAGTTTTAAACCTCTTTAATTGCTCCTCATGAAGTCTAGACTCCTTAGTGATTTAATTTACGCACACCACCACACACATGGTCCATTATTTCACCGAGTACTAAGTGAGCCTTTGAAGAGTTTGGAAATTAGGTTCTGATTCTGATAAACCTTTGTGCCTTTGCTTCTCCTGTCACTGCAGCATGTCCTACACTTAAAAATTAGATCAACCTAGCTACATCGCTCAAGGCCGTGAAAAGTTTTGCACCCGAGCACCGTTAGGTCAACTGCCCACTGCTGGTGCAGACGCTGCGAGATCAATAGAAGAATTCTTACATTGATCTAGGTATCTCTTCTTGGAGAGGTGGATTAACCACCTTGATGGGAAAATCCCTTCCATTGGTGTAGGAAGTGTCTATGCTATGGTGCTACAGAAGCAGAGCCGCAGCGCTGTAGATATGCTGCTGAAGTGGCTGAGTACCCCAAGAGCTTCCTAAATTACTTTCTGATCCATAATGGTTCTTTGCCTCTCACTCCCTAAGGCTATGTCTACACTTTAAGTTAACCTTGTTAAGTCGACTTAACGCGTCTACACTAGATATTTAAGTCGACTGGCGATGGAGAGCCGGGGACAAGGGGAGTCATGGCTCCCCGGGACAAGAGGAGCTGTGGCTCCCTGGCAGAAGGGAGCCAGAGATCCCCCCGGGACAAGGCAGCTGCCCGCGGCTTCCCCTAGGGAGAAGGCAGCTGCACACAGCTGGCTCTCCCCTTGGACAAGGCAGCTGCCTGCGGCTTCCCCTGAGGAGAGCCAGCTGCCTTGTCCCGGGGGGAACCCCTTGTCACCGGGGAGAAGGGCATCCTTCTCCCCGAGCTGGCTCCCCTAGGCCCTAGGTCGACCCAGGGCATTAGGTCAACTTACGGCATCCACACTTGTTAAGTCAATTTAATAAGGTCAACTTAACGCTTAAGTCGACCTAAAAAGAGGTGTTATTAAGTCAACTTAAGGAAATGCTTAAGTCGACTTAATAAAAGCCCAGTATGGATGCGGAGTAGTTTAGGTCAACTTAAGCGTCCTTAAGTTGACCTAAGCTGCCAGTGTAGACGCACCCTAAAAGAGAGATAATAAATTCTTGTGGGGACTTTACCACAGGCTTCCTGAAAGTCCAAATGGTCCCCTGGTTATCCTTTAGTTATTATTGTGCTTACATACTGTAGCAGGGCAGAGGGAATAAACCTTTCAGGGACTCTGTGAGCCACAAAGAGAGGCGGTTGGCTGGGGGGGACAACCGATGACTGTGGGACCTATTTCTGGTCCTCTGTCCTTTCATGCCTCCGAGCAGAGTTCCTCTGGGCTGTGTCCATCACCTCCTTGGCCTCCTTCAAGAGGCTGTGGGCACTGTCCAGGATTTTCTGCTCAGTGTGCCCTTCTAGTTCTCTTGTTTTGACCCTGTGACTCCCACACCTGTTCCTGTTCTTTTATCAGTTGTCCCCTGTATTCACTTGGTGCTGAACTCAGTTGCCCCTCCCTGTAGGCTGGGGGAGAGGCTGTTATGCTCACTCATGCTGACATGGCTACCAAATAGTGGCTTTAGGAGCCTGGGCTCAAAGGGCTCAAGCAGGTGCCGGGTGATGAGGGCTGAGTCACAACTTAGCCTTAATGAGGCAAGAGGAACAGCTGGGGACCTGCCCCAGAAGGGTGTATAGGCCTGGGCAGGAAACCAGAAGGGAAGGGGTGGCTTAGGAAGATGAAGTTGGGTGGCAGTCTGCTTGCAGCAGCCAAGGGAAACAGAACAACCCCGAGCCTCCAAGGGCACTAAACAAATCTGGGGAATGAATGGGAAGAAGAGTTTGTTGTAGACGCATGTAAATAAAGAGCATGGGAAGTGGCAGCCATGGACTGGGGAGTTATTTGTGAAGTCCTGGGCACTGGGGGGTTGGGGCCTGAGGTGCCAGAGAAGACCAGAGAGGACACAACCGATAACACATACTCAAAGACTTCATAGAATCATAGAAACTGGAAGGAACCATGAGAGTTCATCGAGTCCAGTCACCTGCACTCATGGCAGGACCAAGTACCCTCTTAAGCCATCCCTGACAGGTGTTTGTCTAACCTGCTCTTAAAAACGTCTAATGATAGAGATTCCACAACCTGCCTAGGCAACTTATTCCAGTGGTTAATCACCCTGAAAGACACTAGAAGGATGTGATGTTCTGTTACAGGAGATGTGCTTGTTTGCCACTCAGCATCATATGACCCTAAAAGTTTTTTATTGTTGTTATTAATTTATATTAGAGTGTGGCCTTGAGTACCCAGCAGGGATCAGGGGACCAATGAACTAGGCTCTTGGAGACAGTATCAATGCTCCAAGGATAAGATAAGACAGTCAAAATTGGGAGGGGAATCAGAGGCATGGAGTGGTGATGTTCACATGGGCAGCTGAGTGGCAGAGCTTGTAAGAGGGTCTAGGTCTGCTGACTCCCAATTCAGTGCTTGATCCTATGGATCATGCTGCCTCCAAAATCTTTGTTTTTGATGTGGCACCTAATTAAATACCTTATCAAACCAAGGCTGGTTGAAATAAAACCCTCATAAGGTCCCACGGACCTGCAGTCCAAATGACAATTGACTGCTACCCAACAAGTGTTATAAGTAATGAAGAAGCAGAAAAAAGCAACTCTCTGCAGAGGATGCTTCCCTACCCTGGGCTGTACAATAAAACCTGTTTCTTCCTTCTCTTTCCTGAATGCCTATGTGTGCAGCACTTGATCTTCCCATTTCAGCTCATGACTCTTCTCCATTACCAGTGGTGCTTTTGGTCGTGTGACACTTTCATTCAATGGCTGCACATGGAGTGGGATTCTTTTATTTTTAAGACCCATTGCTGGTGCTACATGACTTGGGCTGTAGCTGCTGCATTTTTCTTTTTATTCTTTGTTTTAATTGCTAACAAACCCAGACAACTGAATGACAAACGTGCCAAGGACTGAGGAGTAATCACAGGGTGTGGTGGATGAAGGGCACAATCCAACACACATGGGGCTTTGTTCAACTACAACAAATAGTGTTGCTTGTTTAATAGGTCATGCAATGAAAGAGTGCCCAGAGCAAGATCCCCCAGAAGCTCAGGCCAGGCACTTTATTCCCAGCAGAACCCATCATCAGTGTCGTCCTTGAATTAAATAGAGGACCAGCTTATTGTATCATTGAACAACAAATAAAAGTGCCTGCTCCTGCAGTCAGAGTTAGGATGTGGATTTCCTGTCTCTGCTTCTCTCTCCTCTACCCGCAGCAATCTGCTCCCTATTCAGATATGCACAGCACCATTATAAGAGCTGCACTGCTTTCCAGCTCCCCTTGTGCTCCACTCCACAATTCAGACCTACCCTGCAGCACACAGAAGATTCCCTGCTGGCCCTCCTCTCTCTCTGATCTGCTTCTACTGGAACAGAAAATATGTGGTAAATTGTATGTAGGAAATGAAATGCTCTACTCCTGTCCTTCAAGAAAGGAGGCCAGATGCCTAGCATATGAGGCAGCTAGATGGTATCGTAACAGAACAGAGAATCATCAGTGAAGAAATCATTCCATAGTTGAGAGTTCCTTCAGGGACATTAACAGTCTGCAGACTGGTGTGGTTTATGCTAGTCTGCTGAAACTCAGCTACTTCGTCCTCCAAAATACTTCCAAGATCTCTCCTTTTCTTTCTCATCTTGCAGCTAAAACATTCCTTCAGATTCTCATCTTCTCCCATCCTGATTACTGCACTCCCTGTGTCATTAGCCTCTGGGTCGCCCATGTTGTCCTGATTGGGACACACAAAATACAATACTGAAGTAACCTCGATGTCCTGTTTTGGAACTTTTCTGCGGGCCTCGGTTCTGAAGAACCACAAAAAACTTGTAATCCTCCTCACCTGTTTGTTTTCTTTTACTGTGTGTCCACTTTTGCAAATTTGATCTTGGCAATTAAGGACTTTGCCAAACTAATTTTCCCTTGTGAGCTAATTGGAATCTGAGGAAAGATTTCAATAGGTGAAAAAATCAGCACATGAACCCCACCTCTGCTGCCTCAACAGTCATCAAGTCTAATACAATAATTATGCATGGATTATTCAGCTTGAAACTCTGGCAGGATGTTATTCAAAGATGATGAAGGAACAGACTGCTCCAAAATTTAGTCAGCCTGAACGATTATAAAAACCCTTCTCCTTCTGGCAGTGAAAATGCCCATCTATGCCAGGAACTGTGCTTTGATCAGAGGTGTTAAGAGTGTTCTCTGTGTTCCAGGAGAAATATGTTTGGAGTCAATACACTAGTAAAGCCAGTTAAATTTTTTGTTAATTTCACTGACTTGGGTGGGAGGGGGGTGGAGGGATGGTGAAAAATTTTGAATTTTGTTTTGGTGAAAAACCTCCATACAGTAGAACCTCAGAGTTACAAACACCAGAGTTACAAACTGACCAGTCAACCACACAGCTCATTTGGAACCGGGACTTTGCTATCAGGCAGCAAAAGGGATAGAGAAAAAAATCAAATATAGTACAGTACAGTGTTAAATGTGAACTAGTAAAAAAAGGGAAAGCATATTTGTCTTCTACTTAGTAACGTTTCAAAGGTGTATGCACAGCTGTCAGCTTTTGAAAGAACAACCATAATGTTTTGTTAAGAGTTACAAACACGTCAGTTACGACCAACAACCATTCCCAACGTGCTCGTAACTCTGAGGTTCTACTGTAATTTTCTACCAGCTCTTCTAAGCAATTAATATTTGCTACACTGAAAGCATCCTGAGAGATGGCAGATTGGACTGACAATTGTAGGGCCCAGGTATGAGCTGTGAGATCCAATGGCTAGAGTCAGGAGCCTGGAATTGCATCCGGTATCAGGGACAGGGTCAGAGACAGGAGCCAAGCCCAGGAGTCAAGGTTTGGAGCAGTAACATGGAGTAAGGCAGGAAAGTGGGAACCAGGAACAGATGGGGGTCCAGGATAAGAAGGGCAGGAACAGGCAAGAAGGTAGGGCTCAGAAATCAGGCTTTTGGATCCAGGACTATTGAGATCAGTAGGAGCCAGCTGGAGAATCACCTGCTTGCTCAGAAAACTTCCTGCTCCCCTTTTTGGTTCAAATAGTATGTCCCAGCCATTTGATGAAGTTGCAGGTCTCCCCCAGTGAGGAGTTTTTCTGCAAGGCCCTTTATGAGCTTAAACATCATTAGCCCCCTTCTCCACAGTGTCTGGTCAGGTGAGCTGGTGCGTGGCAGCCAGAGTCTGAGTTTGCCGAGGGACCCACAGGCCTGCATTCAAGGCCTGTGATCCCTTCCAGACAATGCATAGCCATGGAAAGATGGGTCTGGAGCTGTGGTAGCAACAAATGGGGTAACAGGACTCCAAGCCAGATGCATCGTGGGCCTACTTTACAAAACAGCCACTTGGAAAAAAGCACTCCTCCCTCCCCCACCTCTGTTACCGAAGTAAGATTGGCATTTGCTCATGAGCTGCTACATCAGAGACAAATGAATAGGCTCTGCCACTTACTTATAAATAGCTCCCCATTAAACACTCCACATTAAGGGCTGCCAAAGACAATGGGTCCTGGGTGACTCTCTCTCTCACAACAGTTCATGGGCTTTGCTGCAATTATTCCCAGAGATAATTGTAAAGATAACATCGTTTAAAATATCTAATGTTTTATTCAATATTTCGGTGAGTTTCAATTACTCCCAATTATAATTCAACAGCTTTCTGTTTAAAACAATTATTGTCCTTTACAACGTGTTTCAAGTCAAATAAATTGTTTGCCGTTATTTGTCATTGGTTTCTTCTGTAGGCTTTTCTTTTTGGTTCCTCTTTGGTTTTTCAGTTTCCTGTTAACACATCTCGCCTCTCATTAACCCCTTAGGTGCCCCCAGAACATACCCTATGATGAACGTCTGACAAAAAGCTGCCACTGCAACCCCTGAGACAATCGGAATCAATTAATCCCATTAAAAATCAATATGATTCAATTATAGGCAGCTGGGTTGCATTTGAAAATGATTGAACAGTGGTGGGATGCTCTCGGCCAAATTTGGGTGCTGGGGGATGCAGATACGGTGTTCCATGTGTTACCAAGGAATGGTGTTGCCATGAGCATTAGAATCCTTATATGCAAATGAGCCCAACACACCCAATGAGAACACTGGCATGACCAATCTATTGGGCTATTCCATTCCTTGGTTTGTTGACCAGGGGAGTAGATTTTTCTGGAAATGAAAGATTCTTGTAAGAATTATCTTTTTTATATGAAGATAGGAATTGAAGTTTCCCTAGTGTCCCTCTACACTTAGCCCAAGCAAGTCAATAGAAAAACTCCTACTGATTTCAATAGTGCCGGATCGAAGACTTGGGTTGCAAATAGGATTGTCCCTTTGCAGCAATTTGAGTGCAAGATTCCTGTTCATGTGCTCATATCATTGGCAGAGCTGGATGAAAAGAAGTGCAAAGCAGCATAATGTTTTGCACGGAATGATTTTTTTTCCTTCAAACTCTTTCATAAATATTTACAAATACTGATGAACATTTTGAAAACATATTTTTAAATTCATGCAAAAAATCCTTTTATTCCAGTGGTAGAAAACTCCCCTTTCTTTCACTGTTTAAAACCTTTCAACTTTTTTGTTCCAGGGGAAAAAAGGTTTAAGAAAGTGTTTTTTTAAAACTTTTAAATGGGATTTCCTCTAAAAAGTTTTAAAAAATCATTTTTTTAAAATGAGAAATTGCCAAAAGTTTTCATATTGATCAAAGTTCTTCCGCCACGTCTAACCACTGGTTTGTAATTACTCCAAAATACTTTTAAAAAATTCCATGTAGCTATTCAGAGACATGCCAAATTGTACCTATGAATATACAGGGGTAAATATTCAACCAACCACCTTTAATGCTTTTTGCAATTTGCCTTTGGTAAAAACGTCCCAGTAGCCTATCAAACTGTTGCTGAAGATCTCTCTATCCCTATTAGGCTTTTACACAGCAACTCTCACTGTGGTATCAAGGCCACAATCTAGCAAAGCACTTTAGCATGTTCTTAATTTTAAGTACGTCCTCTTAAGTTAATGGAGTATTCGAGTAAATTAAGGTCAGGCTTCAGTGATTATTGGAGGAGTCCTAAATGCTGGAGATGGGAGGGAGTGGGAACAGCACTGTGGAGGTGTCTAATTTTTAAGGAAGAACCGCTTATTTACACACAAAGCAGTAGTGATTTAACTAATTCAAACAGGGTGCATCTACACTTACAAATTAAGTTGATTTAAGGAGGCTTAAGTCGACTTAAAACTACTCCACGTCCACACTGGGCTTTCCTTAAGTTGACTTAAGCATTTCCTTAAGTCGACTTAAGGAAAAGTTAAGTCGACTTAATAACACCTTGATTTAGGTCAATATAACACTTATTAGGTCGACTTAAGCCAGTGTGGACAGGGATTAGCACCTAAATCCAGTTTATTAAATTGACTTAAAGTGTTAAGTCGACTTAATAAGGTCGAAAAGGGGCTATGTCTACACTTGAAAAGTTAAGTCGACTTTAAGTTGACTTAAAGTCGACCTTATTAAGTCAACTTAACTTTTCAAGTGTAGACATAGCCACAGAGTCCGGTGGTACTTTTAAAGACTAACAGATTTGTTTATGATGAAGTTTAATTTGTGCAACTGTCTGCTGAGAGTACTCAGAAGTTGACGTAAGCTAATTTAATCAAGGGCACTTGCAAAGTGAGCTTGCTCTGGTTTAACAACATAAGTTTGTAAGATGATTTATTTAAATCCTGTGCAAGTTGTGTGAGCAGACAGGTCGTAATCACTGGAGCAGCAGCAGCATTATGCTTTGCTTAGCCTGGATGGGGTCCCTCTGTAGATGTGTGTAACTCTCCACTGCGGTGAAAAGAAGATTCAAACCAGCAAAGTCAAGGCTCAGGCTTTGGGTAAATGGAACACTTTATATTCAACTCACATTAAAGTGATCTGATTGCTGTCTCCGCTACTTGGAGTTCCATTTCAGGATACATGCCCTAGAAATTACCATAATACATTTTGCCTCAGGGTCGCTTACATTTCAAAGAGGAAATGAATAGTTGGGTGGGGAGAATTCTATCCATCTCTGTTGCACACTTTTGGCCTAGATCCTCAAAGATATTTGATGTGCCAAAGGGAGTTAGGCACGTAAGTACCTCTGAGGACCTGGGACTCTGTTGGCATATAGATAGCCCATAAAATATCAGGCACAGCAGCTACAGTTATGTAAATAAGGTGATACTATGAGTGATGTTAAACATGCCCAAAGGCTATCAGGAAATCCTCATTTCCCCCCCATAGAAACATTTCATGGGGAAAAAAATCCCCTTTTGAAATTCCGTTTGGGTTTGAAATGTTGAGTCAGAAGAACAGAGTTTGCTTCGGATTGGAAACCGGTAAAAATGTCATTGAAATTGTGGATGGGAAAATACATTAGTGGAAAAATGTTCTACCCATTCTCTCTCAATCATCATCTGGAAGGTGGTGGGGGATGGCAATTGTCTGAGGTCCACCAGATACACTAGTTGGTTAATCAGACAATAGCTTTGGAAGAGCAGGACTAATCCTCAAGTGATTTTATTTAGGCCTTGATCCTGCAATTCACTGTTCATGGGCATATCACAGCACCCACAGGGAACTCCACTGATATTTGTGGGTTTCCGGACAGGCTAACAGGAACTACACTCTTTGGTAAATGTTTTCTCGGTGCAGTTCAGAAGGACTCTGATAAAAGCACACCTGCATGTAAACTGTGCAGGCTCTACCAGCCATACCTGGGGGAAGTGTTACATCCTTCTGACCACAGATTAACCCCCCCACTCTACAGAAATGTCCTATGAAATATCAGTGTGTTAACTTTGTAATTCAAAGATTATCTCGGTACCTGATCACAAAGCCCTCCAGACTTCTGGGAGAGGAGTAGCAAATAGACAAGCGCCATAATGCGGTAATGGGGAAAACTAAAGTCTTTAAATCATGATTTGAGGACTTCACTCAGTAGCTTTTACTTCAGGAGTGGGTGGGTGAGGTTTTGTGGCCTGTATTGGGCAGGAGGGCATATTGATTCATAGACTCATAGACTTTAAGGTCAGAAGGGACCAGTGCGATCATCTAGTCTGACCTCCTGCAAAATGCAGGCCTCAAGACCTCCCCCACCCACTCCTGCAATAGGCCACCAACCTATGACTGAGTTATTTACCTCCTTAAATCATGATTTAAGGACTTAAGATACAGAGAATTCACCGGTAGGTACAGAGGGAGGCAAAAAAACCCCAGAGCCCAGGCCAATCAGCCCTGGGGGAAAATTCCTTTCCGACCCCAAATATGGCGATCAGTTAAACCCTGAGCACGTGGGCAAGTCTCAACAGCCAGTTATCCAAGAAACAATTCTCTGTAATAACTCAGAACCCACCCCACGTACTCTCCCCTCTTAGGCCACTTGTAAATCCACCACACGTAGCCAAATATCAGTCAATTTCCAAAATAGGCTAATCATACCATCCCCTCCATAAATTTATCAAGCTCAGATTTGAAAACAGTTATGGTTTTTGCCCCCACAACTCCCCTTGGAAGGTTATTTCAGAACTTTACACCTCTAATGGTTAGAAACCTGCGTCTAATGATCATATTGGTCCCTTCTGACCTTAGAGTCTATGAGACTATGAGTCTAACTATTCAAAATAATGCTCCAAATTTAACCCAAGGACAGAACGAAGTCATTGTGGCCAAATACGTTTTAATCATTTTTTAATAAGTGAATAATTTGAAGGAACTTCATAACTTAATTATCCTCTGCCCACCCCTTTCTCTTTTCCAGAAATTCAATTCCACAGGCTCAGGTACTAGAAATAAGTTGGCACCACTGCACATCTGGGCAAGGTCCTGAGTGAAACAGTCTTCCATTTATTTAACCCACTACGCCTGATATTCCCATGCACCTCGGCACTGAATGCTGCACCCCCCCTTACGCCAGTCTCCGTCACCAGCTTCCCAACAGCTCCACCAGTGGTAACTTTAGTGCTCTTTGCTGTTCCATTCCTGGTCCCTTCATGCAGCTCTGCCAAGGCACCCGCTCCCCACACACAGCCCACCCCACTCCATTCTAGTCCTTGGCACCCACAACACCTCAGCTGGTGCCTCACAGACTGGCCTACAATCCAGCTCTGCTCACTACATCTCACTCTTGACATATGATGCTGCCCTGGCTGACAGCTTTAGCAGCAGGCGCCACTAATGGGGCAAATCGTGTTTTGCTTTTGTAATAGGGACCAATAGGCAGCATCTCTTCATCTGAGTTCTGCTCTGAGGCAGGTTTGCTGCCAAGGTGAAATGATTAGTGTATTAACTGCTGCAATAGCTATCCATCCCACTCATATCCATCAAAAGCAATTAATATGGATTATATATATTTTGTACGAAGAATATCAGTCATTTCCAACCTTGGAGTCACTCCGGAGAGGACTAGGTGGAATACCAAATGAGCTAATATGCATAAATTAGGTAAAATGTAACTAATAATTTGCATTCGGAAGGCTCCCTCAGAGTCTTTACAGTATATTGATGCCATATGGCGCACCCAGCTAAGAACCAGCCATTGGCTTGCCTAGCTCACGCCACAAAACTTGATGGGGTGCTCAGGGCTATCCCTCTATATTATTATTTCCTGCGAAGGGCATGAAGTTTGGAGAGTGTGGGGGCTAGAGACATTTTCCCCTTCTGAATTTCACTGTTAAAAAGGAATCATTCTTCTTCGAAAAGGAAAGACAAAGCACTGATATCCTGCTGGTTGGCAATTGTGTCTGAAGGAAATTTGCCGAAGAAACAAAACCTTAGGTTGAAAGCACTGTGTTAATGGGGCACTGATAGACTATAATAAGGAAGCGGTTAGATTGGCCTCTTCAATCATTCTTTGACTGCTGAGTTGTTTCTTAAGGGGGAAAGTCGGAGTTCTGCCAGGTGCATACCATCTGTCCCTCATGTGCCACACCCTTTATGGTCTTCTTCTGATCTTCTTTTGAATAGCACGGAGTTCTGTTGGATTAAAATATTTCTACCCTATCACTTCTTTTCATGTTTTACAGGGCAAATTGGCAATGTCTTCTACACTACTTTATTTATAATTTCTATTGCTTTAATGGAGCATCAAGGTGGGATCAATGTCGGGATACTTCGCCATGGGTGTAGAACAATTCAGCTGCACTTCGAGATGGGGCGGAAGCCAATAATGATACTATGAAGGTCTACAGCATCTCCCACATTATGTATTACAAATCTAATTAATTTGCCACCCTGCCTCCCCCAGGGATTGGGAATTAAGTGTGATTTGCCTCTCTTTACATGGAAGATACTGATGCATGGGAGGATGGTCTGGTTTGTGTGTTGTGCACATGGACATACCGGGATTCACCCATATAAGCAGGCTACTTGTCAGTAACGTAATCCCTCAGTTCTGCCCTCAAATCAGTGACAAAGACCAAGATTAGGTTTCAAGAGCTCTTGGCTTCTCCACCTGTGTTCAGGCTCAGGCTGACTCAGCAAAGAATTAAAGAAGAGTCTCTTCAAGTGAGCAATGCTTTCTTTTACCTTCAGGACTTATTTATTATTTTCATTTAAATGTAATTATCAGCAGTGAGCCTGCCAGCTGCTATCCCAGTAGTTCTCAATTTATTTACCATGGTGGGTCTCATACACAGCTCTTTCTGTGTTGTGTGGGCTGCATCCACGCAATATATATTACATGTCTGGTCCTGAGGATGTCACATCAGCTACAGCGTGTTCTGATTGGTCCACAAGCGGCCTGCAGCCCATAGGTTGAGATCCCCTATGCTATTCTATTCCACAATCCCTCCACCAGGCCCTGCCCCATCTCCTTACCATCACTCTGCCTGCAATAAACCATCAACTCATGAGCCCCAAGGGCAACCTGGACAAGCCCAGCAGCTGCTCAGAATGGCTGAATCCCAGAACTACAGAAAGGAGATTCTACTTATTGGAGAGTCACCAGGACAGCAAGAGGGGGATGTTTCTCATAGGATGGTCACCGAAAGCAAAGCAGGGATCTGCCTCATGTTTGGTTAACCCATATTAACACCAATGTGGCAAGCTGGAGGACAATTTTTGACGTTTCCTGCCAAAATGGAGTGTAGTCAAAAAATGATTTTTTTTTAATGGGAAACTTGTTTTGGAAGAAATATTTCAGTTTTTTAAGGGGAAAATTTGAAAGGCACTGAAACAAAATGAAAACTTGTGTCTAATTTTGAGTTGAATTTTTCATTTCATTTCAGTTTCTAAATTCTCTTTTCATTAGAGAAAAGGAAAAAAGTAAAGGGAAAAAAACTATTTTTTTTTCTCAGTTTGAAATAGGTAGATTTTTTTGTTGTGGTTTTTTTTGGTTGTTCGTCTTTTTCTTTTTCTTTTGCGTTTTCTTTGTTTGTTTTGAAAACTCCTGGTTAAAAACTGATGTTTTCCTTCAAAAACTGAATTGAAAATTTTGATTGAAAAAAATATGAAATTTTTAATTTTCTTTCATTTAGAATTTATGAAAAATCAAAAATCTCCAAGGGGAAAAAATGTAATTTTTTTCAACCAGCATTACCAGGGTGGATCCTTGTTTCCCTTTTAGGCCTGGACTATGTAAAGAAGTATATGCATCATCTACTTCCACCATACTCACACAAGGTGTCCTTTATCTCAGGTAGTAGAGACATTGGCTTTAGACCCAGATATCCTGGGTTTAATTCTTTCAGACCTCAATGTCATTGTCTACACTGGCCTTTCTTCCTAGAATTACCCTCACTTGTAACCACTGGGGAACCGCACTAGTGAGAACAACCTTAGTACAAAGAATATGCTACTGACAGCAAGCATTTTAACCACCCTGTAATGCCTACACCTGTTCCGGATAGAGTTCGGTGGCACAAAGCTAAAAGCCTTAGTGTCCAATTTGCAGTTGCTACTTCCAGGCGACATGAACCGTAACTAAGTGCAATGGTGGGAGATTTTAGGGCAAACAAGGTCAGTGACAATGTAAAGATTTGTGGGGCTGTTTCTCCCACCTGGAGAAAGCAGGAGAGCTCTCAGCTGGTTCTTCCTGTTTCCAAGCTGATTCTTTGCTCCCTAGCCTGTTGCATGTACACAAGCAGAGGCAGCTCCTGCTTGCTGGAAGCAGCTCCAAGGAACAGAAGAAGGACAGAAATGCGTTCTCTCCAAACACAAACAGGAGAGCGGGAAAAAGGATTTACCAGAGGCCTCCTTAAATAATCTCCGGGGCTAATAAATACTTTTTAAGATAATGGCCTTTCTGCTGCCCCTTTCAGCTGCCAAAAACTGCTTGGAGCTGTCATGATGCTCTCACGCAACAGCTCTATGGATATTTCTACAAGTGACTCCCTGGCTAGCTTCCCATCCTCTCCTCAGCCCCGTTCCTACTCACAGCCCTGACCTGCTTACCCCATGCTTCCTGGCTGTACACGGGTGTAATAATTTATCTGCAGATAGTGCAGGAAAAGCTGAAGTCACTTTAGTATTTAATATTCACACAATATTAAAAAGGCAAGCCCATGGCCACTGAAGATGTCAAGGCCGACGTACAAGGATAGACTCTCTTTCAGCAACTCCCTTTTAAAGGAATAAGATACAGAAAATTGGTATCTGAGCTAAAGATGGGCCTCTGCTGCAAGCCAAATTGGAACTGCTTCAAGGTTCATTTGGCCATGCAATTATCATAGCTGCACCCTCACACTCATGTCCCCTGTCCAGGCTGAAGGAGGAGTGGAATGTCAGATTAATATGGAGTCAGCTTGCGTGTACTGTTTTGGATAAAATAAGATCTGGTGCAAAAACTGTCTCCCAGAATTCAAATCAGGCTCTCCAGGATGTTTGCAACTGTTGAGGTAAGTGTGGGTTGTTGTTGGGGGTTCCCCCCCCCCAACAGTATTTTTGGCTGAGTGTAAAAAAGTATCCTGGAGTGACAATCCCACTTCTAAAGAGAATACTAGTGAGAAGGAAAGGTGAGAGGACATTTCAGTGTGACACTAGAATCTATTCACTATAACTGTAGGCTGAGGTAGTCAGAGGAGTCTAAGGATAAGTCTATACCGACGGCGGCAAAATCGCCGCTGTCAGCGTGATCTTCTGGGTTCAATTGAGCCATCTGTGTAGACACGCTCAATCGAACATAGAACCGGAGCTGTAACCGTGGTAACACTACGCCAACCAGACGCCATTTCCAGTTGGCTTAGTTAATATGTAGGGAGCAGTTAAGAAGTCGGCGGGAGATACGCAAGGTATTTTACATACCTTGTGTATCTCCCGTCGATTGCCGCCGAAAAGCGTGGCAAGTGTAGACTAGGGCGAAATACTGTGGCATAGAGTAGGACACAGTCATATATAAACCAGACATTTGGTTTCTGGATCCCAAGGATACTGCATGGGGTTGTAATATCCATCACATCTCCTCACTAGAAAGGTCACATACAGTCCTAGGCCACAATAATGCATTAAGTTAATACAATAAAGTCTTTCAAAGATGTTGAAAGAAATTGCCTTATCTGTCACGGTGAGCCTTCAATTTATTTGGATAAACCATTCATCTGAACCTGTTTCATCTGGAAATGAAGCTCAGAACCTCACACAATAAGATTTTTAGTGAGATTTCTGTTACTTTGTAGTTCCAGCCGGGCCCAAAATTCCTGAAGGACAACCTTCCTGTAGCTCGCCCAAAGTAGGAAATATGAAAATGAACAAATATTTATGTTTTGTTCCCACTGAATTATTCGCTAAATGTTTATGTAGTAAAATCAATTGCACACCCTAACAAATAAAAACCGTAAGAGATTATACCCTCTTCCTTACCCAGATGATCTGCTATGTTTTATTTATAAACAAGATAATCAATAAACAACCTCCTAAACCATACTGAACTCCCAATTCTCTCTGTCCTCCCCTTTTCCTGGTAAAACAGGTAACTCTTACAAGAAGAGGTTCAATTTAAATTGCCAATAAGCATCATCACCATCTTGATAATTGTAATTATTATTAGTAGTATTTATTATTACAGTTGATCATAAAATGGTTTCCTGTCCCATGAGAATTTCTACACTAGGAAAAGTTAGGTCGACTTTGTTAAGTCGACTTAATAAGGTCTACTGTAAGTTGACCTTATTAAGTTGACTTAACAAAATGGCGTCCATGCACGTGGACTAAGTCCACTTTGTTAAGTTGACCTAACTGATAAATTTATGGAGGGGGTGGTATGATTAGCCTATTTTGGAAATTGACTGATATTTGGCTATGTGTGGTGGATACACAAGTGGCCTAAGGGGAGAGAGTACATGGGGTGGGTTCTGAGTTATTACAGAGAATTGTTTCTTGGGTAACTGGCTGTTGAGACTTGCCCACATGCTCAGGGTTTAACTGATCACCATATTTGGGGTCGGAAAGGAATTTTCCCCCAGGGCTGTTTGGCCTGAGCTCTGGGGGGTTTTCGCGTTCCTCTGTAGCACAGGGCATGGCTCACCTACCGGTGAATTCTCTGTATCTTAAAGTCCTTAAATCATGACTAGATGATCCTACTGGTCCCTTCTGACCTTAAAGTCTATGAGTCTATAAGACTTAAGCGACCACACTGGGCTTAGGTCACCCTAAAGAAGGGTTAGGAGGCTTAATTCGACCTAATGGGTGGTTCTTATTAAGTCAACTTAAGCTTTCATTAAGTCGACTTAAGGAATTTCTTAAGTCGACTTAATGAAAGCCTGGTGTGGAAGCGGCTTTGTTTAAGTCGACTTAAGCCTCCTTAAGTCGACTTAATTTGCCAGTGTAGACATAGCCTTTGTGATTTGGGAGATGAGACATGGAAATCTCGAATACGTTTGTGACTCAATAATTCAAAAAATAAAAATCAGACCCAGAGTGCGGGGATACACCTGCTGCCTTTCCTAATAAGGTGTTTTGCTGAAAGGAAAAAGCAGTAAATTCAGGACTCAGGATGTTACCTAGAGAAGCTTGCCATGATCAGCTTCATGTAGAATCAGCAAGAGTTGATCTTGCAGCATCTAAAAGGGCCAGGAGCAGATGAAAGCCACTCAGGGCCCAGCAGGCCAAATAAAAAGGGCTGGTTCTTTTCTCTGGGGCTAGTTCTAAGTGCACCCAACACTGGAAAGGATGTTTTTCTCTGTCCTAGCCCAAATAACCTGCCCTAGGTGGGTGGGGGGCTGTCTATCTTTGACTGTATTTGCCTTACACTGCTATGAAGGACTAGTGTTTATATTATGGACTTTAACATCCCGGTAGCTATTCTGAATTTGCAACTGCTAGTAGAAAATCTCTAACATTTGGTGATGGGACACTAGATGGGGAGGACTCTGTTTCTAAAGAGAATTCTTTCCCAGGTGTCTGGCTGCTGGGTCACACCCACATGCTCAGGTCTAACTCATCGCCATATTTGGGGTAGGAAAGAATTTTTCTCCAGGTCGGATTTGCAGAGACCCTTGTTTTTTTTCACCTTCTTCTGCAGCATGGGGCGTAGGACCACCCATCTTTCCATTATCACTGTAATATTTGGTTTCTGAAACAGTGACACTCACCTTGTACAGAAATCTAAACCCATAGCACTTTCCCATGATCTGTTCTCATCCCATAATGTAATGGGAGCAGGGGCCAGGGCAACGGTTTGGTAGGAGACCTACAAGAAAGAAGGTGGTCTCTAAAGGATAGGGTGAAATCCAAGCTCTGTGTAGTTTTGCCATTGACTTTCATTAATGTTAAGATCAGAAGGGTCCAATATGACCATCTAGTCTGACTTCCTGCACAACACAGAACCTCACTCACCCACTCCTGTAAAAGACCCCTAATCTATGATGGAGTTATTGAAGTCCTCAGATCATGGTAAAGAGAATCCACAAGCAAATGACCTGTGGCCGATGGTACAGAGGGAGGCGAACCACCCACCCCATGCCTCTACCAATCAGCCCTTTCATGGAAGCAGGATTTCACCCTAGAGGGGCATTCTTCCCACTGAATCAGTAAGAACCAGTGATTTGTGTTGCTGGATATCTTTTAGACAAAGCATAAACTCAGAAGACTCGAATACACATGGTCATTAATGATGTCAGGACACTCTGACCAGGACACCACAGATATCATCCTTACTCTTGCAAAATCCAATCTGGTTAATTAATTTCATCTGCTGAAAATCTCCCTCATCCCCTCATGTTATTCCAGAATGACATGATATTCTTCTTCACTCCCTTTCCAAAGGTCTTATATATTGTTGTTCTGAGATTCAATACACTTGCCATATTTCACCCCAGAGGTAGCTGCATTTCAACAGTGGTAAAGTGAATCAGGTATATATACCTAAGGCTTAAAACAAATGGGGAGCTAAAGGAGAGTGCAGTTGCCCACAGGGGAATTTACTAGTGCAATGAAAGAATCCCCTTCAGTCTCTTTCTATTTTAATCCCTGTATATAGTTAATAAAACTCATTGGTATCCTTCCAGATGAGAGGTGCTATCTCCCTGTAAGATATGATTAATTATTATTGTGGCTGCTGCTACATAGATCCTAATCTAAGCCCTCTGAACCATAGATCTTAGCACTACTGAGCTAATGGAAGGTTGTCCTAGGGGAAAAATTCTCTTCCACCAATTGTTACAAAACTCACTATTGACACAATTTTTATGTTATCTTTGTTAAAAAAAAAAGTCGATTATATTTGAAGGATTTTTACAAACCATTTAATCTTAAAAAAAAGAAAGAAAAAAGAAAAAAAAAACTTGATAGAAACTGCATTGGATTCATCTGTGACCATGAAGCAAAACAATTCTCTGTCTTATGAAGATGAGGGATCAGTTGGAGAACAAATACATTTAATAAATATTTCCCCTTCCTTCTGCATTGGTGGAAATGGAACTGTGTCTCAGATTTTGATTTCATTTTCTTTATGGCAGAGCACTCGAGTTTGAAACATGAATTTGGAAACACGCACATATATATCTCCTGGATTTTGCTGGTTTTGGGGCTATGAAGAGATCATTCTTGCCGACTGTCTCTATTTAAGAGGGACAATCTATATTTTACAAGCAAAACACACACCATTTTTCCCACTCCGTTCCTCCAAATAGCTCTCTAAAGACAACGCATTTCTCTGGAGTTAAAAAAAAATCCCTATTTGTCTGCTTACATGGCCCTATTTATAACTTAGCAGACATGAGAGATTCAACAGCATGTATTTTTCCCCTTTCCTCATTTTGCAGGATTTTATTTTGAAGGTTCAGAGCAGGATCAAAATGTAATATATTGGGCTCTTGGGAGTTTTCCTGGTTAAGAGAATGCATCCATGGTCTATTATACTTCGAGAAAAGATGCTTTCTAAGGCACAGCGAGCCCTTGTAAATAACAATACATTATACTCTCACAAATCCAGATCTACTAAGGACTTCATGGTGGTATTGCTGCTTCACTGTAGCAGCAAGGCTAACACTCAGATCTTCCACTCCCAAACGAAGTGTCTACTACATGAGCCAAAGGAGAACCTTCAACTAGGCTTCGAAAGACTTATTACAAAGATGTGAGCAGTTAAAAGTAGCACATACACCCTCGGCAGCTCATTATAATGCTAAGAAATTATGCTTTGCTTATAAGCCCAGGCTCCTGTGAGGTAGGTAAGGAAAATATGCCATAAGGAAAGGCTTAAGTTGTAGATTTTGGCTCCAGGCTTCCAACCCTCATAAAATTTGGAGACTGTTTGGCTCTTGGCTATATTACTCAGAGTTGGATCAGCTGAGAAATACAGGGCTCAATTCTAAACCCACCCACAAACTTAAGGAATTTCCCAGACTTAAATGGCCCCATAATTGCACTAGACTGAAGGGCTGTCTTCAGAAAACAGCTTCCTCCTGGCTTCTGAAATCAGCAATCCAGGAAAATGCAAGAAATTTGCATTCAGCCAGGAGCTTTTGTTTATGGACTGAAAAATAAAAGGGTAAAGAGAAAATTCAATGTGTAAATGAGCTAATTAAGACAGCAGCAGACTCAGTGGAGAGAGCTGAGCCCCTCAGAGCTCCATTTGTATACTGCCTATCCTTATTCGGTTCCGATTGTTGTTGCTCTAATTTTCCTCAGAAGAGCTCATAGGTTTCAGAGCCTATTGCTGCTGACTAGAAAGGAGTGATGGGAGTAGATTTGACTAAGCAAGCTCTGGGTTGAGAGAAGAAAGGAGAGGAGTACCTGAATGGTGCCTGAACATTGAAGACATTGAGGAAGGTTGGAAATCAGCTTTAGGATTAATTAGAATGAATTTGCAAAGACCCCGATCCTCCCCTATGCTGCTGCTCCAGGCCTGCTTCGGTCAGGTTTCGGGTTAGCAGATACCAAAGCATGGAAAGGAGGACAGGGAAGTACGAAAAGGAGGACATGGAGAAAATGTAGTATTAATATCTGCCCGCCCCCACGGCACCTTCCCTGCTCCTCTGCTCCCGCCCCCCCCCCCCGGGGCCCCTTCCCAGCCCCGAGGTCCAGAGCTGCAGGGGTGGCCAGCAGAGTCGCTCCTGGGCCAGGCCCCTTCCATCCTGAACACATGCTGTCTGAGCATGCTCAGGGCAAGAGGTTTGAAACTCCCCAGCCTGGCCACGGTGGAACAAATGTTTGCTGGGCCCCTGGGTGGAACGCACCAGAATGCAGCGTTCCACCCCTTGTTTTGGCTGTGATCCGCGGATTAGCCGAACCCAGCTTTTCAGGCATATTTTGGATGCTAAAATTCTTGGCTTATACGCAAGCATATACGGTAGCTTCACATAAAAATCTGAAATTTTAATCATAAGTAAAAAGCTGGACAAAATCATGTATTTTTAAAATGCCTGCTGGACAGAGGACGTGAAGGGAAATAGGAGGACATGTCCTCTTTTTGCCGGACGTCTGGTAACCCTAGCCAGGATGCTGATGGGAATTTGCCACCCAGGCTGCCATCGGGTGGAGGCTGCAGAAACAGCTGCTTAGGGTGCTGATTTTAGAGAGGCACTCCCAGCCGCTCCCCACCCCAGTTGAGGGTCACATTCAAGTAGGCTCCACGGTGGTCCCCCTTGTAAAAGGGATCCCTGAAGCAGCAGTAGCACACAAGCCGTCACTCTAGCACAGCTCCAGCCTGTCCTACCTTCCCTTTCCAGCTCAGAGGAGATGGTGGGGGAGGTCACATCTATCTTCCCCCCTCTTCTCTGCACTGGGGATAGAGAGTCAGGGATAGGGCTTAGTATGTCTGTGCCCCTCCTCCGCCCCCCAAAGCTGGTGTGTGTGTGTGTGGGGGGGGGGGCGTGGATATTTAAGGTGGAGAAATTGCCACCACTGGCCTTGATTACCAGCTGACAGTGGCTAGGTGAGGGGCAGTGGGAACTGTAGCTATTCACTCTACTTATTTATTAATTATAAGATAACCAATAAAAGACAGAACGATAAAGCACTGGCTCAAAGCCCAGTGGGCCTAACTCTCTGGTGGGTTACTTACTGCAGTTTCCTTCCCTCTCACGATCCTTCCTGTTGTTTTCTCCACCCGCTTGTCATTTCTTGCCTGAACCTAGACTGGAAACTCTTTAGGCCAAAGCTGGGTTGTTTTTTTTTTTAATGTGTGTCTGTACAGCATCTAGCACAATGGGACCTCAATGTAGACCAGTCTTCAAAGTGCTCCTAATGCAGCAGAATAAATAACAATGCACCACAACAGCCTCACATAACATCAAGGGTGTGTGAGTGACAGTGGGTGGTAAGTGCTTCTGAACCCTAGCATCCAGTGGGGAGACAATAAGGACTTAAAGCAGGGATTGTATGTGATGCCTCCCACATGGACAAAATACAATTCAGGCTGGCTCCAGATTTATTTGCTGCACTTACTACTCCCTATCTTGGGAAAGGAGCTCAGAGCCACAGTGATAGAATAGAAGAGAAGGGGATCAGCGAACTCCTTCTATTAAAATTCAATTTTCAGCTTTAAATGGGCAGCCACAACTGTGGGCTCTCGTGAGCTGGATAGGAGGCCTTTTAGACCTTCAAAAACCTAGACCTTCAAACCCCCTGATCCCCATGATTCCTCTGTACCTTGTACCCTTTCTCTCATCTTCTGCTTGAATCCAGCTCTCCTCACTGTGGCTCTTCTCAGCGCTGTTACTAAGCCTTGGCAGGCATTTCAGGAACAGACAAACAGTTCATGACTGAAATCCAAGCATATCAGTAAATCATTAACAGACACCAGAAACGATTTTCTGTTATGAAACAGGGATGTGTGTGTGCACACGCATATCTGAAAAAAAAATCTGTTTCTTTACTTTACAGAAGACTTTTAGTTTTTGGCCCAGAGTAATATCTGGGCCAAGAGAGGGAGGAAGGGAGCTGAATGGAGGACACAGTTTCCGCAGTGTTCAATAGGACAAATATAAAATCAAATGTCACTTATTCCACAGAGCAGCAGGACCTGAAGAAAGGGGGCTGGTAAGGTTGCAGTGGTTTTACACATACAAAGAATATGTCATGCTTCACACCTCTGCCTGTCATATGAAATGCTCTTGTGTGTCTGTGTCTTTCTCGTGGGTTGGGGGACAGGAATCTTAAATCACAAAATAACTCCTGCCACCTAAGCTCCATTTTCAATCTCTTTTCACAATGGGCTGTTGGCTAAAATCATGATTTATACTTTCTTATCCTTAACACAGGGCAGCTCCAGCAGAGGAGAGACACATGCTTTATTGTCCTGTGGCACTTTTAAAGACTAACAGATTTATTTATCGCATGAGCTTTCATGGGAGAAAATCCCACTTCGTCAGATGCTTTTAAAAGTGCCACAGGACTCTGTTTCTCTGCAATAGACTAACACGGCGACCCCTTTGGATGCTTTATTGTGTGTCAGGGCCAGGAAATTTTAATGCCCAGAGCTTCTAGGCATTAAAACTCATGTCCTTTCGCAGAACTAAACTCTGGACCTGCAAGGGTGTTCTGTTTAAACCCACTTGCAATTTTATTTCACTTGTCACCTGATAAATTATACTTCTGTGTGATAGCAGAATCCTGGCTCTGTCAAATGGCCTCTCTGTGCTTTAGAACTTCATTAATTAGCATCTTTTAAATGTTTGGGTAATATTCATTTCTCCTTTTCCACGCCATTTCCCCAAGCCCTCATTTTAATAAAGCTGGTGCTCATGAACATTTGAATATGAAAGCCCTTGGTTACAGACAGATGAACGAAGAATTTTAAAAGACAGCAGATCAAGGATTACTTAAATGGCTAATGTAATGTTTTGGGTTTTCCTTTTAATGACTCTACTGTAATTTTAAGACAAAATATTGTCTTACAGGCATTTCGTGTGCCTGTGTAGGCTTGAAATAAGCATTATTAGGAGGCTGCTGTATCTAACAGCAGGGCAGTGACATCAGATGAACCTCTGGGAAAGTCAGTATAATGGAGTATATTTAACTGTGGATGGCAATTTACTTTAAATTACAGTCGTAAGAAATCTATTTATTCTTTATAATTTCTTGCACAGTATTTCAGGTGTTAAAGGTGAGCTGAAATGCCTTTTAGGAAGAAAATTAGCTAATTAAAAATCTGTTTTAAAACATCTGTAAGTGGTAAAAGGATTCTGTACAGGATTAAAGCACTTAGGTGATGATGATGCTGTATACGATGTGATAATAGCAAGCTAGCTAGACAGACCAACAGCCCAGGATACTGTCCCCAGGACAAGTTCAACATGAAAACCCATGGTACAGCCTATCCCCACGCAGCTCTGCCAGCATCTCTGAACTCTGTCCTGGAAGAACAAGAGGGCAGTTTGATTTGCAATGTCTGTTCAGTTCTTGGCTTCTCTGCTGAGGCTGTGGTGGTTTTTGTCATGCTGACATGTCTTGTCCACTTGGAACTGGGGTTAGAGCTACCAATTATACCACACAGGCTAAAGGGTTGCTACCAGATGATAGTGCTGTGAATGAATGAAATTATTACCATGTTCGATACTTTGAGATCAGTGTGGTCTTTAGATAGGAAGCGCTGGGCAAGACTTACTGGTGACCTCTCAGGAAAGGCGTTATAGTCATAGGTCAGAAAGTTGCTCATAAATCTACATTTTCAAAATGTAGCTGCAGATCAGTTCCTCCTTTGTTAAGCTGCTAATATCTGTGCTCTGGGCTCTGTGTGTCTGTGGAGGAGACCTGACACCATTACTAAACCTGAAAGCAAAATGAGGAATTCTTGGGAAGCTGGTCCCCGCTCTAGTCTGTGTCACATGCTGATGAAGTCATCAGCCCTGGTGACCTTGGATTTGTCTAAAGGAGGGTCTCATTTTCCAGTAGCCTCTTTGTTTATGTATAAGTCAGTAACAGATTTGGCTAATGATTCTAATTCTTACACCCTTTTCTTTTCCTTTATAAAAAACAAAGGTCTGTTTAGGAACACTGAGACCCTGCAGCAGTTCTGTAGATCAGTGGTTCTCAACCTTTTGCAGGTCGTGACATACTTGGTGGTGTATTGCGACTCTACAGGACACAGCAGCACACCTCCTCCAGGCTGAATCCAGCCATCTCCCCGGCTCTCCATGACACACCTGCCACTGTGTGGTGACCTACTGTGTCCTGACACAGTGGATGAGAACCACTGCTGTAGACGGAGATCTCTCAGGTGTTGATATGGCAGCGTTGATGGTGCATTGTGCGAAACAGACACCATCACTAAGATAAATGACACACCCAGAGCTGTGGGGCTGGGACTCAGCTCCTGCTTCTGCAGTTCATATGTAAACCTCTAGCATTTGAACTAATGGAGAATATCCTTAGCTAACAAGAGTAGCCTCTTTTGGGGACAGCACTGCTCAATTGCTCATACATACAAACCCAGTACATGGCAGCTGAAAGAACGTCAGCAAAAACAAATGCATATGATCTCAGGCCTCGATCCTACAATTGGATCCATATGGGTGGATCCTGATGTATGATTGGAGTCCCACTACAGTCACCAGAGATCTGTCTCTGTGGATCCAATTGTAAGACCAGGGGTCATATTAGTATTAGCCATAGCCCGAACTGCAAAATTCAGATCTTGCTTTAGTTTTCTCCAGTTCTAGCATGGTCTGGGTTCAGCTCTACTATAGAAAGTGGAATGAATCTAAATCAAATGATGTAGAAACCAATTCAGACTTGGTGTACATGAAAGCCAAATGAAGTCAATGGAGTTGTACCTGTCCGTAACAGGTGTGACACTGTATCAGTATTAATCTGAAAGGATGCGTCTACACTTGTAAGAAGCAGCTTAAGTCCACTTAAGGAAACTGTAGTGTAGACAGAGTATATTAAGTCGACTTAAGCCTGCTTAAGTCGACTTAATTTACAAGTGTAGACGCACCTTCTGTCTACACTTGAGTTTCCTTAATTTGACTTAAGCAGTTCCTTAAGTCGAATTAAGTAAAAGTTAGTTCGAATTAGTAAAACCTCATTTTACTTCGAACTAACCCAAGTCAATGTGGCCATGTTAGTTCGAACTAACTGCTTAGTTCGAACTAACTGGCACATTGAGCTTAATGCAACTGACTAATTCGAACTAAGCAAGTGCCATGCATGGCATTCTAGTGGGGCCATGCTAATTCAAACTAACTAAAATTAGTTCAAATTAGTTAGTTCGAACTAATTCGAACTAACTTTGGTAAGTGTAGACATAGCCAAAAAGTCTACTCTATAGAAGGGGAAACCTGACATAAATTGGCAGCCCTCCAATGAAGGGATGGTGAGATACAAGTGAATTATGTTACAGGGGCTGGTGGAACGCTCCTCGCCTTCCAGTTATGTATGAGTCTTTGCAACTCCCTCCCATTATGATTGTCATTTCCATTCGGTGTCCCTCCTCATCTTCAGCATCCGATGGTCTTTTAATTCTCCCTTATTTTTTTATTATTAAAGCAGAGAATTTTGGTTTTAATTCCTGCAAATATCTGTCTTGTCTACATCTATTTTGCAATGGCATTTTTTTTCAGGAAAAAAAAAAGGCTAGTGATTTTAAGTGCTTAATGCCAAATATTTGGCATTTTCAGCTCCGATATCTTATTTCTCTGGCATCCAGTAAAATAGTTTCCTAGGAGTAGATACATATTCTAGATGAGATACATAGATAAGAATATTTTTCATCTGGCAAATGCATAATCAGTGAAAAAGACTGGTTATAAGGATGGACTAAAACTCACCTTTGGGCCTTCTTGGCATGAGATGAGAACATCTTTTCATGATTCCAGAGTGCATAGAGGAGAGGGAGTCTTTTTTCTTGTAGTAATTGCCTTTTTAGTCACAATTGTCTGTTATCTCCACATTTTCCACAGGTGGGGATATTGGACTCCACTGAGGGTTTGATGTAGCTGTTCAACTCTCACATCCCTTTGTGATATTAAATGCCAGCGTGCCGTGTAATCCACAGGTATTTCTAATGAACACGCTAACACAGATGGCAATATTTTTACTCAACTTTTTGTGCAGTTCTGGAATTTGCTTTAAAGGGGAAATACATAAATTTTAAAGGAACCTTCCTGAGGTAAAAATAATGGATAAATTCTCCTCTTGGTTATTCCTTTGGGCACTGGTCCAAATGCCATTGAATCAACTGGAGTGTTTCCACAAAAATCAATGGGCTTTGGCTCAGGCCCTTGGAATCCATTTAACTTCCTACAGATCAAACAGATTTTAACCAATGTGCCACTCTGAACAGTTCTTATAATTAGGAGAGAAACAATCAACTCCAATGCTAATATTGACTCATTTGATTTTTACTGTGGGCTCGGTTGATTTACTTGGCTAGGATGGTGAAACGAGACTGTTCAGCTTCATTGTTGTTTTTAGGAGGCGCCATTGGGTGTCCACCTACTGAGCATGCCCTCATGGCCTCAAGATGGCCTTGCAAGCATCTTGTGCCTCCCCCTTTAAGAGACTTCTTCAATAACTCATAGACCCCCCCTGTGTCTATTCACAGGCCCTCTCATGCTGCAGTTCATTCAATTAATAAACTCTCAAAATAAAAGTTCTCAAGTCCCCTTGTTTACCCTTCCCTCCCAGGCCTATCTTGCCTCTTTTTCACTTGTCTGTAGTCTTATTCCCAAATCCCAGGTTTATCTGCTTGAGCATACCAACTTCCAGCAGCCCGCATACGCCATTGTGGTCTCCTCGAACTTCTCTTCCTACCACTCACAGCCCACCTTATAGGGAAAACAGCTAATCCCTGCTCTGGTGCATCACCTCACTAGCGAGGGTTGGCGGGACTCAAGCCTCTAGCCTTTAATAAGTGGGCAGCCACTCTGTTACATGCAATTTAACTTTCTGATTCATAGCAATGCACTAACATGCCGATGCTTTGGTTGAGTTTCCAACACGACCAGGGAATGGCTCACGGGGTGGGGGGGGGGGGGGGGGTTGGTAAGGGCAACCAAAACATCTTGATAAAACCATTTCAACTCATCTTACATTTTGTAACTCCTGGTCATCCCTTTTCTTTTCTTTAGAACATAATTGCTGAGTCTAAATGAGGTCATTGGCACCCTCTTAAAAACAGATGAACTGTTTTAGATTCCAAACTGAGTAGCAGAACCTATGGGCAGCCTTAAAACCACAAAACGTTTTATATTCTAATACAGAATAGATGATGCCTTTCTTCTTCCATTCACCTAATAAGCATTGAGGTCAAGATTCTTATTTCTTCTGTTAGAGTTGCTGAATATCACACACACACCTGAAGGAGGAGAGGAAGTCAGCTTGGCTGGTGAGCAAGACACTAGCCTGCTTTCCATTCTCTATTTGGACTTTATCTCTTGGGATGGGGCAATGGATAAGAGACAAGTGTAGATGGTTATTTCTAATCGCTGCACAGTACTTGCAAGGTCACATCCACTGGAAACTGTGATAAGTTTTTATCCTTGTGATAACTACTAAAATTCCCTTTCAGTGATTTTCTCTTTACACCCCATCCTGAAAAGGAGAAAGGGACAAAAGATGTAGCATGAGGCAGATTTCCCTGGTCCATACCATCTCAAGAAATAGAGACAGGGCATAAAATGGAACCATTCACTCACCTGCCCGGGCACTGTAGGTGCCCCCCACAAAATGTGTCATAGACCCCAGGTTGAGTTCTGCAAAATCAAAACCACCCCTTTCTTTACCTCTCCGTATACTGAATCGATCCCAATAATGGAAGAACACATGAAACTGGTGGCCCTGCCATTGAACAGGGCTCGTAAATAAACGACATGAGGGACAAGATGGGACGACATGAGGGACAAGACAAAAGTCTCTGATTCATTGATGGAGTGAAAAGAAAACCAAAGCCCATAGGTACTGCGTTGTCTCCTTCAGGCAGCCCTTAGAGAAAGAGGGAACTGTGATATTGAAGCCTTCATTTTTTCAGAGCGGAGACCAATCTACTTGTCAAGATTCTTAACCTGATGTGTTTTCAATGCAGTTATTGATGATGAATGACTTGGGCCCACTACCATTTACCTGCCAAAAGTTAATGTAAATGCTCCAGCAGTTTGGAGAGGAAATGAAACCCCAGGATGTTTCTGAAATCTGGGAGACAATTAATGTGATTTACATCCCTAGCATTATGGGGAACTAAAATTTCATATGCTTCTTTGAAACATTATTGTGGGGTGAGGGTTGGAAAAACCGCATTGCCTTAGTGAAATATATCAGTCAGCCTGTATATAAATAACACAGCTGCTAACAAAGATGGAAAGTCAATAACTGAATGAAAGGATATTGGATCACACCACAACAGAACATATTTTTACAGACACTCAAATCACCAAGCCAACTGCTTTTTGTTTGAAAATTGCTACTTCGTTACATTTATTGGTGGCATTAAGGATCAAGCGATGGTAAGAAAAGCGGGATGGCATCACATGTCAGGAAATGAAACTGACTTGGAGTGTCATTGGGAAGGGAGAGCTGTTTTCTACAGTATTTATCAAAATGTATCATGAATGGGATGCAGATGTGAACTGTGATCAGATGAGGGTTGCAGGTTCGTTATAGGGAAAATGTAGCTATGCTAAATGTCGGACAACGACTGGAGCAGTAGTTGAACAAGCTGTTCACCTGCTCGATGATGAAGTTCCAACTTCAGTCATATCATGTGTGGAAAAAGGAGTGTAGCTGGGGAGAGTACAGTAATTCAGTTTCATGGAAGATTCTGAGATTTTGAAAATCAGCTTGGTTCCGATTTGGATTGAAAAACAACATTTTACAAATTTTCTGTCAAAGATAATTGCTGGGAACACAGCTCTGGGGCAAACTGCTGGTGGGCTGTCTCAGAGTCAGAAACCCTAGGCGTTCTGGATCCCTGGACTGTCAATAAGCTGTAAGCCTGGAAACTTGGGATGCAGGGCTCGTGGGGCCTGCTAAGGAGCCAGGTGGGTCAGCCAGCAGGAAACCAAGCTGGTGTCAGGAGGATTTTTGTTGAATTTAAATCACCTTGGAGAAACGTTTTGGGTACGTCTACACTGGATCCTCTGCTAAGTCGACTTAACCAAGGTTGACTTTAAGTCGACCTAAAGTTGACCTTGTTAAGTCGACTTAGAGAGTCCACAGCCCTGTGTCCACACTGGCAGGTGGTAGGTCGCTGGAGGAATGTCCAGGAACTCTGTGAGGGGGCCTGGAGGCCAATTAGGTCGACTTAAGGGCTGTTCCCTGTCTACACTGGCTTAAATCAACTTAATAAGGTCAACTTAAGCCTTAGGTCGACCTTAAGAGGTGGTGTTATTAAGTCGACTTAAGGAAGCGCTTAAGTCAACCTAATAAGTGCCCAGTGTGGACGCAGCGGTCTGTAGGTTGACTTAACTGTCCTTAAGTCAACCTAAGGCGCCAGTGTGGACGTACCTTTTTATTTGGCAAATCTGCAAATTATGACAAAAATTTGTTGTTGAAATTTTTCTGACCAGCTCCAAAAATAGTGTGATGGTCATTTTCTGAGAACTCACTCATTCAGACCATAGCACCACTGTGTATGCAGTTCAACAAGGGCTGCTGCAAATCAAGGATAACTGATGTGTACTAGGTAAGGGGCTTTAAAGACTGGTACAAAGGGGGGGCCTAAGGGATGAATAAGCACTGTGGTTCGAGGAGCAGGACTGGAAAAACATGGGGTAATGGAAGTCAAAAGTTGGGGTGCATTGATTGAACCGGGGGGCAGGAGGCTCTTACATAGATGCCCATAGAATTCATGCCTCTAGTATGGCTGTTTTATTTACATCTTTACCTACATATTTCTTAAGATAAAAGTATAATTACACTGTGAAGCCCCTCCCCACAAAGACAGCATTTCTCTTTACATGGACACTAGCCATGTTATATCAAGCCATGACTGAATTCTGCTAGAGCTTCAGAACTTAATTATTTATTAATTAGCATTTACCAGGGCAGCCTCAATAGATGCAACTTTTTGTTATCCAGGCTTGGGGAGAAGTTTAAAAAAAAAAAAAAGGAGAAAAAATATCCAGGAAGTTGCAAATGATTAACTAGAACCACTATAAACATATGGCTAACATAACAGAAGCAGCAGCTCTGGAGATCACAGTGTTTAGCTGGTAGAATAACAGGGAAAGGAGTCCTCAGATATTTCTTTTAGGTCAAAAGGGTAAATGCACAACACTGTTCTTTGTAGGATCATAGTATTGGTTGTTCACCCTAGTGTGACAGACTGACAATATCCTGCAATATTCTGAGCAAACCTTATGGAATTAAGATAAACTATAGTGAATTAAATTAAACCTTATTGATTTAGTATAATACCACTGGGCTTCTTTGTTTTAAAAATGCAATTGTTTATGTATGCATTATTGTGGCATTGTATGGAACTTCTCTATGAGGAGGGATTAGCTAATTTAATTCCTCTGGTTATCAGCCCCTTGAAGCCATGCCTTGGAAAAGTTCACATCTTTTAGTTCAGACTGGATTCTTGGAGGCCAATACACAAAGAAAGGAATTTTGGAAAAAGAACCTGGTTTTAAACAAGTCTAGGTCCTTCTTCCTGATCCAGCAAATGGACAGGACCCTTGATCAATGGATGGCCCCAATTCTTCAGGAAGGATCCTGACTAATAACTGTGTAATTAGCTATTGGGCAGTCATTATTTTCTGGCTTTAAATGTTTTGATCATTCACTCAGAAAGTAGGGTGGATACCGTGTGACTCAGGACACTCATTACACATCCTAAATAGAAAAGAGTCTAAGAGTTTGTTTACACTACAACCATGGGGCATGACTGCAGCCCATGATGCCACACCTGACTTAGCTTTAATCTGTCTAGCTCAGGTACCGGAACACATAAAGGTGTCAGCACAGACTAGCCACCTGAGTAATTACAGTAGGTTCCAGACAGGCTTGTACTGCCCATGCTGAAGGTTACACACAACTTTTCTGCTGCTAGTACCCATTACTGCAGTGGAAATATATCCCAAGAAAAGCGTTCATGGAAATCCCATTGACTGAAATTCCTTCACAAACCCATTTGGTAAATCCTACAGAAAAAAACCTGCTTCACAGGCTTCACCAACCATTTGCAGGTAGCATCAAACGCTTAATAAATAATCTTTTGAGAACACCGCATGCAGCCAGCAATAATGGCAAGTAAGGACAGGATCAAATATGTGTCTGAGTCCTCAACAGGTTCAAGGCTGATGGTGCAGTGTTGACGGACTGCACCAAGTTTCGCCATCAGAACTTTTCACTGATGTCTCCTGCACCTTCTGATGAGAATGGCTGACATTTATGGAGTATGGTACCACCTCGGTGCCAGCGTATACACTGCTTGGAAGTTGGGAGGTGCGTGGTTGGAGCCTTTTTGAGCAGAAGGCTTTCCTCTTTGAGAAGGCATTGAGGAAGGAGGGCTCACATGCCCTAGATCAGGGATCTCAAACTCAGATTACCACAGGAGGACTAGGATATTGACCCTTGGGGCTGCGTCACTGAAACTTTTGGTATGATATAAAAGTATAATGAAAAGTTTAAAAAAATGAAGAGTAATATAGTATTATTTTACAAATTCTGGGTGTCGTTGAGGCTGCAGAAAGTAACTTTGCGGGCCACATGCAGCCTGCAGGTTGTGTGTTTGAGACTCCTGCCCTAGATAGATATTGGACCTTATGAGCCGATGAACTATGCAACCAAGCAGCCAAGTAAAACAAAATTCATTTTACAAAATGTCATAAAAAATAATAACAAAAAATTCCCCTCAAACTTGAACACAATATAAAGCGAATCTGCAGCAAGTGGCATAGAGCCAGGCACATTTAAGGACCATATCTAGCAAACAATGAAAAGTAACAGCTCTGACCAAAACCAACCAGTAGATGTGAAATGGTGCACTTGTAACTGACAACACCAGCAACTTTAAGGGCTGTTTTACTAGCATGTGTCAGCCTGTGTGGGGAATGGTCAGACTCTCAGACTATGTCTACACTTACAAAGTTAAAGTGACTTAACAAATTGACTACACTTTAAGTCGACTTAACAGCAGAGATAGCCGTTATATTGGCTTTAAATTGACTTAATAAAGTTGACTTAGCATTAATCCCCATCTACACTGGCCTTAAGTCAATTTAAGGAGTCGATTTACGGCTTAAATCAACCTAAAAGGAGGTGTTATTAAGTCGACTTAAGGAAATGCTTAAGTTGACTTAAGAAAAGCCCAGTGTGGACATGGCTTTGTTTAGGTTAACTTGCCAGTGTAGATGCACCCTTCAGAGAGATGAGTGTAAATGTATATGTATATTTTAGCATGGTTCTCCCCCCCCCCCCCCGGCGTTTCTTTATATCTCTGAGGTGATGGGAAGAAGAAATCTACGGCCAAATTAATTCAAGTCAATGAAGCTGCACCCACTGGCCCTGGATGTGAATTTAGCCCTTAATGACTAAAGGAGACATTGACTAACAGGTCCATATGTGGGTCCATTTGGAAGTGCAGAAATTGGTGCTGAGCAATGCATTTTGAAGCTGCCAGCTCCAGAGGCAAAAGCTTTCTTTGGTCTTCTTTACTGTTTGAATGCTTGTGTTCCTTAGTTTTCCCTCCCCTTCCCTGAAGTTATGGGACCAAAATAATTGACCAGACCAATTTGGTTGGCTCCCACTGAAATTACAGGGAAAGAAGGGTAACCAGAGCAGGGCGAATAGTGCAGGGAAAGGCTGTGAATTCTGAATGGTGTTTCAATTCATTCCCTGTCACACTCTCTAATATACGCTGCAGAAACATGATGTACTATTAGCCACGTATGTAGAGATGCAACTGTCTTCAGTTGGGCTCAATAACTGTTTCTCTGTCTTAGGTACATTTGGGGCATCCTATACCATGGCACCCAGGCACCCCACAGCCATGGATGTGTTTATTCTTGCATGCCCCTATTAGCTGAGTTAATGCAATAATCACCTTTTGTAAAATGGGGAAACTGAGGCAGAAAGTGATGAAGTGATTTGCCCAATATATATGGTGTCATTGTGAGGGCTGACCCTCCTGTACGTTGTGTTGTCACTCCCACCTGGCAAGAGTCAGAGCATAATGCTGGTAAAACTACTCTTCTCTTTACTAAACAGGATGTCTGCTAGCCCTTCCATGAGTAACCCTGAGCTCAAAGTCTACTCAGATGAGGGCAGGATCAGGCCCCAAGCCACCTGTGCCTTCTCCTTGGTACACTGCCACAACAGCTCCAAAATCCTTCCCTTTTGTCTCTTTAGTAGCCAATGCTGACTCATTTATCAGTGCACACCAGATCTTTCCCTTTTCTAAGGGCCATGTGGGAATGGCTCCTGGTAGCTCCTGCATTCCACCACACCAGCCAGGCTCTCCTGTAATCATATTTGGTTCAGCAAGATTAACCTGTCATTAAAAATATCATTGTTCTTCAGCTTCCACTTTTTCCTTAATTTTCCATTGAGCAGAAAGACAAAGCCCTCGCTGGAACTTTGCAACAAAGCCTCTTTGCTTATTATTTGCAAAAGAGGGGCTCCTAATTGGAAAAAGCAATGGAGAGAAAATGGCGAATCCCCAGCAATCTCCTTCCAAAATGAGAGTGCATGTGGCACACCAAATAGGAACATGTTGTGTTTATGAAATGGAGAAGTTTGACATATACAGAGCTTGGGCCAATGCACTGACCTTCATGCAGTCAAGTGCCTCCCTCCAAATACAGCCCATTGGTATCCTCTAGATCAGTGGTTTTCAAACTTTTTTCCTCGGGACCCAGTTGAAAAAAATCATTTCTATCCGTAACCCAACAAGTATATCTTTGAGCAATGCATTCCAGTCTTTTGGCGACGGCAACAGAGGGGGATGCAACCCAGTGCATGAGGGCCTGCCACCCAGTACTGGGTCCTAACCCTAAGTTTGAAAACCGCTGTTCTAGAGATCACTAGTAACTTATCCACGACCACCACACAGCAAGTCTTTCCCCATCGCGCCCTTACACTGGCTCACCCGCAGGCCACCCAGATGCTCCCCACTCATTATAAACAAACATTAGCAGCATACTTCCCATGTACATGCACAAACTTCCTCCACACCCACATGGTGGGCCAAATCCGAGTCCCAGGGAAGTGGGGACAGTTCTGCTGAAATTAATGCACCTGCGCTAGCTTTCACCCAGCCTGAATTTGGGACACTGTCCTGAGGCACCACATAAGGGAGTTATTTCACCACACTTGGCCACACTTCCTGATAGTTTTAGGGCCAGATTATCAACCCCCTGATGAGCACTTACTCAGTTCCCATTGCAGACAATGGAATGACTTGTGTGAATAACTGCGAAGCAAAGGGTGCCAAGAGCTCACAACCTTAATTTTTAGGTATTAATAGCTCAGAAGTGTCAGTGTTCCCCTTGAAGGCCTCAGTGGAGATGCTATTGCCTGCAGTTCCCACAGATTATTTAAAGATTCATTCCCAGCACTGTAACTATGGAGCATAAGGCTTTGTAGGAAAATTACCTGTCCCCTAAGTATAGCCATTACCCACTCCAACAGATTTCTTGGTAATTTAACTTCCCAGAGTTTAAAAAGAATTAGCATGGCCCCTGCACCAAGGTTTAATGGGCAGACATATTCTTGTATTTACTGGATCGTTATCATGATAATGCTTTGTTGCCATGCACTTACTTTGGAATTAAACTGTTAACGCAGTTACTGGGTGAAAGTGGAGATTTCCCTTGATACTAATTGGAGCGAAGCAGGGATAATTTCAGGTATTTTCTCCTTAAGTAATGCATCTACCATAGCTATCTTAACATTTCTAGAGGGAAGTTTTACTGGCTGCCTTGGAAAAATAAAGAGAGAGATCAGTTAAGAGAAAGTCACAGGGCTGGATTTTAGGACAACTGTATTCAGTTCCTGGCACACCCTCCTCATGTGGTCTTAAGAAGTCATTTAATCGCTCTGTGCCTCAGTTCCCTAGTGGTACAAAAGAGATAATAATGCTTCTTTTCTCGCAAACATTTTGGGTGTGTCTACACTTACAAATTAAGTCAACTTAATTTACTCCGTGTCTACACTGGTCTTTCCTTAAATTGACTTAAGCTGCTCCTTAAATCGAATTAAGGAAAAGTTAGTTCGAATTAATAACACCTGGTTTTAATTCGAACTAGCTCTTAAATCAACTTTATTAAGTCGATTTAAGCCAGTGGAGATGGGGATTAATGCCTTGATGGAGCTTATTAAGTCACTTAAAACGTTAAGTCGACTTAATAAGGTCGAAAAAGGGCCACACCTACACTTGAAAAGTTGTTGACTTTTGTTAAGTCGACTTAATAAGGTCTGTCCAGCCCACGGTGCAGCATTAATGGGTAACTCCATGCAGAGACACAGGGCAAGAACACAACCCTTCCCTTTAGTTCAGAGGCCAAGCAGAGGCCATCAAGGTACAGGAGCAAGTGGCTTTTTATCACCAGGAGATGGTGATAGGAGGACTTTCAATGCAGACTTCTTGCATGACTGTTTTACTCCTGAGCAATAGGTACAAGCACTTGGTGCATGCAGATTAGAAAGCATTTCTCTGTAGTCTCTAGACTCCTGTAAAATTCAGACACCCCAATATTTCTGGGGTTTCCTCCTGAGGTAACTGTGTCCTGGGAATGAAAAGGAAAATGTAAGGTACTTGCCACTTTTTTGCTGGGCAGGTGTGATTGCTAAAGAGAACTTTAGTTTTGTTCTGAGTGCAGAAGCTGAGCCTTTCTTTCCTATTCCTGAACTGAAGAAACACTGAAACGAAGGCCAGGCCTTTACAGTGGCATGTGGAGACTCTCTGGGGGTGCATGGTGGCTCTATCCAGCAGTTCAAGGTGGGAGATGAAGTACATCAACTCAGCTGGAAACAGTAGTGGCAAGCTGAGTTAAGCAGAATGCACTTCCCCAGCATGCAATTCAGCCAGGATATTGGATTTAACATCACAGCTGTTGGGAATAGGTCCCAGGAGATCATCAACAACAGAAGGGTCAAACTTTTAAGCCTCATCTGAAAGAAGCTTTCAGTGCTTCTGCACACTTTTCAAGATTCACTCATGTTAATCTTGTTTCCAAACTGTAGGGCTGGATAACTGTACCACAGAGGCACATCACAGAGGACTCTACAAGGGCCTGTTTTGTAACGTTACAGCCGAGCAGACAAGCTGAAAGTTTTAGCCTCTTTATGGTCAGCGCTCTAGAACTGCTTCATGCAGACATTCCAGGCTGGACAGATTTGTTTCCAGTGTAACCGGATTTGCCTGGCTGATGTGGTTTCTCTAGACACCATTCCTGGGGAATATTGTTCCGCAAGGTCAGGCAGCAAGCTGGTTTTACAGCCCTCTTCTGCATAATTCCTTTGCTTGAGCCTGAACAGACTGTTATTAAGACAGAGAAATTAAAGGGAAGGGATGCAATGCAGCTATTTTCACAGCAACTATAATATAGCGGATCAATATCCACTGCTTGTTTTTACACCAATCTTAATGCAGTCAGGGATCTATCAAAAACAATAAAGTGCTTTATATTTCAGTATTATCTGTACAGCCTGTGACAGGTCAGCTGGGTTTCAGTGGGATTATTTCACCATGGACTGGAGGCATAATGGTTCATTTTGGGCACATTGATGCACAAGATTTGTAAGTCCCATGAGCTCTATAATTCACCACAGAGGTTTGGATAAGGTATTGTTTCTCAAGGGACATGTTCCAGATGCTATAGGATAAACCAATTCCATTGTCTATTCTGTGTCTGATTTCTTCTTTGATTTGTGGGTTAGAGGAAGTGGTGTGTTGGGGAAGGGGGGCAGGCTACCAGATCTGGAGACTGGAGCCCTCTCTCTGGGATCGGCCCAATATAGGCAATTGCAGCTCAAAGATCTTACACACTCTCCCCAACTCCAACAGCATTCTTTGTAGCTCATCTGTGTGCCTGCCTTTAAGAGTGAGAAGAAAATCATTCACGGTCTGTGGCCCATGGAACCTGTGGCTTCTGTACAGAGACCACTGGCCAAGAACAGAAATGGTAGCGATGGCTGTGTTTAGTGATGCAGACACCTGTGCAGTAGGAGTTGGGTTAAGACCCACCAACAGCCACCTGTTGACATCAATCCCCACTCACTACCTAGCCAGTCCACTCAATTACTTTTTAAGTATTATTTTTTATTGCTGGTATTGGAATAGTTTCTGGCAGTGCCAGAAAAGGCACAGGACTCCCTTGTGCTAGGCACTGTACAAACACACAAGAAAAAGGTGTAGATACAAAGATACTACAGTGTAAGTCAAATTAAAGCTTTCTCTCTAGTCCCATTAAATGTTTTAAAAATCCTTTTGCTTTAAAAACACTGTCCTAATTTGGGGGCCTAAAATAAGCTGGCCACATCTTTTCAAGATCATTTTTGTAGACTATAACTGTTTTCTGTGACTACATTATCCTAAAATTATTTCTTGCTTAGTTCTTTGAGTTCTGGTTGCCCTTTGGTTGAAACAATAACCACATAACAATAACAATAGCCTGTCTGTAATATAATATAATATAATATAATATCCTGTCTTATGAACATTTTGATGAGAAGAAAAAAAACCCAACAACAAAACCGTGGACCAGAATCAGATGATCCAGCAAAGGCTCTTGGATGAACACAGTCTTCCGTCACACAAACATTTCAATGGAGTTAAGCACTGAGCCCTGTGAGGAAGAAACTGTGCTTGAAACAATCCTGTCTGAGCACAGTTGTTGCTGGCAGAGTTACAGTACTGTCTTTTTTGAAGTTAATGGAGCTTACCAATTTACACCAGTTGAGGAGCTAGACCCCTGTTCAAAACAATCAAGGAAATGATGTGGTGTCACTGCTAGTGAAAAATGTGCTTACACATGATTGTTGCAAGCCCAGGTTCACCCTTACTAGGGTCAGAGTCTATCGCTGTGGAAGTTTTTGAGAAATTGGAGAGTACGTGATCCTGAGAGCCCTTGCCACATAATTTGAAGAGATCGGCAAGATGACTTGAAGGAGAACTTGATGGAACAGTTTAACAGGCAATTGGAGTCACAGGCTGCATTCCTTCATGTTCATTAAGCGGATTTATAAAATCATCTGCCATTAGGCTCTGAGCGAGCCTCTTTGCGGGGACAGAGATTGCTGGGGCTGTAAAGAAGCTGGGAACCGGAACAATGGGGGTCAAAGCCGGGTCCTGATTCAGCTTGGCAATTGAGAGCTGATCCTTTTCCTAAAAGACAGAGACAAGAATTCTGGTCTGTGGAGAAGGAGCTCTTTCGTTATCGTTTCCTAGCCCAGACAAATGATTTCATGTGCACAAGCACTGCCGTGCAGTGCTTCATGGCAGAGAGACTGATGCGGTTTGATGAGCCTTTAGATGATGCCAGCCTGATAGGACTTTGTTCAGACCTGATCTCAAAGGGCAGCTCTTGCTGTACAATGTGGACATCTACTTTTAGGAATTGATCTGGGAACGCACTTGGGACCTTCAACTCCTTTTAAGGTCAGTAGGAGGTGATGACGTTGAGGCACCTCACAGGTGGCGCTAGGAACCTTCAAGGATTGATGAAATCCTCAGTGAACAAAGGATACATGTATGTTACAATAACGTGTGATAAGAAAACTGAAATATATAAAATATCTGGGGCTCCCTCCCCATGCTTAATTTAAAACAGCAAAGAGGAAGCACATTGGCAAGCCAGTGAAGTTGTTCAGGTGTCTTGTAGCTACAGGGCAGGCACCAAACCTCTTTAATTGTTATCAGTGGCAAAGAAAGTGAATAGCAACATCAATTACTTATTTGATCTTTGGGCTCAGGTTATTTTAAATGGTTTTCTGCAAAGCTGGCATTGTCTGCGTACACAAACCAGCCCGCCTGGTGCACTTTACACAAAGTCTTGTTTGTTTTTCTGACCTAGATGAACACAGCTACCCCTCTGGAACTTGACACAAAGCCTGTTGCTCCAGGGGAAGCCTGTAATCTCCTCAGGTTAGCCCAGAACCTGAGAGTCGCTTTCAAGCCAAACTCATTGACCATGTCAGGTTCTCAGTGTCATCTCCATCATCCACCAGAACCATGCAGCCAAAAATAACAGCCCTGCTCACCGCACGGCAACAGCGCCTCACTGCTTCACAACTCAGAGGAGGGAGGACTGCTAATAAACTAGAGGTGCCGCTGAAGTCTGATTCCTTTTGTGGTGACAGCTCTGACCCACGTCTTAGGGCTGGCCCAAGTCATTTGCCTCTGATGGCGGCTGGCGCTACGGGGTGCTCCTGAACCAGTTTTTTCCATTGTCTCCCTGGCCCTGGTTTAAGCTCACTAACAGCTCTTCCTTTTAATCTCTCGGCTTTCAATGTAAAACGGTTTCTCAGGCTGTTAGGGCCAATCTCTCGAGCACGCACAAACAAGTCTAGCCAGGATCCTGAAAAGAATGGGAATGCTGTAATCATTTCACTCACCACTCAGATAAAGCTGCTTCAGATCCTTAACATCCAAGGGACAATTCTGCCTTTGCCGAGTCTTGAGTGGGTAGTGAGAGAAAAATGGCCGTATAGGGACAATCCCACAGCAAATAAACCCTTCTGCTTTTACAGCGCTGGCTGAGAGCCACTGGTGATGCTGCAGGTGGGGGTGCGTTGCTCCCTGTGGGTGTTCAAGGCTCTCTCAAGTGTCCAACTCAGATGAAGCCACTGAAAGGATCTCACTGTGTGAAGGATGGCTCTGAGTTCAATCTAAGGAGGCAGGGAAGTCAAGTAGCTTCTCCTAGGCAAATGAAAAGGGGGCCTCCATTCCAGAGCACAGGACCAATGGATCCACAACACCATCCAAGGAGCGTTGTATAAAATAACCTGAATTTATTGCCTACTGCGGGAATCACAGGGTTAAATTCTCTAACCTGTGCTATACAGGTGGTCAGACTAAATCACCTTTCTGGCCCCTCCTAGCCTCAAAGTCTATGAGTCCTCCCAGTGCCCTCTCTATGCAGAGTAGCTACGGATGGTGATATTGGTGTGTTCGTGTTCATACAGTACAGTCACAGATTCATTACAATGCAATAAATACCAGTTTGTGCACTTGAATCTTGTCCGTAATAACTTGCTTGCTAGCTCGGACTGGTGGGGGTGGTATGTCCAGCGGCACTGGACGAAATGCCGTTGCAGTGTTCCTGTAGTTCATCAGCCTGTGGGGTTTGAAAAATGCTAAATAAACTTAAACAAGATTTATGGGAACATTTGCTTTTACGTTTTTGTTAAATAGCAGCAGATTTGGAGCTTTATGTATTATAAATGGTTTTCATTTAGACTTTAAATGTCCTCTAGCCTCTGCCTAAAGCATTCATTTGCTGCATGCCATTGTTTATTATTTAGTGGCTGGACTTAATGGAACAAATGAACAGGAACAATGGGAGAAAGAGAAGGACCGAGAGAGAGAAGAAGAGGGTTGGAGATAAATGAGAGAGAGAGATTAATGAATCAATCACACGAGAAGGTTGATCCTCCAAAGAGCACAAGACACGACTCATGAGTGGTGAAGGATGCAAAGTAGGTACATCAGCTGGTTCCCTTGTGGCAGAGCAGCCCTAGGGCTGCTCTAACTTGCACCAGCTGTCAATGACCCAAGGGGCTGATATTGAAACTGGGGATCACCAAGGTGCAGGGAAGCCGTGGCTACTTCCTCTTTCCCCCAGCCAAGTCCCCTATGCCTCCCACTGTAGTATAAATACCGCTACCCTGGCCCCGTGCCATGGGGGGGAACCTTATGATAGGTTGATTCTCCCATGGCCAAACAAGTTGGCTTCATGCCAGCTTTGCACGGATGTGCGGTGTAAAGCAGATCAAGTGCAGTAGAGAAGCAGGACCCAGAGCTGATAAAATCATTTAAAACTCTCGTGTGAGAGAATATGCCATGTTTACATTGAATCATGGGTTCCAGATAGTCCTCAAAACGCTCACAAATCCTGAGCAGTTAATAAATTTCAGGTCAAAAGATTATTCATACCAGAAAGTATGTAGTTTGCTATTGGTTTCCTGCCATTCATTCTGCTGTTATTTAAAACATGTCATCCATCCAATCAGGGAAGAGAAACAAAACCATGTGGCCAGCCCACACATTATTGAAAGCCAGCACTCCAAAGGGACTAGCTGGACTATTGAACCTGAAAATTACTGTTCTAAACTATTCAGCAAACACAGCACTTAAGAGTAATGAAGCTACTTACAGAGAAACAGGACTGGCTGGAGAATGAGTCACTAATCATATAGCAGAGTTAATGCATAACTAAACCTGGGCCGGATTCACCACTGGGTTATACCAGTTTTTATCTTAGGGTGACTCTATTTCAGTGGAAAACTGGTGAGGCAGAGTCCTGAATCAGGCTCATCATTCACAGTGTGCGCTCCCCCAGCCCCCGCCTGCCAATTGCTATTTACAAAGGGCTGGCAGAAATAAGCTGAATGTCATGCAAAATGTAGCAGTTTCGGTTAGACTTCAAAAGGTGTGAAATGCTTTCTGGGGGGGTGCTGAGTGCAAAGCCCCTACTCAGCATTTGGCCCCGCTGCACACCAGACCTCTGTGCTCTACTGCATCTGCCTATAACCTTCTGGGTAAAATTCAGGGTGGGGGAATCTTCTTTAAATGGATGGCAAGAGTCAGCTTCGTCCCTCTACCTCCCTTCCACGCTGGACCAGCTGGGGTGTTATTGCCGATGGTCCCTGGGCGTTTGTGAATTGACATTGATCGATGACTAGGAGCGTTCTCAGCTGAGGGTCCCCAGCCTTCACCACTAGCTCCTGCAACGTGTTGATCTCGCAGAACTTGGGAATGGCATGCTTTCCCGCACAACGGCAGGCAGGCGGGCTTAGTTATACGGGCATTTTGATTACCCGGGTGGAGCAGAACTGCAGTTTATTCATTGAAGCTGCTCATCTCTGGCTGCAATCATTTTAAATTCTTTTTGTTTCAATTGTTGTGCTAGCAGCCAGAAGCTAGAGCTATGAAAAGAAGACAGGGACTCAGAAAGGGCCATGCTCTCCCCATTCCCGCTGCAGACTTTAGTGGGTTAACTAAAGGGGCCGGGGTCTGAGCTGCACTTGGTCTGCAGAGCTGGTGTAAACTCAGATCCACCATGGCTGACATGAATACATTCCACTGAGTCTGCCAGGGTGGAGTTGTTATTAATTGTTATTATTTATGTGTCTATGTTTCTGTAACCCAGTGCTGCTTTCTGCAATGAGCCCAGCATGGCAATACATTTAAGCTGTGTCAGTGAGATGCTCTGCTGCAGAAGATGGAAAATCAGCATGAAAACACGTAGAAAGGCAGAGACCTCAGGGCTAAGGGAAAGCTTTGTGTCTTTACTCCGTTTCTTATTGGGAGGGGTGGGGACTGCTTGGGTCCCTCTTTCTCATGGATCAAGGCTCCATTCCCTGTAACAAACACTTCTGGGTCCAGAGCCCTGGAGATGTGAGATGGAAGGGCTCATATCATCTTGCCTGGAACTCTGTTTTCTGACAATCTAGGGGAGTGTGACAAATAGGTCTAGGCACTGATACCTGCCAGCGCTCAACGGGCACTTTGCTTGGAAGAGCTCCAGTTCTTGACTTCCTCAGGCCTTGGATCCCTTCCCAGTGCTTCTCCCCAGCCCTAGCTCTCCAAAAAGGTTTATCTTTTCAGTTTCTTCTCAGACAGCAACCCCAATTTACCTGACACAAGGTGTTCACAAGATGCCCCTTAGCAGCATACTACAATCCCACAATGACACCAATGTAAACTGAGAAAGATGTTAAATGAGCCTGTCCAGACTTCAGAAGAATGCCCTTTGCTTTCCTCCACCCGCTTCTCCCTCCCTGCTGCTTCACCAAAGAGCAGTGGACTGTCAGCTAGCGATTACAATAATGGACCAGGAGACAGGAGTCCTCAGTGCTCTTCTCTAACTTTGCATTCACTTGCTATTAATCGAGGCTAAGGCATTTCACTTTCCTGTGACTCAGTTTCCCCTTCTGTAAAATGACAATGTTATTTGCTCACCTAAGGGGTGTTCTTCAGCTTGATCGGCTCATGTTTTTAAAGCACTCTTGAGATCCTTGGAAGAGAGATTTTATGATATACGGGTTTTGCACCAACCCCGTGGCTCACATTGCTCAAAAGCCAACACTGCTGGCTCCTGGCTATTTTACTCTGCAGACGGAATCATTGGCTGGTGTCAGGGAGCCCTAGCAGTTCATATATCACACCCCTGATGACCCCCTCAGTGCTGGGAGCATTCCCCGTGCACCTCTATGCTCTGGAAACCTCCAGCTGCTGGAGTGATCCTCCAGGGTAATGGGTAGCCAGTGTAACATCAGCTATCTCTCAGGGTGCTGGGGACTGAGGCTGGCCTCGAAGAGCCTCAAGACCAGGGAGCTGCAGAGGTTATTTAAAGCCGTCCTTGCTCCACCATTCCTGAGTTGTGCCAAGCATAAGGATCAAGCCTTTGCGCGCAAAGCGTCATTAGTTATAGGCTATGGCTTTATAAAGGGCTTCTCATACCTGGGGGGGGGAGAGGGTCCATTTTTCAAGACTCATGAGTTGTTTTTCTTTGATAGTCTGTGCGATGCATGGCAGGTATTGGAAAAGTGGAGACTGAGAGGGGACATGCTAACAGTTTTCAAGTACTTAAAAGGTTGGCACAAGGAGGAGGGAGAAAAATTGTTCTCCTTAACTTCCAATGATAGGAGAAGAAGTAATGGGCTTAAATTATGGCAAAGGAGATTTCGGTCGGACATTAGGAAAAAATTCCTAACTGTCAGAGTGATTAACCACTGGAATAAGTTGCCGAGGAAGGTTGTGGAATCGCCATCATTGGAAGTTTTTAAGAGCAGGTTAGACAAACCCCTGTCAGGGATGGCTTAAGAGGCTACTTGGTCCGGCCATGAGTGCAGGGGACTGGACTTGATGACCTCTTATGGTTCCTTCCAGTTTCTATGATTCTATGTATAAACAAGGGGAATGGCCATTTGACAGGTTGGGAAGTTGGGGGGTGACTGATGTACATACAGACAGACGTGTCCTGTATGCACACCCACATATGTGGTACCCCTTTGGAACTTGCACACAGAGGTTTGTGAGGCATCTGTTTTATGTAATGACTAAGATTTTTCAAAGAGAATGCCTTAAATGTTTAGCAATACATTCACAATCATTGCATATAGAGAAGTCATTAGCCTATGGAAATATTCCCTTTCTTCAGTAGATGAAGCTGTGTGCTCATTGAGCTACAATTATTGTCCTAGTACATGGTCAATTATAGCCCTAAAAAGTACAAACAGTACAGAATGGCAACTCTGTCTGGTTTAATAAATGCCCCTTGATATTTCAGATCCACTGTAAAGTGGTTCCACAAAATCCTTGTTTTTAGCTTCTTCAGCAGCCAATCCCTCTTAAATGACCTGCGGTCCCTGTGGGTGATTTGTTCTTGCAATTTTCCTTGGACATCCAAATGAGGCCACTTTGAATCACAGATGTGAGGAATTAAAGATGCTTTTCTTTTTCGCTTTTAAAAGTCTTTTCATTTTGTGTTGGAGCCAAATATATATTAGGGTAAAATCAATAGCAGCTCGCAGAACATAGAGTAAATGCCCAGAGTTAATACACTTCACACACGGCCACTGTAGCTGTATGTCTTGGCTTTGAAGTATTAGATTTTTACTGGTAAATAGCAGTAAACATTGGTTTCCTCATACATCCAAACTGCCAAAAATATTCCCACTGATAATAATCCAAATTGATGGGCAAAGTAAGAAAAATGCTGCTTAGGAATTTATTAAGAGTTTGATTTAAGGATATTTACTTACTTGTAATGGTGACAATTTGTGTTCTAATAGTTATCAGCTTTTAGCTTTTTGAATCTCACTGGCTACTGTCATTAGATATGTATTGGTTCACCTCCCACCCATCCATTGGCTGTCCCCCACATAATCTCCCACAACTGTGAAAATTTAAATTGACAAAAATTAAAAATTGCTTAAAACCCCATAATTTTGTGCAACTGTGAAAATGTGTCATTAAAAGTAAAAAAAAAAAAATGCTAAAAAAGGAACAGTGATCTTACCTGTTAAATGATAAAGAAATAAAATAAAACTGAATTCTGCCAAGCCTACTTATAGCTAAAGGGATACTAATAGAGTGACTAGTTCTATAAATTATTGGTGTTTGAAAGAAGCCTGGTGCTAAAATATTTATGGGCAATGTAATTTTTAGCATTACAGGTAATTCAGGACTCATGCCTGTCTGCCTTTTCAGATACATCAGAGCTTAAAATCACTGTCTCCATCTCTCTCTCTGTCAAGCCCATCACCTAAGTATCTCAGCACCTCACAAATGTTAAAATAGACATAAAAAACCAATCTTTCACCCTCCTTTTTCCTCCATCCCTGTGGAGGTAAACCTGACAAGTTAGTGGGATTTGCATGTAAAAGAGCTTTTGTGTGTGTGTGTGTGTGTGTGTGTGTGTGAGAGAGAGAGAGAGAGAGAGAGGGAGAGAAAGAGAGAGAGAGAAAGAGAGAGACAGCGAGAACAGTGAGCCAAGGGAAAGCTAACTTAGTGAGCTCTAGAGGGGCAGCGGTGTTAGTTCGTATACAGCAAAAACAACGAGAGTCCTGTGGCACATTAAAGACTAATACATTTCTTCAGGCATAGGCTTTCATGGGCTCCAACCCATCTGATGAAGTGGGGGGGCAGGGGTGTCCACAAAAGCTTATGCCCGAAGAAATTGTTAGTCTTTAAGGCTATGTCTACACTACAAAAAGTTAGGTCGACTTTCTTAAGTCGACCTAATAAGGCCGACATTAAGTCGACCTAAAGTTGACCTTTTTAGGGTGACTTAACAAAGTGCCTCCCCTGAACGGGGACTTAATAAGTCGACCTAACTGCCCTTAAGTTGACCTAATAAAGTGGACTTAAGCATCCACACTGTGCTTAGGTTGACCCAAGGAGTCGACCTAAGGGTTAGGTCGACCTAACCAAAGGTTCTTATTAAGTCGACCTAAGCTTTCATTAAGTCGACTTAAGGAATTTCTTAAGTCAACTTAATGAAAGCCTGGTGTGGACAGGGACTAAGTTAGGTCGACTTAAGCCTCCATAAGTCGACCTAACTTGCAAGCGTAGACATAGCCTAAGGTGCCACTGGACTCTCGTTGTTTTTAGTGGGCTCTGTATTTAGTTTGAAAATGGTGTGGGGGGTTGCTCTGATCTCTTCAGGCGGCAAGTCTATTTCTCGGGTATTGGCTCCATTTCTGTTTAAAAGCCCTGGACAGTTCTTCTCCTGGTGAAGCAGCATCCCTCCGTGCAATGGCTGGTGTGCTCTAGGACATGCATCCCTATAGGGAAGGCAGGCGGTAGATGCACTTCATCCTCTCCCATGTTGGTTCACTTCAGACAACTGTAAAATATGGCTGGGGTTCCATAAGGGCATAACTCGAGGATGCTCTTACCCCTGCTGATAATGCCACAGTGACCCTGCATGGGGCCCTCCACTATCTGGTAAGTCTGTAGAAACCAACCGAGGTGTGACTCAGACCCACATGCCTCAAAAAGTTAATGCCTGGGTATGCAGATATGCTGCAGACACACAAATCTCAACAGCCCGTTCTCCCCTTCCCCAGCGTTCATTTTAGACATTTAATATCAATTGGGCCAAAATGTTTGTGAGTTTGATCCATATGCTTTCCTGTTAAAGAAATTGTCTGATAATTTTTGGCCCTTACATCCCCCAATGGCTGATTAGATAGATAGATAGATAGATAGATAGATAGATAGATAGATAGATAGATAG
>ML685765.1:22688118-22712093 GCA_007922175.1 Pelusios castaneus
TAGATAGATAGATAGATAGATAGATAGATAGATAGATAGATAGATAGGGTGTATGGAGAGAGAGAGAGAGAGAGAGAATTTTGTATGTTTATTTTATTTGGCATGACAATCATTTCACACACATAAACCAAGAATAGATAGAATAGCTAAAGCCACTTATAGTTAAGTGGCTTTATTTTTAATTGCTTATAACTTTGCCAAACTGAAATTATTTGGACTGAAATTTTCCACACTAAGACTGAATTGTTTGAGGATGTTTCGGGTAAAACAGTTAAGCCATTTCCAAGATTGAGAGGAGAGAAATATACATTGTTTTGCTTGCGTTAAAAACATTCTTCCTTTTCATTTAGATGTGCTGAGATGAGAGCACCATAGAAAAGCACAGCAGTAAATTAATAATTCTGTATTCAGTGCAGGGTTTGGAAGGTGTGCAATAAATAATGCATGGGGCCACACTTTGAATTACGAGGGAAAAAAGAAATAACGAATAGCTACTTGCTCAGGGAGCATGGCCCCTCCTGTGCACTGAATGAGGTGGCGGGGGGGGGGGGCGCTGTGGAAGGAAGATGAGTAATTAACGACTGTACCAGAATGCATACGGACAAACAGACTGAATTAAGTCTGAATAGACACACTTACTTTTGGCATTTCCAAGTTTTGATCGCTTGACTTTACAACCTTAACATTCTTTCAGTGTCGTCTTCTGGGAGGTGATTCATATTGAAATTGTGGGAATTCAAGGGATAATGCCCCCTTCAAAGATTACAGTGTGTTGTTGATTGCAACCTCCTATTCTTTCTATTTTATTTACAAAGCTCAGATAGATTCAGAACTCCATTCTCCTCCTTCCTTTTGTTGTGAAGCAGCCAGTAATTTGGCAAGACTCCATCCCCTGATGTGACTTGTTATCTAAAGTGGAATTATTCATGCATGTGTCAAATTTCACAAGAAACAGAATTTATGCAAATGCGACCTTTGCTCCCTAGGACTCTCTAGGTTGAGCACTCCTGGTTCACAGGGACTTCATTCCGAGCCCCTCCGTGGTGAGCAGGGCACTTCAGGGTTAACCAGCAACATATCAATCAAGAAGCCTTTGAGAAAACTGTGGAAAGAGGATGTTTCTTTTGCTCCTTTTAGATCTTGTGGCGGGATCCACACAGACTAAAACTCCCTGTGTCTGAGAGGAAACAGCAACTAACAATACAGTGAGACCTCAACTTAACTACCATGTAGATGGGAAAACAGTGACAGTCTGATGGACATTTCAAGAGCATTAAGGAAAATATACTACTTGCTGGAAAGCTCTGTGCTGCTTTCCATCTGCCTTATCATTGGATTCCAATGGTTGGGTGCCTACAGACCTTTTGCATTAAATTTTACATTGATTTTTATGACCAGTTATTATGTATAATATCTGAGCACTCCAAATGTTCTCTCTCCTCCCTGGTGTGGGATGAAACAAAGTTCATGGCAGCTGTATAATGGACGGCTCAGACCACATCCAAAAGTGGGGGGTTTATCATGAAATGATTTGAGGGAACTCAGAAAAAGTGTGCTTTTATGTCCATGTATAAAAACGACATTAAGTTTGGAGGAAGCCAAAACATGTCGGAACTTGGGGTCCCAGTGCATACGGCTGCATCCTCCCTTTGCGTCTGTGCCCCCAACACAAAATCCCTGTGCCAAAGTGTACAGGCCTTTGCAACCCCGTCTGGATTCTTGTAAAAAGTCTTGTAAAAAGGGAAATTGATTGTGTGTACACTACTGGCTTTATTGCGTGGTAAGGAGCCTTACCGCGCAATAAAGTGATCGTGTGTACATAGCCTCAGGCTAAGCTCCCTCCACCCTCTGATGAAGAAGATGGGTATTCTGGTATAATGTGTCCCATGACACACGTGTATCTGAGTTGGGCACTTTCAAGCATATGCTTTCCAGCAGCACCTGCCTCTGATTAAAGCCTCACCTTGAGCATGAGCGTCCCTGTTTATTATCTCTCGAGGGGACTTTAAAACTGTGAAAGTCAATGCAGGCTTAGTGTAGTCTTTGGCAAAGCTATGCTAATATCCGCGTGCCTTCCCCAGGACAGGGGCGTTTTTGGCACTGTGTCTTCACATACTGGAAACTGCAGCTTCGCTGAATCAATGCAGTAGACAACGTGTGTGCCTGCGTGTGGCTGCACGCACACACAATGCCGAAGTCTTGTGCTTTGCTATTTTTTAGTTCATCGTTTTATATTATAGTCCATTATTTAGTTGGGGAAGAGCTGAATTAAAAGGCTTCCCCGACTGCACTCTTCTGCTGTCGCTAGTGCAACGGTGTGAAATGGCTGCATAGGAGTCTGACACACACATAGAGCGACTCTCTCGACCGGGAAGTTGAGTGCATTCTTGGGGGAGCTGGAGGCAGTAGCATTTGTATTTCATCGCACTAGAGGAAGTGACTCCTTTCTAGACACATCTCGATTATATCCGTCTAAGAGGAACTGGGCCCATGCCTGTGAATTGCTTTGGGATTGCACAGGGTGGAAAGGGCTATGGAAATATGAGCCATTAGTAAATGTGACGTTAGGTGGTATTGCGTGCCACTATCTCCTGAGCTCAGGATGTCGCTCAACAAGCTGAACTTTTCAGCAAAGATAAATAACCAAAATCTTGATCTCAGACTGTGGAGGTAGCATTTGGATTAGTCAGCATGGTGTGCATTTTGTAGGTGGCATCTCGTGGTGGTGATCTTTGATCATGGACATTTCTCAGGAATGCAAACAGGGGCTGGTGTCAGGATTCAGAAAATGAGACCCTCTTATAATAGCTTTCCCAAGGGCAGAGCTTCATTGAAAAGCAGGGGAGTTTTGCCAGTGAAATGTCAGGGGTCTGATAATGATCAGTTCGTCCAGCAGGATGTTTTACTCCAGCAAATCCCAGATGAGTGAAGATGAAGAGCTCTTTGAGTCACAGTCCTCGGGTTCATGTCACCCACACTTCTGCAAAATGCCTTTGGACCAGCTGCTGAGCATTATCTCCTTCTAATCCTCTCATTTCAGAGTTGTTTTGTGCAGTTTATTGCTAAATACATCATGTAATTAATAACAACTATTTAGATCAGCCAGTTTAATTGATGTCTGATTTTTTTCAGCTTAGAATGAAATATCATCCCTGTTATTATTATTTTTTAATTGTTGGTCTAGGGCATCCAAATAATGATCAGAGATAAGTATCTAGATTCAATTAATATGAGGGTTGTGTGTGACACAAGCTGCTAAAAATCAGGGAATTCATAGGAATCTGAGATTTATTCTGTTTAGTCTGCAGCCTTCTGTATCAGACCAGGCTATTGCTGCCTCTAGACGTGTGGTTAACTCACTCTGGTATCCTGTCTCTTGCCAGGTGAATGGTATGTTTAGATTGGTTTCCTGTTGCACCATCTCAACTAAATAATACTAATATGCACTTACGTGATGCTTCACAGAGGGTAAATCCTGTTAGTTTGAATTTAAAGATAAAGAAACTGGGTCACAGGGAGGGTAAGGCCCAGATTTGTAAAGATATGTATAGCTTGCAACATTGCAACACTTAATTGATTTAGAAGAGTAAATTTCAGTTTCAAAAGGGATCGAGGCACCTGCACACGAAATGTCCATTGGTGGTCAATTGGATTTAGGCTTCCAAGTGTCTGAATCATTGAGAACTAGGCTCCTAAACCACTTAGGCAGTGTACTACTGACAGCAGGAAGGTCTAAATATCTTTGAAAATCTGTGCCCAAGTGACTTGCCCAAGAATTTGTAGTAAGATTAGGCTCTCGGACCAGAATTCAGCAGCTTAGCCAACTCCAAGAACCAGGTTAGGGAAAAATAATGTTTTACTAATGAAAAAATTCTTTCAGCCATTTCAGCGAGACACTCTAGTGCCCCTGTCTTTGGAGCAGGGACTCGATCATTTGACAGGATGCCACCCTGCTGTCAGGGATTTACTTTTTCCGGTTCTTGTGAAAAAGAAAAAAATCCCCATTTGGCCACGTTACAAAATAGTGGAAAAAACAGTCTCCTATGTCTACACTTACTAAACTTAGTTCAAATTAGTTACTTCAAATTAACTGAATTCGAACTAGAAAAAATTAGTTTGAACTAAGCAAGTGCCATTCATGGCACTTGCTTAGTTTGAATTAGCGATTTTCATTGATTTCAATGGGTCGGTTAGTTCGAACTAAGCAATTAGTTCGCACTAAAATGGCCACATTGGTTAATTCGAATCAACTAGTTCGAATTAACACTTACTTCTAATACCCTATTCAAAGTTATTCGTTCGAATTAAGGAAGCCCTTAATTCGAACTAATTAAAGCCTAGTGTAGCCATGGCTTTAATTAGTTCGAATTAAGCTTCCTTAATTCGAACTAACTTGCCAGTGTAGACATAGAGTGATCAAGTGACTAAAGAATGTGTCATGATGCACATGCATAAGGGGATGAGGCAGTCCAGCTGCACAGGCAACTTTAATTTTAGCATTTCCTACATTTTGAGGGCTTAATTTGCAACCTGGACAGTCTTTTAATGTAGTTTTTTTGTGTAAAATATTCTGTCCAGGTTCTTATACCACACTCCTCACGCGAGTTCTGAGCACTGTCCAGTAACGGATTAAATGAAATGACTGACATCTGTTACAAGTGTGTCATTCTTTCTCTAATTCTCTTTCCAGAGCTGGAATAGCAGTGCCTGCTGGAACTCCGGGTACGGAAAACTAGCCGATCGCTACAGGTTATGACGATGGTGCATTGGACGAGATAGCTGGAGGAGCCAGGCTTGGAGTCAAAGATAATGTAGCAGGTGAGGACTAAGATGAACTGGTAGAGTACCTGCCTATAGTTTGCTTGACTCTACTAAGCATGATCAGCTCTTCATTCTCCTGAATACCAAGTCCACACACACCACATTCTATGTGTTTTTTAATAGAAAAAAATGTAAAAAGAGAAAAGTATGCCTTGAATGATAAAGTGTTTATAACAAACTTGTCGCTTTGGAGGGAGAGAATGTAGCATTTTGCAGTTTCGAAGAGAGCACCCGCAGAATAGGGCAGAGAGAATATTATCTCTAAAAGCGCATGCATCATCCTCTTAAAATGTTAATGTCCCATTTCCAGCTGAACAAATAAACCTCTACAAGTTGGATGCGACTCGTGCTAATGAATCTGAGTGCAGACTGGTAAAATAAAAAAACCTGCATCTGAGAGAAAAAAAGCATCTTTTAAGGGGAAAAAATTAAGGCATTATATAAAAAATGCTCCATTAATTGCTGTGAAAAAGGGCCATTAGTCTAAAAGGACCAAAGAGTTTGAATTCCAAGTCTTTTGTTTTCAGCAGGATTATAAACCAGATCTTCGGCAAACCCTTCAATCAGAGCACACAGGATGAAAAATTCAGGAGCCCTTCGCCTCCCAGAGCTGTTTTTGTTCTATCTCCCTAATGTATTTGTAAAGATCATGCATGTATGTGTTTTAACAACAACAACAAAAAAATCAAAGTTCTGACTGGAATAGGCTATAATATTTCATATGTCTTTGTTTTATGGTTTTCTTGGGATTTTTAGAGCCGCAAGAATCCCTTGATAAACTAAAATAATACCCTGATGTTGACTGCAGCATAGATAAATAAATAAACAGATTTCTCAGGTATTTGTGCTGAAATATTGTTATTATGTGTTTCACAGTAGCAACTAGATGTCCCAGTCAAAACCAGGCACCCTTTGTGCTATATAGACATGAAGAGTGTGTTACTGTTCCAAAAAGCTTATAATTTAAATGACGGGATAGGAAGAAGAGGGGAAGTGACTTGTGTGAAATCATGCAGCAGGTCAATAATAAAACCCAGGTTTCCTGACTCCTACCTAATCCACTCTCTTAACCACTTGACCGCAGAGAGCTAGTGTTACTGCAGTACCATCAATGACTCCCACGATATTAAAAAAGCTCCTGAAAAGCACATACACAAATATAGATTCTATACTAGGCTGCTGCATGCAGCCCTTTTCTTCTTCTCTCTTATCCTGGTCTTTTAGTACTGCTGATGGTCACACAAGTACCATCACTCTTTTTAGGAAGTTGATTGCACCTAGTTCGAGGTGGTCAAAACTTGGAGTTTCCATTTCATGGAGATTTCAGACATAAATATATTTTAGTCCTCATCAGGGGGAAAAAAGTTGAAATTTGGAAAATTCCTGCAAAAGAAACCTTGCAAAAATTTTGGTTTTGGAAATATCAAAATGACTCGATTGAAACATGCATGTTATGCTTAATATAAATGTCAAAACAATAAAATCAAAACTAAGTGCTTCAACCTTATCAAAACAAAGCATTTTGATGATCTGTCATCAAAAAAGTTGATAAAATCGATATGTGCCTGGGAAACATTTCCATTGTGCTGACTTAGCTCTATTGCTGGCAGTCAGCAGGCACAGAGATATGTTAGCTGTAACGGAAAAAGACTTTAATACACACTGTGCATTAACTTTGGAAAATGCTGGCCCAAAGCAAGATGTTGTTCTTTGTTATACTAGTTATACAGTGTGGAGTTGTTCCGGATTCACACTGGCATGAATAAGAAAAAAAAAAAAAAAAATCACACCTTGATGAGACATTCATGTTGGTCTTTAACTTCAGCATAAACACAAATATAAATCATGAGATCATCTGTGTTATTCAGGCTTAGCTGTATTCCACAGCTCCATGATGAACATATATCTGCCCTGCCACTGTCCTGGGAGAGTATAAAAATTCCTTACTGCTTAATGCCTATTTTGGTTGATTTCACCATTATTTCTCCCTGCACTGAAGCCAGTTTAGCACAATTCTCCTAGAGGGAGATGTCTCCCAATGGAGAGCAGCTCAGAGTAGCTCTTATCAGCTAGGTCAGATGGACTCATTCATCCAATACAACTACCCATTAGGAGGACCCGTCTTCAAGTCTTGACTTTAGCTCTCAGATATCAAGGTGGTGGGTGCAGAATTAGAAATGTAAATGAGTGATTTCTTTCTTTCTTTCTTTCTTTCACACACACACGCTGAGTAAGTCTTCCTTTTCAACATGCAACTCCATTACCTGGTGAAACCCAGATGCCAGACATGATTGGAAGGAAGGATGGCATGATTTTTTTCATGATTTGGACTCTCTCTGGCCTCCACCTTCAGCCACAGGTGTGTTAACCCAGCACAGACAAATGGGCCCAACACCTGACGTTTTGGACAACCAGCTTCTTGTGCCAACAGAATGATGTATATCCCCAAGGAGTTCTTCCCTGCCAGGTGACTCATAGCTTCTACAAGGTTCCCATTTCTTTTCATGTTACTAAATCCACAGATGATGTCTATGAACATATCTACTCGGGCCGGATTATCTATTCACACGATCAACACATCTTCTCTCAGACTAACCCTCGATGCGTGAAATGCACTGTCTTCCCCTTCAGAGAGTTTACTGCCTCAATGACCTTTATATTCTACAAAGATGCTTTTTAATTCCCACACTACCGCTCTGCTAAGTGGTTTCTCATTTGACTGGCACTACTGAATGGTCTTTCCATGTTGATGGGCTCTCTTAAGACATTGGGAATTGGACTGAAATGCTCTTCCTTTAGCTCTTCCTTACTTTATTGTTATTTTTAGTTACAATGCACTAAGTTCAGCATCAGTTTGCTACCCAGTTTGAAAAGTCTAGAGACCACCATGTGGGAGGAAACTAGGAAACACAAATCCTCATTAATACAAAAGGCAATTTCCCTATGGAGAATAGGAGACAGGGTGATCAGAGCCCTTCCTTACTAGTTCCAACACAGGCCAGGTAGAGAGACGGGAAACTCATTGATTAATTTGCTCTTCTATCCTCAGTCTGACTCTTTGGCTGCAGTCTTCTGAATCTGGTGCCTTTTTGGCAAATCGAACTAGTCCCAGATGCCTCCCATCTTCATTAAAGCTTTGGGCTCCATACAGGAATGCTGCTGCAGGCAAAAGCCAATGGACAGCTAACAGGCAGAATCCACCCAGGCAATATAATTAGTTCACGAGTTCAACTGGTAAAATCTACCACTGACCCTAACATGGGCACCTTTAAAACCCATATATTGCCTGCACCATGATGTTTACCTTTACCATGGTATGCTTGGTATACCAACAAGGGGCAAGTTAGCTTAACATGTAATATCTGCAGGTGGTAATTGTCCATGTTTACTCAGCTCCTTCTCAGCAAACTGATACGAGAGAAGCAAATGGCTTATTTTTCATGGAAAGAAAGAAAGAAAGAAAGAAAGAAAGAAAGAAAGAAAGAAAGAAAGAAAGAAAGAAAGAAAGAACCAACCCATGGTATATCTCCTAGGCTATGTCTACACTAGAAACGTTAAGTCGACTCTGTTAAGTCGACTTAACAAGGTTGACTTAAGTCAAGTCAACCTTGTTAAGTTGACTTAGAAAGTCTACACTAGACTCTTAATTTGACTCGCTAGGTCCAAGGAGAGCAGAGGCTCCGAAGGGAGCTGCAGCTCCCCACGCTAGGGGAGCCTCCCGGGGACAAGGGGATCCCGGCACCTGGGGACAAGGGGAGCCCCAGCTCCGCGGCAAGCAGGGAATATGGGAATTGGACAATATGCAACAGATGACTGGGCAGACACATGTGGGGCAGAGGGAGGGACAAGGTGTCAGCAGAGAGGCATGGTGGTCTTAATAATGGTTTCACATTACAGCTGGGGAGGTCAAGGTTGGATATTAGGAAAAACTTTCTCACTAGGAGGGTGGTGAAGCATTGGAATGGGCTATCTAGGGAGGTGGTAGAATCTCCATTGCTCCCTGGCTCGGTTAGACAAAACCCTGGCTGGGGTGATTTAGGGGGAGTGGTCCTGCTTTTTAGCAGGGGGTTGGACTAGATGACCTTGTGAGGTCCCTTCCAACCCTATTATTCTATGATTCTATGATTATGGCCTGAAAGGGGCAGAGACTGTCTTTGTCTTATTTAATTGTAGTATGAAAGTGCATAGTCCCTGTTCAAGGACCTCAAGCACACAACAACAAAGCAAAAACAATAATTATTAATCATCCAATTCTGTGGGTGCTTCTGTTTGCTTGAAGGTTGAACCTTTTGGGGGTCCCTGAATCGCCACTTTAAATAAGCGGCTCTGGAGTTGACCACTGAGCTGGTTATTGCTTCAGGAGGAAGGAAGTCTAATAACTAGGCAGTTGCCTGCAGATGATGTACTTAGACGCCTGCTGACAGAGCAAATGTGCAGGCAAAAGCCTGATGGAGCCAGATAGCTCCAGCTCCAGCTACAGGAACAAGACAAGACACTGACAAATAACTGGAGGGCCTGAAAACACTAGATCATTGGAGCAGGGAGGCAGGAGCCATACAGCCCTAGTCAGACCGGCACAGTTCTCTGTCTGATTCCTGCCAGTAATACCCAGACCTCGGTGATTCAGGAGCCAAATTAGCAATCAGCATTACCCGCAAGAGCCACAACAGTGTGAATTAATCACTTCTTTCATTATAGTACTATATAGTCATACTTAAACAGTATGATGGGGAAAAATAAATAATATAAAATATAATACAATACAATATACAAAATTCCCGCTGCAAAGTGACTGACCAAGTAGACCAAGTATTATTATTTTATCAACTACAATTGGTTAATAAGATAGTAAAAGCATCCTGACTGATTAATAACTTAGATTGGTTCATAATGAAATCACACAATGTTTTTAATATTGTGTGGTGCACAGAGATACATAAAAGAGCCTCTTGTGGCTCAGGAGCCTCCATCTGGATACCCCTGGTTTAGCCAATCCTTTAAGGAAGCCTTCTTTGCTGATGGGCAGAGCTAGAGTGATCCAAAAGGCGTTAAAGGAGATTGCAGTTGGAAGGCTGATTTAGGCCTTGTGAGGCAATGGGCCCTCCCTTCCATTTTCTGGAGTGTGTCCTTAATTTTATTTCCTTTAACTTCCCCAGTCTCCTCAGGGGCTTCTGAATTTTTCAGAACCTCAGCCCCTGAAATAAATAAAGCTTGTTTGAGTCCTGCATGCGGTCAGTTCTAATCATGTAAGTCTCACTGACCCCTGGACAAAACTTATGGGAACTGCTGGTGTGTATAATAACTGACCTCTGTCCACTTTTGTGCTGTCTGAATGCAGTAGCTACAGCTGAATGAAGAGAAGCAACTTGTAGTACAGTTATTAATTAAAAGGATCAGTGCCTCCCGTGTCTACAGGTTTCAAATGCACCTGTCGGATGAGATTTAGATCATTATTTCATGAACTGGCAAAGATGAATCTATATGATGATAATAATAATATCACCGTGATAATGAAAGAGGAAATGATCAAAAATGTTGGCATTATAAAAAAAAATAATCTCTCTTTTAACACCGAATTGTAACTAATTAGACTTTGAATAGGAAATCAAATGAAAGTGCATGAAGGCTCAATTTTCTGTACAGCTGACGAGCTGACCTTTTTAGGAGTGGAGAAAAATTATTTTTAATTAACGTGACTAATCATTTTCCATCTTTTCAAGATAATTGGCTTTGTAGAAAACAAGCTGTTTTTGGGGGGATGCTGGGGGAAAGAAGTGGCAGTCTATCAGGATGTTTAACCTCTTAACGGCTAGGGGATTTGCTGCCTCGAAATGAAGTTTCAGTTCCTTTTGTTGTGTGTGGAAGATATTTTGTTAGGAGATACGTATGTAGTTTTCTTTTTTCCCTTTCCAAACGGCTCAGGGAATTTACCATGTAGGAAAAACTTTGGCTCCCTTTTAGAGCTCCTTTCATTTTGCAACAGGTATCTCTAAAAAAACTACAATGAGGAAACACGGTGACTAATAGATACACAGCTCTCTGGTGAGCAACAATGCCATTTAGTGGCCTTGGCTAGAGGATCTAATCCGGGAATCTTTATTCGGTCACATCTTCCATTTAAACTAATTCAAAGTTTTGCTTGAGAATGGAGAGAGGGATTTGACCCAGTTAACTGAATCTGGCCAGACAAAAAATGTGGAAATTTCACTGCATTTGCTTGTCTAAGATTTTGGGACCACAAGATACAAGTCCTAAACAACGAGTTATAGCTCTGCTTTCCTTGTAAATGGTAACAAATTCTGATCTAGTGCAGGCTTTCACTGTAGCAGAACACAGGGGGCAACACAGCCCCCATTCATGCCAGCAAGATACCCCCATTGATGAATGCTACCCCTTTGAACCTGTCGTCAGTGGTGTCAGACCGAGCCCTAAATGAATGCTAGTTTTATGACTCATTACAATGATTACCCATCTTGTTAAACCTCCATTGTTCTATGACTGCAACGGTGTTACTACTTCTAGTAGTCTCCTACAGCATGAGTGAAGTTTACACCTAACAATCTGTCCACCTAGTATTTTGCATGAACACTCAGGTGACCTTACGTTTCCAAGATCAGAGGAAGTGCTTTGGGAAGCTCGGAAGTGTGTCCCTTCCACCAGTAGAAGTAGGTCCAATAAAAGCTATTACCTCACCCACCTGGTGCCTCTAGAACAAGAAGCAGTTTTTAACATGGTTCCCTGACGGAAAACACGAGCACATGCAAAGATCATAGCTGTGTAAGTTCAAATGGGGTTTTACAATGTAGTGCAAATATAAACACGAACATCGGCCCAAATCTTGCAAGTAACTCCACACTTGCAGTTCATTTTACCAAGGCAGGGAATCGCTGATTCCACTGCACCTCCACGTTGGGATAAGGGTCCATCTGCGCAGTCAACTGCAGGATCAGAGCACTGGCTCAGCATTAGGCTCCAGGGCTATGTCTACACTTACAAAAGCTAGTTCGAATTAGTTAATTCGAACTAATTTTAGTTACTTCGAATTAACTTAATTCGAACTAGCATGGCCCCACTAGAATGCTAGTTCAAACTAGCAATGGCCATGCAGGGCACTTGCTTAGTTCGAATTAGTCAGCTGCAGGAAGGTCAATCTGCTGATTAGTTCAAACTAAGCAGTTGGTTCGAAGTAACATGGCCACATTGGATTAATTTGAACTAACTAGTTTGAATTAACCATTAATTTGAACTAAGCAATCGAATTTATTAGTTCAAATTAAGGAAGCCCTTAATTCGAACTAATGAAAGCCTAGTGTGGCCAAGGCTCACGTTAGTTCGAATTAAGCTTCCTTCATTCGAACTAACTTGCAAGTGTAGACATAGCCCAGGATGGTGGCCAACACAGCCCCTAGTGTCACTAAGTCAGCATGGATTGTGAAAGCGGACTGCTTTGGGTTCTCAAAAAATAGTGTTTGGGTTACCAGCATTAGAGGGAATGTTTAAATCCACTATATCCTCCTAAAAGAAAGAAAGGGGAAAAAAAAAAAAAAAAAAGGCCTTTCCTACATAAGAATGATGCTGTAGTATTGGCAATTCCATCTAGATCTAAACCAGCATGAAGCAAAACCAACAATCAAGCAAAAAATCCTATCAAGTGGATTTTTCACCAAAAGATAGAAGCACTACAGATCTTGTGAAGACCATTAGGAACTTTTCTGCTGTTATTTATTTTACATGGAAAGTGCCCAGATACTACAATGATGGGCAAAAGTAAAAATCCAGAGATAGACAGAAAGAGAAGAACAAAAACTGTTTTATTGACTTACCGTACTTCAAAACCAGGCAGTCATTTCTACTCCTGAAACAGATCCAAACTAGGTTACATTAATGGCTAAGAAATGTATTGTGGAGTGCTGCATTTTTTGAATTTGAGGGAGCAATCAAACATAATTTTCAAAAATATTATAGATACTGCATTAGAGAACACACTTTGTTCATTTATTTGAGCAGGTCTCATTCATTTTCAGTTGTTTATGGCACTACTTAATAGCCTCATAAAAGTACTGTAGTATATTGTGTTGAAAGTAATGGATTCTTAATAATGTGAGACCTTTGTTATTAAAGCTGTGTTGAGCAATGGGGAGGGAATATCGGGGTGTGTTTTTTGTTTGAGGATAATAGAGCCCGCAGTTATGCAATGTGAGAATTAGCAAGGCTCTCATTGTATAAGGTTTTATGAATTCCTGCCTCCCGCTCTACACATTCCACTTCCCGTCTTCTCAACAAAACCGAGCATTCTGGGCCTGTTCTAACCTGATGGTGTCCTTTTAACTTTGAATTCTCTGGCTTTCTTCAGTGGCTCATCAGTTAAATATTTTTATTTTTTGGCATTTCATTTCCTGCATTTCCCCCCCTCCTCTTTGCATTTTTTATAGGCAGTTATAAACATGAATAACAATACTTTCAGTGTGAAAGGCACAATATAAAACCTAATTGCATTTGATTTCTCTTTTATTCTAACTTTAAGGCTCAGATTTATCCATGTCTCACACCATTGGCCCTGTCACCTGAATTAACTAGAGACTCTTAAACTGACTGCTGCAAAGAGATAGAAGCAAGAGCTGAACATAGCATTTTAGAACAAAATTTCCTAATAAATGTTGAATCTCATTTAAATTTTATTTCCCACACATGTGAGATGTGGAGTAAGTCTATTACTAATAAGAAGAGGAGAAAATGACCTTAATTTTGAATGATCTGTTTTGAAAATCCTACTGAAGACAGAATATGTTGGTAAAGTACACATCGAATTCAGTTCCTTGTAGCATATGAGAGTCAACGTCAGAATGGAAATATTGTAAAGTGCTGGCCAGTGTGTGTGTGAGAGAGACTGCTAACACCTACTGGTAGGAGTCAGAACTGCCTAACTGTATGTCATAGTATCTTGATAACAACTAAAGAAGATTCTCCTTTTGCTCAAGTGGCAAGGCCTGTCCTTTTGGAACCGGAAGATCTGAGTTCTTGCTGTGAAGGTCTGAATGGCGCCATGGTACAGCACAGTGACAGTGAAGAGAGACCAGGTGGTCATCGATTCATTTCTATACAGGCAGAGTTGCTGTCTGTAGGCAGGCCGACACTTTGTATCCTGAACATTTTTATTATCTTGATCCCCGGACTGAGTGGGTGGTGCTGATTGCGGAAGCTGCTCCAGAGATGAGAAATCTCCAACATGGAAAAACCGTGCACATGATGAAATGGAAGAAGTGACAGGATGGTTTTCAGAACAGATGTGTGTATCACAGGCCACACACTGCATTTCTTTTAGCCTCTTTCATTGAGCCGCTAAATAAGCTTTGTAAATATGAGTAGACCAGACCGCACAACAATTGGCAGCCATCTCTGGAAGGCACATGTTGCTCTATCACACTGTCTTCCCATCTATAAAATGGGAATAATAATAGTAAGTCTTAATAAATTAAGCACCTTTAATGAAAAACTAAACATCGGTAAATGCACAACATGATCGTTACCTGGCAGCACTGTAAACATTAGGGATCAGATTACACCGCCATGGCTCTGCAAGTGAGAACTCTGACAGACAACTTGTATTAAAAGAAAAAAAGCTCCTTCTAAATTGATGCTTGATAAAAGAACAGAGGCAGGCAATGAATAGATTTGCTCTGTTAAGGGGGTATTCATAGTATTTGCATTTTATAATTGTTTCTGCAAAGGATGGTGTGAGCTGAATCACAGCCCAGCTCTTTCTCTCTTTTCTTCCCGTGTAGAGTGGCAGAATGTTAAATAGCTTCATTTCCATCAGGCTAGGGGTGGAGGTGTGATCTCCATTCATGCATCTAGTTAGAATACCAAATCAGGTGTCATCCCATCTCTCCCCATCAAGCAACCTCAGGACAGAAGCACCCCAGTGTTCAGCACCAGCTGAACCTGCTGGTTATTGCTCAGGGAGAACAGGCTGGGGTACTCTGGAATGACAGCCAACTTCTCCTCTTCCCACGAACAACACAGAACAAAAATGATAGAACATTTCTCCCAATTATTAACCCCACTGTGGTTCTAACTGTCGTGCTGTTACTGTACGCACAAAGATCCTTGAAGGTTTTCTGATTTCAATTAAGATTATTATCTCCTCTGAGAGATGGTTCTTGGGAAATCTCTTTAGCTGATCTGTTCTGAAACAACATTAGCCCGTGGTAAATAGGGCTGTTTGTACTAGACCACATTCCCTGTTGGACCCCTCTTACAGTCTAACAAAGGCCCTAGCTTTGTCCCTCTGAACCTGAGAGGACTAGTAACAGCTTAAACCTAGCGCAGGAGACAGATAGCTATGATTAGAAGCATGTAAAAAGTACCTCCTACTACAGCATCTCTGACAGGGACTGGAGAGTCAGGTCAGACATGGCTACTCACTGGTTAGATGTGTTGCATGTGTGCAAATCCTTCAGCTGGCCCCAGATGCAACTCAAACCAGGGTACATATCTGTCCACCAGTGAAATGGAGACACATGATCACAGAGCCAGAGCCGAGTTAACCTGTCTCAACTGAAAGTTGCTCTTTGTAGATCTTTCCATGGAGCAGGTGTAACCCCAAGGGCACGATTCTAGCTAGATTCCTGAGCAAGCCTTTGGCACAAGCAGAGATGAGACTGTGCCCATCCCACTAGGAATTCCCCCCCTGTTTTACATTGAACCTAGCACATGTTGCGGAAGGACTCTGAGTGTTTGAGGAGAACTGGATGGCTACCCATCCAGAGAAAGGTGTGGTCAAAGCTCACTGTCATATGCCTCACTGCTGAGTCTTCAGCTAGAGACTTCCCATACCTACAGACAAACTGGTGAGTGTCCATGTGTGTATTGTGGCAAACTACCACTTCCCCTGCAGTGGGTCTCACATTTCACTAGGGCTAGTGGGTCAGGGTGGCCCCCGTCACCTTGATTTCACCCCTTGAGGTGCCTCCGTTGGTGTCAATCCTGGGGGAAGAGAGGGTTGGGACCCAGGCCCACCTTCTACTCCAGGTCCCAGCCCAGGGACTCTGTGGTGCAGCTGTGTGCTGCTGACACAGTCCCAGTTTCACAGTTCTTTCCCCTGGGCTGTTTTCCTCCTCCTCAGCCCCTTTGGGTTTTTGCACCCAGTCTCCCCCTTAGGTCAGGTTTCTCTTCTTCGCTCTCTGTCTCTGCCTGTATTCCTCTTTTCCATCTCAGTTACCTTCTGTAAGTTCCTCAGCAGAGCACTGTCCTTCTACTCCTTCTCCAGCTTGTACACCTTTTGTAAGGTCCTCAACACAGCACTGTCCTCCTACTCCTTCTCCAGCTTATACACCTGTAAGTGCCTCAGCACAGCACTGTCCTCCTACTCCTTCTCCAGCTTGTCCACCTTCTGTTTGGAGCAGGGAGGCTTTTATTAAGCACCTGGCTGCTTCTTAATTGCTCTCAGGTGCTCCCAAATACCCTGCCGTAGCTCTAGCTAGCATCTAGGATACAAAGCCTTCAGCATTCTGGAGCTTGTATATCTCACCTCTTCTACTCTGTGGCTGCCAGCTGGCCTTGATATCTCAAAGTCTGTAGTCCGGGAGATGGGCAGATCCACTAGCCCCTCATCATTAGAGGTCAGATCAGATCTTTACAAATACACATTCATTGGAAACCTTTGTATGGTTTCCTCATGTACCTGGAATAAACTGATCCCCAATCAAGTGCTCATGAAATTGCTCCATTTGAAGAGTTTAATAGGATAAAATGATGCCATTCCAAATAATGGGACCTCAAAGTCTGGAGGTGAAAGCATGGCAGACATATCAGTCCTTCCAAATTTTAGCCATATCTGAGTCATCCAAGTGCAGGGAGTCAACTATGAATGATATATTTGGCAGGTGCGGGCACATTTAATTTACTGTATCTTTTTAAAGCAGCTAGGGGAATGATATTAAAGGGTTTTGGCTAGTGAATAAAACTTGTACAATTCTGAATATAAAGCACATTTGTTAATTGTGGAAATACATGAATAAATCTGTCCTGGCTTTATCAAATCACTCCCCGAATATTAAATCTTGAGCATACAGCAAACCTGAGGATAACTGCAAGTTGCAGTGGGAGTTTATATAAGCGATAATACACTCCAAACAGTGGAGTGTGCAGCTGGAATTGCCCCAGGAGGATCTGGCATATCATAAAGCACACTGTTGTAGATCACCAATTGGAATTACAGCCTTAGCCTGTGCACTGTCTGCAGGAAATGTTTCTTAGAATGACACAGTCCAGACCAGTAGCAATTGAGAGCTCTGACCATCTGACAATTGTTAGGTGGCCCATGTGAAATGGCCCGATACTCTCACTAAACATCCGGCAGTCTCCGCATGGACACCAAGAACTGAATCAAAACCAGAGACTGAAACTCTTCTATCCAAAGGTGGACATTGCAGAGCAAGGGAGATGCAAATGATCAGAGGGATGTTTGCACACAGATCCTATCTGTCCAGGGGCTCTAGGCAGACAACCTGCATCGGTCACCAGATATGGTTGGCTGGCATCTGTCTCCAGCACTGAATCAATTCTTTAAGCTGGTTTTAAATCTTGGTGTAATAGCTTAGAAGGTTGATGCAAATGTACCCCCGCCAGACCCTCATTCTGATTCACCTTTCCCTCTACTTCTTCATATCAGCCCCCCTTTCTCCTTCTTGCACCTTAGATTTTCTCCCACCTCCCCACGCACCCCATATGAATAATAAAACCAATCATGTCAAAGAGGCTTTCTATTCATTTCTTCTCAGACGCCACTTTCTTATGGCAACGCTTCATCAACAAAGATGAGACACTTGTTCCTTCCGAGACCATCACTAGCTGCCATTTGTTATGAATGTTTTACTGAGCTTACCAGATGCATATTAAGTCTGATGTGGACTTTGTACATCTCAGGACCATTAATAAATGGAGAATTAGTCTGGCTAAGTCATACTAGAGATGAATTCCTTACATCAATACAATTCCAATTCTCTACATTTAATAAATGTGTTTATTAAATACATAAAAGATTTGTAAATGGAGCTCTTGTCTTTCTGAACCTTATTAGCTTCATCCTTTTTAACATTTATTTTCTTGAGAGGAGAGAACATTTGCTAAATCTTGAACATGTCATTGCATAAATCCATTCGTGGTTTGTTCAGTCTGACTCTAAATATTAAATTTCAACATTTGCTAGACCTGGCTCTTTGTTTAATCTACAAAGATTTCTAACAAATGCAAAAGAAGATTTGCTAACTCAAAAATAACTGTTATTGAATCCCCAGTGGTTTTGTAAAAAATCTACATAATATTTAATAAAACTTGCCTACAATTTGCTTAAATCTATTTAACCTCTATTAAAACCAAACAGGAATTTGTTATGGAGTCTTGTTGGATTCGTGTAAACTTTGAAAGAATATAAGATGCTAGAAAAATCTTATTAAACTGTCGTGTGTGTTTTCTGTATTTCAGTTTCCATCATTGTTGATTCCTAATATAATTGTGCATAAATAGCAGCTTTCCTTTCTGTGCAGTACCCTTCCCCCCCCCCCCGCCCTGTTCATTCAATGCCACCATAATTTAAATGCTGATAAATTACAATTCTCTACCAGAGCTGATGCCAATTTATTCCCATTTTTCTACATTTTAGACCACATCCCATAGTTTCTGAACCCCTTCATAAGAATGAACAATTTATCTCTATCCATTTTACTGATCACATTCCAAAAGGGACACTTACCAAGAGAGGGGGGAAAAAAAATCATACATTGTCCATAGGGAAATAAACCATAGCTGTATTTTTAGCCCAACACTGTACCTGATTAAAACAGAAAGAATTTTAAACCTCCTGTTTACTTATTACCCTTTATGTTGTTTGTTTATTTTTGTATCTCTCTATCTGCCTGTGATATCTCTATGGTGTCAAAGATATGGAACCACAGAGTCTCAGTAAAGCTAGTCTGGTTAGTTTAACTTTGTATTTCTCATTTTCTGATTCTCCCACAGTGTCCCAATGGTGTTTATACTTTGGGTTCTCAGAACTCGTTAATATTTGCAAAAACAAACCAAACACAATTGGAAAGGACCGGACATGGGTGTGGATAATGAGACCATTCAGAATAATAATCATAATATTTTTCTTAAAAAACCCTCATGCTTCACAGCATAAACCAATCAGTCACCAACGGGGTTAAGAAGAGACTTTCTTTAGAAGCAGATTATCCCATTAGTACCTACAACAGGGATTCATGCATTTTTTTCTGAAGCAATTGGTATTGGCCACTGTCAGACAGGACACTATAGGAGATGAACCACTGGATGGATCAGTCTGATAATTTGAGATACCTGTGCTGTAAATGAATTTTTAAAGAGCCATGCCATTTACATTTGCATTAGAGCTTACAACACTCCCTCTAAAAAGTGAATTTGGGGGCTAAACATTCTTGAGCAGACTCTGTCCCTTTACATTTTGAAAAACATTGTGGTTGTCTCGAGATCTCCTCTTGTCCAGGAGACAAAACACAAATCTTTCCTTCAGATTCGTCTGACCTTGAACTAGGTAGTGAAGGGCAATTGATAATGGGCTAGATTCTTGTCACTGTTCAAATCCTGTTTGGGCAAAAGTGGAAATGAGTTTAATGGTCTCACACTAGACTCCATTTGTCAACATACCAAAACACCCCCCCCCCATTTGTCCTGATTGACAGTCTCTGCAAAAGAGATGTCAGCAGGGCAATGGTAGGGAGTGCTGTTGCTCAGGATTGACCTGTGTGTGTGAGGCATCCCTCAGCTGAATAGCAGGTGGCATTACAGATCAGGATTGAAGGAGCAGAGTGGTTTGGAAGCCCAGAACTAGAATGAAGGATGGAGTTGCATTGGCAGAGCTGTGTGTGAGGTGTCTTGAACAGTCTCTGCCTTTATATTCCTCTAAGATCAATGACCTGGTTAAGGCTAATTACTACACACTCTCACGCTAAAGTAAAAAGAACCTTAATAACTGGAAGGACTGTATGATTAACTGGCTCCAAAGATTAACTGTGATAAGAACGGTGTGATAGTTCCAGGTTTCCTCGGCGTTACCTATTTGTCACTCTCCAAATACATTCTCTCGGGATCAACGCTAACCACAATCACCAAAATCCAGCACTAAAATCCTGTTGGCACTATATTATTTAATTGGGAGGTTCTCAGCTGCTATGGTAGATAGATGAGGTGGGCAGGTTAGCAAATGGTAGCTAATTGTTAACGGTTCTGATTAGACTGAGACATAAAAGTGTTGATTTATTACAGGGTTTCAAAGAAAGATTGTCCCATCCAACGGAGCTCCCATACAGAGCCTGATGCGTTAAGTATTTGAGGCCTTTAATAATGAAAAAAAGAGATAAGTACCTATAACATTTTAAGATTTGCAGTTAAATCAGGATATTGTTCTAGTGATTTGTGATGTCCTAAAGAAATATTTATTTTTAGTGAATGTGGAGTTAACTTTTAGCAGTTGTTCTCACAGATGGCACAAGCTTTGTGTATTTGGGGGTATTTTTTATTCTCTTTTTCTAGAAAATTCGATTCTTGCCCTAGTGGGTTTTCTCAGCAGACAACTCATGAAGAGGGAATGCACCTTTCACCACTTGAGATGGTTCAATCAGGACAGGATCTAGAAACATGGTCAGACGGCAGCACAGGGAAGCTAGCACTGCTGTTATGTATTGCATCTGTTCGGTGGACGAATTAGGACGTCAATCTGCAAAGCCACTGATCCAAATATTTTCTTCTTCACTAAATTCAAAGGCAATCAGAGCAGCAAATGTGCTAGGTTTCTCCCTTCTGTAAGCTTTCCTGCGGTCCGATGGTTACCCCCCGGCCATATCCATGGCTGCAGGTGTGAGATAGGTGATGAATGGGCAGGAGGGCCGTATTGACTGATCTGACTACTTCACAGAGTCCCAGAGATCAAACATAACATGAGCGACTTACTTACTCTGAGCCACAGGTTGGCTAGTGCCTGAAAATATTCCTTATTCTACCCACCCCCACCGATAAATTATTACTAATTAATTTTCCAGACCTTTGGAAACAGAGCTTCCAGGCCCATGTAGTGTATTTGGAGCGTGACAAATATGTAACGCCGAGGAAACCTGGAACTATCACACCGTTCTTATCACAGTTAATCTTTGGAGCCAGTTAATCATACAGTCCTTCCAGTTATTAAGGTTCTTTTTAATTTAGAGTGAGAGTGTGTAGTAATTAGCCTTAACCAGGTCATTGATCTTAGCGGAATATACACTCCAAGTACTTACATCCATCTTGTATGTTTCCACAAGGGAGAGCCTTTAGCTTCAGATCGTCTCTCCTGTCGTCAGCTCACAACAGAATCAAGTAGGGTTAATACTGACTGGAGTGGCTTTTGCACTGAATCAAGCATGAAAATAAAAGAAGTTTTAGTTGCATCATGCATGATTCCCCTCTCATAATCCTGGTGTAAATGCATGGGCTCCTGATTTACATTATCACGAGAGAAGATTCAGTCCACTAAATAAACATGGCTGCTATTTTTCCACTGTTCTGTGCATTTTTCCTCCAGGCTTCTGCTTGACCCTATGGAGAAGTTCTAATCATCTGTCACAACTCGCTGCCATAGAAACAATTGTGATGTCATAGTTTATGCACTGCAGCTTCTAATAAGCTCTTGTGCACTAAGCCAAAAGGGCTCTTCGGTGGTTGGGTGAGAGCTAACAAACACACAGGAGATGAGTGGATTTATACTGCGATCTCATATGTTACAAGGGACATACCTATTGAAAGAGAAGCTGAAAAGTTGCAATTTTGCAACTACTTTTGTGCACACAGCCTCTACAGCTACAGAATAAATCATTGCTAGCACACGAACCTGGCCCATTAAGCAGTGAGCTAACCATTCCTGCACACAATCGCCCAATTTGCACATGCAGTCACAGTAAATGTCAGCATTATATACAGGTTTGTATAACAACAGCCGCTAGATTCAATGTTCCTATCCAAGCTCAGATAAAAATGACTGCTCAGTTTTAATGCTGTAAATGCTCTTGCTCACTTTTCATTCTGAAATATCTACCTGGCAAACTTCTCTTTTGGCTGTTTGTTTTTGCAAAGTCAGCTCTTTTAGAAACTTTACATGGAGCATTATCTAGAGATTTTAAAAGATAAAGGAGATGCTGCTGCCTGGATCCTTTGTCTGACTGGATTTCCCAGGCCATAAGGAAACTAGGCTGGTGGTGTTACCACCACTTTCCCCCTTTTCAGGTCTCCTGCCAAACATTCGTCTGTTATGTCAATTTTTCTCCCCATGGAAAAATGCCTCTTTAATCTTAGCAAATGCTGTTTCCACTTCAATAGCCTCGGAATTTTCCCTAGAGAGCTGTAAGCCCTTTAAATATATTTAGGTTGCCAAGGTTCTTATGTTCTGTCTTCAGGAAACCAATTTTGCTTCTAAGTTCTTGAGAAGGGGCCAGTCTCATTTTTTTTTCTTGCACTTTGAAGCCATTGTGCAACATCTGCCCTCCTTCTCTTTCCTTTTACTCAGTCCCCTTAGGGTATTAGCACTTGCCCCTAGAGTAACATACCGACTAGGGATGAGTTAAGCTTCTTACCCTCTCTAGGTCTTTCATCCTGCATTCATGCCTGACTGTATTGGTGGTTTATGACTATTGTCCCCATGTGTATTGCTTTATTCCAACCTGGAGAGCCTAAACAGGTTTACATGTGTCCATGTGGCTGTATGCCCTTCTCCGGTTCAGAAACTCCTCTAATACTTACTGCATTTAGGAATTAGGATTGGGGTTGACTAGCTGCATACTACCCACAATTTTCATCTCTCATTTAGATTCTATATTGTCTAAACATGATTTGATAAAAACACAGTATCTCACCAGTCTCACCAAGTTTGTGGGTCCATGATGAAGAGGGAAATGCATGGAGCTATAAATAAATAATAATAATAATAATAATGTTTAACCCTTGATCTGTGCCCAAGTAAGCTTTGTTTTCCTCTTCTGTGTAAACCGCTCTTGGAGCATTATCATTTCTGTGATAACAACGGCCAGACCTTCTTCAAGTTTTGTGCTGGGCCCTCTGCTCTCCACTGTGTTATGTCTTTTATTTGTTTTATCATGAGGAAGGGACATTGAGGCAGGGAGTGACAGCTCCTACTGAGAATTCACTAGTTTAACTCTTTAGGTTGCTTCAGCGTCTGGTTGTTCCGTTCCTCCTGCTCTCCCACTGAATTCATTCCCATTTACAATACCTGCACAAGACACAATAATGGTGCGAGTCCTAATGGAGATGGCCCATCACCAGCTGTGACATTTTGAACACTGTATTAATTAGACTGAAGTAAAATTTTCAAAAGTGCTGGAGTGACTTAGGCGCTTACATCCCATTGACTTCGAAAGAGGCTCATAAGTGCCTAAAAATGCCATTTTTGAAAATAGGATTGTGGTTCCTAAATCATGTACATGCTTCTGTAAAGTGTAACAGTGATCTCAGCTGGGCCTTTAATCTTTCCCTGAGACTTCCGTGTGCCCTACAGCATCAGTTTCCACATTTTAGGTTATTTTTATTCAATGCCATAAATACTTTAAAAAGTAACAACAGTTCCATGGGCTGTGTGTGCAAATTAAGAGAAATTTTGCATCTGAAATCTGAATCTACTGCCCAGTTAGCTTGATGCCCAGGTCCAGAGCCTCAGCCCATGCAGTTTAAAATGCTTATTACAAAAAAGAGAGAAAAAATACAGCCTTAGCTATGTCAGGGGTCTGGTTATTAGGAAAAGCACAGCAAAACACAAATATGATTAGCTTCCATGAAATCTTGATGATGGCTGTGTAATTTAAACAGGATTCTTAAGCTTGTCAGCATCATTCTCCATTACTGGCTTCAGTCCCGTTCTTTCAGACCACAGATAGGCTGCTATTGTTTGCCTGCCCACCCCAATCACCTTTAGTCAGATTTAAGAGAAAGCGACTGTGAGAAATGAAAATTAACACTCCAGGGACAGGTGAGATTAATTTGTTGAAGGTTATTGTCATTTGCATAAAATTAGATGATGATAGATAGATAGATAGATAGATAGATAGATAGATAGATAGATAGATAGATAGATAGAT
>ML685765.1:22712103-22769302 GCA_007922175.1 Pelusios castaneus
GATAGATAGATAGATAGATAGATAGATAGATAGATAGATAGATAGATGCATGCATGCATGCACGCACACACTAGTAGCCAGCAGATGTATAGCACAAGGTATAAATAGAAAGTAAGGGGAATTATTTAATCAAAAAGCCTTTTCATATGTCTCTAAACTTGAAGGGGTGTTCTATACAAATGGAAATGCGGAGGATAGTCATAGGAAAGGATAGTCATAGGAAAGCACAGCCTGACCTGATGCTATGTCATACACTCCCCTGCATTTAATTTCCTCCCACTCTGTAACTTTCCTATCTTCAAAGCGTCTGACGAAGTGGGATTTTCTCCCACGAAAGCTCATGCGATTAATAAATCTGTTAGTCTTTAAAAGTGCCACAAGACTCTTTTGTCAATTAACCTGGTGATACTGTTTGTGCAATGAGCAGTCCGTCACTTCTTTCTGTACAAGCCTCAGCAGACATCAACAGTGGTCTTCTCATTTAGTTCACAGGGAGCAGAATGACATCACCTGCCACCTACTTTTGATTCGCTGAAAGTCTGCATTAAACTGTAAATCTCCTCCTCAGGAGAGAATGACCTTCATGCCCTCATGGGTCCCCACCTAAGTGAGGAGGAGCAGGAGTGTTAGAATGGCTGAGAAATCTAATAGAACAAATTAACTTCCAGAGGCTACGTCTACACTAAAAAAGTTAAATTGACTTTGTTAGGTAATGCTTTAAGTTGACTCAATAAGGTTGACTTAGGTGCTAATCCCTGTCCACACTGGATTTAAGTCGACTTAAGGAGTCAATTTAAGGTTTAAGTCGACCTAAAACGAGGTGTTATTAAGTCGACTTAAGCTTTCCTTAAATCGACTTAAGGAAGTGCTTAAGTCACCTTAATAAAATCCCAGTGTGGATGTGGCTTTGTTTAGGTTGACTTAAGCCTCCTTAAGTCAACCTAAGTTGCCAGTGTAGACGGCCCCAGAGTGTGTTTGATGTAGGCTGGGAGGACCATGGGAACATTGCAATCAGTGTAATGCCAGGAAGCACTGAACAGCTGGGTGGGAGGGATACTGTTTTCTTACATCCTTTAGACATGTTTCTGTGCCATTTCTACTCTGTGTGCTATCGTTCTTCAAAGTGTAGCTCTTAAACACATCTGAGTAGCCCCTACTCCAGGCTGGCAGTAGGAATAACCAAATCCTTGAAATGGCTGCTACATACATTGGAGGAATTCCATTGATTTCAGTGAAGCACCTTTTCCTTGGCTACCTCTCATCTCTAGTTCCCTCCTGCTCCTTTCCCCCTCCCCACTGCTCCTCAAGTGGTGGATGCAGCTAGGCAAGCATAAGGCTGTTTTCTACATATTGTACTTCAAATGTGAAGTGAGCCCACAAATAAAACAGAGAGAGACAGACAAAACAGTCTCTGTCTGCAGAAGCTGTGCCACCGAGGTATTTCAAATGGCTGCTAGCAATACTGAATGAGATACCCTGTTCTTTGTGATGAGGACTTGATTTTAGCTTGTTGTTTTTCTCATAAAAGAAAAGGTCAGGGAGAACCTGTTTTTATCTGTGTGCAGAACATCATAGTTCTCAGTCTTGCATGGATGCACAGGGGCTTGTTCACTTTGCTCAGCACGGTGCCCATTCCTCTGCTTTCAGTTCCATTCACCTTTCTTCATCAGTTTAGGAACCATCTTGCACAAGAACTGAAAACAGACCAGCACAGTTAGTTTTCCAGGGCCACTGACACCTCTCTTTTCCTTTGTTACAACTTTAGGCAATTGTAAATCATTGTACAATTCTTTAATTTGTAAAAAACTCTGAGTAAGTTAGCTTAAAGACAATCTCTCTGTTCAAAACCAATAAAAGCATGCGACTAGCTGTTTCAGGCTGACAGCAACAAGAGAATTATGTAAAATCTTTAAGCTGCAAACTCTAATGTAAGCAGCAGAATAGATAAATGGAGACTAGGACTCAGAACCTTGCATGGTGGAGCCCATGGTCTCGGGTACATCTGTGCCATTGAACGAAGATTTGTACCATGAATAATTATGAATTGTTCTAGGTAATCATTTGAGTCATGGTACATTGATCTCATCGGAGTGAAACAAAGACATCCCTCATTTTCCTCCCTCTATCATATCCTCTATTAAAATACCTTGTTAGTGAACAGTGAATCATTCAGATGTGTTTATTACAACTTCTGAGAGAGGATCAGAGAAAACTGAGGTGGAAATACAATAGAATTCATTTTTACTTGGCATCTTTCATACATGATATCACACATCACATCACAGGACAAGTGGGGCCTGATTTTCAGAAGCCCTCCATAGGAAGCTACAGGTGAAGAGCACCTTTGATAATCAACTCATTATCTTGTAAAGATAGAATACAGGATAAATGGGCTCCGGGTAGACCATCTTTTGAGTCTCCTAGCCTAGCCCTCTGTACTTGGAGCCACCTGGGTATGACAAGAGAGAAAGTTTTAGAAAAAGTCCAGATCTGGATTTTAATTTGAATAAGCATGCTATTAATATTTGAGACTGGATTGTGCTAGTCTCACCTAGTGAAACACAGACTTTACCCAAAAGAGATTACAATCTAAATAGAACAGACAGATAATGGGCAGGAAAATGTACTATTATCCCAGTTTTACAGATGAGGAAATGGGGTTCCTCGCCTATACAATTGTGATCCCACTTTCATAGATCCCCATCTATAAAATTTCCATCTATAAAACTAGGGTGAAAGGAACACAGTTCATGTTCTTGTCCATCCTTTCAACTGAGTGTAAGGGTCCAGGTAGGAATATGTGCACCCTGGAGCTGAAAGCATGGCTGTGCAGATGGTGTTGATGGGAAAGCTTTCATTTCCTTGACTATGAAGTATTGCTCTGGGAAGAAGGACTGCTGGGAGAGATGGGGTGCACCTGACCAAGAAAGGAAAGAACATCTTTTCAGGCCAGTTCACCAAGCTAGTGAGGAGGGCTTTAACCTCAGTTCATAGGGGGGAGATGACAAAAACCCACAGGTAAGTCTAAAACAAAGCAACATTAACAGAAGTTTAGATGTTGGGTGGGGCATGGAAAATTACAATAGCGTCATAGGAGAAACAAGAGGGAAAGCAATGGGTTCATCTGCTCCTCATCTTAGATGTCTATACACAAATGCAAGAAGTAATGGGAATAAACAGGAAGAATAAGAAGCATTAGTAAATAAGATAAATTATTACTTCTTTGACATCACAGAGACTTGGCAGGATAAGTCTCATGACTGGACCATTGCCCAAGAGGGGTATAGCTTGTTCAGGAAGGACAAGCAAGGTAAAATGGAGGACAAGTTGCACTATACATCAAAAATCCATACACTGGTTTGGAGGTGCAGAAGGTGGTAGGAGGCAACCAGGAAAGAGCCTCTGGGCAAAGATAAAAGGATAAAAATTGGACTGATGTCATGCTAGGGGTCTTATGATACCATACAGTCAGGAAGAGGAGATGGATGAGGCATTTCTAGAACAAACAACAGAAAGATCCCAAACATAGTACCTGGTAGTAATGAGGATCTTTAACTACCTACATGTCTTTTGGAAAAGTAATACAGTAAAATGCAAAATTTCTGGTAAATTCTTGGAATACACTAGGGACAATATTTTTGTTTCAGAAAGTAGATGTAGTAACCAGAGGGTCTCCATTTTAGATTTGATTTTAACCAAGAAGGAGGAGATGGCAAATCTGAATGTGGAAGGAAAGTTGGGTGAAAACATGAAAGAATAGATTTCATGATAATAAGGAAAGTAAGGAGCTAGAGCAGTAGAATAAGGACATTTTACCACCAGTTCATTAGTCTGCTTTTATTTTTTAAAGCCCCATGGGAAGAAAATCTAAGGGAAAAAAGAGTTCAGGAGAGCTAATGGTATCTCAAGAAGAAAAATGAAAATTTTTCTGTTGTGAAAGAAAGATGGGAAGAACAACAAGAGACCAATAAGGCTTCAACCAGAGCTCTTCAATCATCTGATTTTTTTTTTTTTTTAAAAGACTCCTACAAAATTGGAAATGTTTCTAAAAAGAATACAAAAGAATAGTATAAACACATATGGACAAAATTAGAAAGGGTAAGTGACAACATGAGTTATAGCCAGCAAGGGACATTATAGGCAATGAGAAGATATTCTATTAATACATTAGGAGCAAGAGGAAGATGAAGGAAAGTGCAAGGATTTTGCTTAGCGGTGAAGGAGAGCTAATAACTGATGGTATCAAGAAAGCTGAGGGGTTTAATGCCTCTTTTGCTTCAGTCTTCACTAAAAGAGTAATGGTGAGTTGATCAGATACTCAACATAAGTAATATTAAGAACAAGGAGAAAGGGATGCAAGCCAAAATAGAGGAAGAACAGGTTACAGGATATTTAGATAAGTTAAATGCAGTCAAATTGGCAGGGCCTGATGAAATTCACTCTAAGGAACTTAAGGAACTACCGGTAAGTGAAGAAATTTCAGAACTGTTAGCAATTATTTTTGAAAACTCCTGGAGTACAGATGAGGACCCAGAACACTGGAGAAGGGAAAGCATTGTATACATCTCCAAAAAGGAAACAAAAGAGGACTTCAGGAATTATAGACCAATCAGCCTAATTCCAATACCTGGAAAGAAACTGGAACATATTAAACCATCAATTTGTAAGTACCTGATGGATAATAGGGTTATAAGGCCTATCCAACATGGATTTCTCAAGAACAAATCAGGCCAAACCAACTCAATTTCCTTTTTTGAGAGTTATTGGTTCACTGGGTGGAAGCAGTATATGTGATATATCTTAATTTTAGTAAAGGCTTTTGACACATGACATTCCCATAAGCAAATAAAGAAATATTGTCTAGATGAAATTGCATTAATATAGGTTCATGACTGTTTGAAAGACCATACTTAAACAATAGTTATCAAGGGTTTGCTGTCATATTGGGAGGGCATATCTAGTGGCACCATATAGTAGTCAATTGCGGGTCTAGTTAGTACTATTCAATATTTTCAATAATGACTTGGATAATGGAGTGGAGAGGTATGCTTATAAAATTTTCAGGTGACACCAAACTGGGAAAAGTAGGAACTGTGTTGGAAATCCTTCAAAAATTGTCATGACATATCAGAATCTGCTGCTGGTTAGTCTGAAAATACAATACAAAGCCTTTTGGATGACATTTCGGCTCTGCAGTCTCAGCCAGAAATGCATTCAGATAACAATGCTAGCTTGTTCTTTTTGCATCTTTGGTCCTAGTTCTGCTTAAGATTGAGTGACCCATTTGGGTTGGCTCTTGTTTTTTTCTGAACCTGGTTTCTAGTCCTTACAAAAATATGCCATTTTCTCTCTTTCATTAATGAGCAAACGATCTATAGTTAACAAATGAATTGGCTCCTTCAAGTGGAAATCAAAGCAATTAATAGAGCAGCTTCAAAAGGACAAACTGTTATTTGGACTAAACCACTTAAAAGCTCCTAATACTGTGTTTGGATGCCAAATATTGGTAAAGATAAGCAGGAAAGGCTATAATTGGAACATGACATACAACAGCAGCTCTGGATGTACTTTCTTGATGTGGAAAGAGGAAGGGTTTTATTTTAGCAACGTAGAGACCAAATGCATTTCAGCATCTTGGGTGGGCTCAGTGAAGCATCCAGAAGTTCAGACCATTTCATCTCCTTGGATTTGTAAAATTCTTCTGGAAATCACACAGAGATTGACAGACTCCTGTCATCAAGTCTGGGGATCAATTCTGAAGGTCTAGGTTGAAATACCATGGAAATAGCCTTTTGCTTGGGATTTTGGCACTAAGGCTCCTGGTGTAGAAAGTGCTGAGACAGCAGCTGCAACCAGGAATCATAGTTCAATATAAAAGTTATTCAAACTTTGCTGAACCAGAAATGAGATTTGCTTCCAAGTTGAAATAAAAGTTTGGAGAAAAGTTTCATATTTTATCCCATTGTTACCTATTACATCTCAGAATGGCAAAAAGTGAAACGAGTTCTGAGTTGGAAACAGTATGGGGAAAAAAATCTGTTAATAATAGACACAAAGATAGTCCTGCAATAGAACCTCCAAATTATCAACCTAATGTCAAGAGCACCAGGCCCCTCATTCTTATTTTGCAATTGTCTTGCAATGGTGCAGTTCCGTGACTTCAGTGGAGTTACTTCTGGTTTACATTTGAGTATAAGTGGGAGCCCAGTCAGGACCAAGAACTGTAAGTATATCTAGATGGAGCTCTTGAGGCACCAAGAAATGTGCAGTGCCCTGCAGGTTGTGTGCTGGGCATCCTGTAGATAAAGATGTGATCTAAGGCTTGTCTATGCAGCAGGAGACATGCCTCTGTGGAGAGGCAGGAAGAACTTCACAGAAGAGTGCAAAGCTCCACAGCAATGCAGGGAAGGGTATTCTGTTTTGAGTCTCCTCTCCAGATGGCTGAGGTGAGGATTCCATGAGCTGGTCAGCCATTTGGTATGCCCCTTTTCCAGCAAGACTGCCTGTGTTTGGGGCAATGATGCCAGCTGTTACGTCTCTGCAGATTTCTGACCAGGTGGATAGTCCCATGCTTACAAAGAGTAGATGTAAGAGAATTTTTTGAATGGGAGCATTCCACATGCACTTGTTGCCTTTTGGACCATGTGTCCACATGGGTGTGACATCCTGTCTCAGCCCCACTCATTACCACATGCCTTCTCACCTCTGCTCACTTCTGCAGAGCTCAGTGTCTATGGACTATTTCTGCTATGTGGTGCCTGTTGAGAAAACTCTTTTAGTCAAAGGATGATATCCTGGTGCCCTGATTGCTGAAGCGGAATGAGGAACCTGGGATCCTCTAAGCAGCGGATTTCCCAGAGGCTGAAAAAGGAGACCTGCAAAAAAAGGCACAGAACGCACTCTGCCCTTTACTGAATTGTATTTTATTCATTTTCCTTGATACCTGTTAATTAGGATAAAATCATCTAACAGCATTTGTAGGAGCAAACAGGAAAGGCATTAATGAATTCGGTATTAGTAACAGGTTTCCAAGCAACAGCACATTTGGGCTGAATATTAACCCTAGTAGCAAGGAGGGGGAAAAAATCAGTCTCAAAACCAACTTAAATACCAGTGAACCTAAGACAAGACCCCTTCTGGAGAACTGCTTTTGACAACATTTCAAGGTTGGGATAGTTTAGATAAGGTTAAGGCAGGTTTTTTTTGTTGATGGCTCTCCAATTCTTTTGGAGTGAACACTCACTGTTTTATTATTACTACCATTAATTTTTAAGAATATATGTAACGCAGAAGAGCAGAGGCCTTGCGAGAAAATGCTGTAGGTTCTATTGTGCTGAACACTGCACACATTCTAAGGGGCATACGGTTCAGAAGAGCTCACAGTGTCAATTAAGATACACTTTGAGTATAACAAACCTACAGGGAAACTAGAAGGGTAAGAGGCTGAGATTATTTGGGAGGCTGAGAGTAACAACTAAGGGATTGGGAGTTTATTGAGCTAGCTAGTGCATACCTGGGTCTCAGTGATTCCAAAGGCATAGGTATAACTATAGATGATATAGAGATATTATAGGGGCACTAGCCATTGTTGGGATAAGTGAAGTGAGCACCTATCTCTTGTCGGACCATGGATGGGTTTTGCAAAACAATGTCTAGCGAGAATACAAGCACCAGACATGCATTCTTATCCAGCCTTTTGGAGTCTCCTAGATAAACACTGGCAGCTCCTGGCTCAACGCAGGTACTGGGTGACTCCTTTGTATAAGCTATGCCAGGACAAAAGGTCCTTCCTGCTACCGGAAGAGACCCTTCCTGATAAGTGCAGAACCAGTTCATGGCACCCAGCCCTGGGGACTTTCTTAAGCCCTACTTAAGGTTGAGTTCTCTTTGCACTTAGACCAGGGATTAAACTTCCTTGTTACATATGAAGAATAGAGTGTATCCTTCCCAAACATACAGCACTTACTCGGTGAGTACAGACTGAATGTTCTAAGAATTTACATAAATCAGTTAATTAGTTTTATGAGTTTAAATTAATTAAAAAGTGGGTCCTATAAAATATGTATCCTCTCTCACGCCTTCCTTACCCCAAATGATCTTAACAATGGAATACATTTTCCTATACTTAAAATTAATCAAAATCTTGCACATGGGCAATATATTTACAGAAATTAGGTTAATTTAATTAAATCATTATCAATTGTATTTAATTTTTATGATTACATGGGTTACAGGCAGGCACAAGTCAACAGCTCAGGTAACTGTTAAGGAGAAGCATTGTGACATCAGAGGTAACGCAATCAACTATCATAGTGTTTTAAAGGCTAATTTGCATGCAGTAATTACATTGGTTGTAATGAGTCATTGGAATGAGAAAGACAGATGTAGGGTCAAGAGTTCCAGGTAATCAATTAATTGGACTGACTGTTACTGCCCCTTAATAATTCCATGGCTATCTAGTAACTTGGGCATCAGTGCCTGAAAGGTTCCAGGTGGTACTGCTATCTGGGATCCACTGAGTGCCAAGAACTCAGTAGCAACTGTTAAAGCCCAGACAATGGGACTCACAGACTGGGGTCTCCCTACACCTGTTGCACATCATGCTGATCTCACTAACATAGCCCTCAAAGCAAATAAATCAACTGCAAATCATGGGTCAAATTCAACATTACACATTAACTACTCCCATGATGCAAAGCACTTGCAAATAGAGCTCAACAGACTCACTGATTCACTATGTAATAAGCATTGCTTCACTGAGAGCTGGGCAACCTGGCAAGAAAATGGCAGATGGAATTCAGTGTTGATAAATGCAAAGTGATACATGCTGAAAAAACATAATTTCAACTATGCATACAAAATGATGGGATCTAAATTAGTTGTTACCATTCAAGAAAGAGATCTTGGAATCTTCGTGTTTAGTTGCATGAAAACAGCTGCTCAATGGTCAGTAGCCCTCAAAAAAGTTAACAGAATCTAAGTAACGATTAGGAAAGGATTAGATAAGAGACGAAAAATATCATAATACCATTATGTAAATTCAAGGTTCAGCCATACCTTGAATACTGTTTGCAGTTTTGGTTGCCCCATCTCAAAGAAGATACTCTAGAACTGAAAAAGTACAGAGAAGGGCAACACAAATGAGTAGGAGTGTGGAACAGCTTCCATGTGAGGAAAGATTGAAAAGAATGGGACTGTTCAGCTCGGAAAAGAGACAACTAAGGGTGGATATGATAGAGGTCTATAAAATAGTGAATGACGAGGAGGAAGTGAATAAGGAAGTGTTACTTACTCCTTCACATAACACAAGAACCGAGGGGTCACCCAACAAAAATAATAGGCAGCAGGATTAAAACAAGCAAAAGGAATTATTTCTTCACACAACACAGTAATACTGTGGATCTCGTTGTCAGGGGATCTTGTGAAGGGCAAAAATATAACTGGGTTTAAAAAAGAATTAGATAAGTTCATGGAGGAAGGTCCATCAACAGGTATTAGCCAAGATGTCAGGGATGCAATTCCATTCTGAGTGTCCCTAAGCCTCTGGCTGCCAGAAGCTGGGACTGGATGACAGGAGATGGATCACTTGACAAATTTCCCTATTATGTCCATTCCCTCTGAAGCATCCGATACCAGCAACTGTCAGAAGGCAGGTTATTGGGCTAAATGGACCACTGGTCTGACCTAATATGATCATTCTTATGTTCTTATGCTAATTGTCCCCCCTGTAGAATTAACTGTCCAGGCACCCCAACAATCACACTTCCACCTTAATCTTCCTTTTGATAGGCTCTAAGAAACAAACAGCATGGCAGCTGAACTGTGCTAACTATTGGCATCAATCTTGCCCTCATCAAATTTAGTCTGAGTAGCTCGCAATCAAGGGAGACAAGCACTGACTGGATCTGGTTGGCATAGCTGAAATTTTCAACCTTGTGCCCACGCTCACTTGCATCTTAGATTAGGCGATAATCCCAGAGAAAAAATGTTTCCTGCATTGTTTGCGAATAGCAAGAATATTAACAGTGGCAGGGAATAACAAGTGATAACATGAAAGGAAGGTAATTGTAAGAGCCTGGGGATTCAGTTGTTAAACTGCTTTCTCTAGGGAATAGTAAGGGGAAAAGAGAGACTCAGAAATTTACAAGCCTCTGCATTTAACACTAGATTAAGCAGAGCTTCATTAAAGAGGTTGATGAGACAAATTATACCTTGATTGAAAGCTCTTTTGGACAGGGACTGGTTTTGTACAGCACCTAGCATAATGGGGTCCTGGCCTATCATGAGGGTTCCCAGGTGCTTTCACAATGCAAATAAATAAATAAATAATAATAAATGGCTTGCCCTTGATTAGTGTGATAGAAGGGGTGGCCAAGAGAGAGGCTGCAGAGAACATATTTACATGGACATTTGTGTGAATTTGGGTTTTGTTCACACAAGCATTTCAGAACATCCATATCTACATAAGAACAAGTGTTCCATGTGTGAACAAGAGGGCTGGTTATACGTTATTTATTCTTTAAATGTTTCAGACTTCCAATCAAGGAGCAGAAGTGTGACCCAGTGATTTTGATGACCAGTCACACATTACAGATGATAATTTGTGATGCGTAAGTGGTCAAAGTGAATAATGTCCAAACAGTCAATAGGCTGGGATTTATTCCCTTAAACTATGCAATGACTAATTACTAATGGTAATGAAGATAATGAAATTTAGAAGCTACCCATGAACTATTCATGAACAGCCCAAAAATGGCCAAATTCATAGCTGCTATTGTTTACATGGAATAATTTCACCAACTCTATTAAAAACCCAAATGTTCAGAGCTGAGTTTGAGTCTTAGACTTTGTGTTTGATTTCACAGAAGAAAGATGGGAGGTGAGGTGCCCTTTTCTCTTGCATTAGTTAAGTATTATACTCTCTGTTCTCACGTCTAGGTGGAAATGAGAAACCTCTCAGCAGATGTCTCTTTTTTAATAGGATTAATTAACATTTCTGTCTGCGTTGAGAAGCTTATGAGAATTAAAAAATAGGAGATTGTGGGCCTCAGACATGGATTATGACTGCAAACATGGAATAGAAAAAAAAGGCCTGGTGTTCCTTTAACACTGAGAACAAAAGTCACTCTTAGATGAATTAGCGATAACCTCCTGGGGAAGACTCCCGCTCCATATGGTGATATCTAATATCAGTCATATAGAGTCCACTGAATCAACTCAACATTCTACTATATCTGCTGGACCCAAGGTTCCCTATTTAACATTCCTCTATGATGTCCATGAAATATTGCAATTGTCTCTCTCCATATAAATAAATAAACCTGGAGTGTCAAACAGGAGGTGGGGACGATACATTTTTAAGCAGCACCAGTCACAGGAGAACTACAGCAACGGAGCTGTGGCCGTGATTTAGTGGTACTAATGAGCCTAGACAGAAAGAGTCTCCTATAAGCACAGATGACTAGCCACAGTCCCAGATGACAAAAAACATGTGTTCCAAGAGGCTGTAGGAGTTCAGAGTCCTAGTGTCTCTGGCTCACTGATTCCACATGAGTTTGTGCTCAAAGCACAGCACCAAGAAGGCACATGTCACTTCCTCCAAACTAGGGACAATACTGAGCCTCAAAGATAGGGGCTGGATCCAACACTGAGGGTTACTAGAGTTCAGGATTTAGGCTGATCTCTACTCAGCCGAAGGAGGAGGGAGTTCATTTTCTCAGGGTTGCCCTATCCTGGAGATCTGGATCTGAATTCTCCCTGTGTTACTCAATGTCACTTAGAGCATGAACCAGGCTTTACCATCTCTGTTTATCATACCGTTTGCTGCAATAGGTATCTGGTTGTGTTTCTGTAATGTAAATATTTTACAGGGATAGGCTGTTGGCCTATCCCTTACCCCACAGCCTGGAGGTGTTTTTGGTCTGGTCCCTACCTTTTCACCAATCTGGCTTGGGTACCCTACTAAGAGTTAAAACTCCCATGGCAGAGCTCTCAGGCCATCTGACATATCAAAGTGTAGTCACCAGGGAAGGTTTCTGATTAGATGGGCCTTTGAAGCCTGTATATGATAAATTGAGAGAAACTTGTTCCCCCTGTTTCAGAAAAGGCAGTAGAGATCAGTCACAGTGTTTCCCATTTGTTTTTCCTCCTTGATGTTTACAGCATAAAATAACCACCGCTGGGCAAACAGCAATGTGTTTGGAGAAGCATATATAAGCTTGGAGCAGTGATGGCCGGAGTGGGCTCTCAGGCATCCTTCACCAATCAGAAGAGTCTGGAATTATTTTACTGACTGATGGATTTCACCTGACACATCTCCAATTACTGCTAAACCATTCCTGCCAGTGATGATTTACCTCCACAGACTCATGAAAATACTTCCAAGGAGTCATTTTGGGCCACTAGAATGGACTGTATGAGTCAATCATTTTCAGAAAACTTGCCCTGGGAAAGGCCATCCACGTTCCCATCCACGGTCTTCACCGCACGTCCACAATTGCACAACACTCAAGATGAACCCTGTGTTATGCCATCATTACATTCAGCTCAAGAACAAAACAGAAGCATTGCCAGCAGAGATCACTTCATCTGTGCTTGCTTGCCATGAAGTGTTGCCTTGTTCCGTTAAAAGTCATTCTGATGGGAAAACAAGCAAATACAACCCTCTCTCCCCTGTATATGCCTATGAACACTGATACATGAGGGTTATCACAAGCTCATAAAAGACATTTCTCTGGTAGCCCCTTGTTAAAGTACTGGCATTATGTCTGGATGCTGATTTGAATTCTCCAAATCTTGTGAGTATGCAAAATGGGTCTGATAATTCATAAGAAGAGATGTTTATGTGAGATTTTCAACCCCAGCCAGCGGGGCTTGAAGAATTTTTATAGTGTAGGTGCTGAGAACGATTGAATCAAACTGTTAACCCTTATAGAATGGAAACCATTCAAGCATCACTAATTCTGGAGCCTATGGGCCCAGCCCTGATTCTAGGCAGACTGGAAACCCTTGGGTATGTCTACACTAGCAATTGAGGTCAACTTAAGGACCCTTAAGTTGACCTAAATTACTCCATGTTTACACCTGACTTTCATTACGTCGACTTAAGAAATTCCTTAAGTCAACTTAATGAAAGCTTAAGTCGACCTAATAAGAACCGCCCATTAAGTCGACTTAAGCCATAAATTGACTCCTTAAGTCGACTTAACGACAGTGTGGACAGGGTGTAACCCTTACGTCAACTTTATTAAGTCGACTTATGGGCAGTTAGGTCGACTTAACAAAGTGGACTTTAACTTAAGTCAACTTAAAGCCGACCTTATTAAGTCAACTTAGCAAAGTCGACTTAACTTTTCCTAGTGTAGACATAGCCCTTGAGAACAGCTTTTCTTGTGATCTTAAATCTCTGGATGATTGGAACCAAGCTGTGTAGATGTAGCAGCCATAGAAGATACAAAGGGTATTAAGACATTTCTGCACCACAAGAAAGCTTGATTCTATTTTAGTCTCCAGTCTGGGTTAAGGTTAGGATTCCAATCCGTTTCTATTGTATTGTCCCTGTGTTCAGACGCACATAAACACATACATGTACAATACACACTCAAACAGTATTTATAACAGTAGCTTTCCCTTGCCATGCCTAAGTCAACTTCTCTTTCAGCTTCATACTGCATCACAGTCGCTTCAAGTTTGTTGCCATGGAAATGATTGAGATGTAGCTATGTAACATCCTGAGCAGTGTACATATATCACCAGTGCCCTCTACTGGGTGGGGAATGCCCAACTCTCTCAACTCCATGAGGTCAACCTTCTGATGTCTGGAATACAGGTAACAGAGATTCCCAGTTAGTTCAACAGACTAGGGTGTGTGGTTTTGGATCATAGCCTCCATTTCCTCACAATGATTTGTGACAGAAGGACAGTGGTGTTAGTAGCCAGTCATCAGTTGGTTCTAATAGGCTCATTGTTATGAGAACTACCATGCAGCTGGGTCAAATGATAAACCAATAAAGGGCTGAGAGGGAGGAGCAATTATACTGAGGAGCAGTTAGAGAAAGCAGCCAGGGAAAGTGATAGAAAACTTCTAGGGAAAGTGAGATAAATATACTTTTATTTCAGAAGAGGAGCTGTTAAAGTGTCATCTTGCTGCAAGATACAGGATAAAACAAACATGAACTGGGCTAAATATTGGAGTCCTCCCTCCAGGCTAAAGTCCCATTAATTACAATGGGAGGGAGGAGGAAGATGCCAGAGTAAATAATGAAGGCCCCATTCTCCATTTTGTAGGAATGCAATGCAGAACAGAAAGGACACTTCCTAAGTTTTAATTGCAGAGTTTCCTTACAATGTGTCCATGAGCACAGAAGGCTTTGATGCCTTCCATTCACTCCCTGAAGTTTATTTTTCTCACTCATTATTAATTATTATTATTATCATCCTCCCTTAAAACCATGGATCCTGAGGAGATCAGCAGAGGGAGTGGTCAAATGCCAGATGTCTCCCCCCCCCCCAAGGCTCCTGAGTAGCACAGTTTCTGCAGGAGTCTTAATTCTTCTTTTTCCGCTACTGAGCTGTTCCCAGAAACCTCACCGCCAAAGGAGAGTACACAGCTTTGAGACCAAGTCAACATAAGTTAATAGTCATGTTCTCTGCATCATCTTCTGCTAGATTCCCCTATAGAAGTGATGGTGGTGGGAGAATCTGAAAGAAACAGCCAACTTCCTCTGCCTCTTTTCCAATTCTGCAGAACCAGAAGTCCATATGACCAACACAAAGAGGCTTTCGGCAATGGAGAACATGCACTTCCCTATTCTGTGCCCCTCTTGCCAGGACTGGCCTCAAGAACACAAGATCCCCTCCCTTCAAGTCACTCATCTTAAGGACTTCTTCAGGATCTGATTCCTCATTAGCTTAATTATGGTAGGAAAGAGAAAGTGAAATGCAGTTCATCTGGCAACTGCACCCACAGAGGCCACGCTCATTGGAAGTGGTGAGTTGCGCTAGTGCTGCTGTGTAGACCCTTGAACAATGAAGCACAACATTTCCAAGTAAATACTTCATGTTTCTATTAGTGGCTATGGGCTGAGACCTTCGTCTTGACTCGCAGCAACAGTAACACATCAAGGGCAGCCAGCAAGAGGTTGCTTATGTCTCCCTCCTGCTTCCTCCAGCACACACCAATTGCTCACTCTCAGAAGGACTGAGACGGGCCCTTTTTACTTAAAGAGGAAAAACCAAACCAACCTCCTAGGCTATGTCTACACTTACTAAAATTAGTTCAAATTAGTTAGTTCGAATTAACTTAATTCAAACTAGAAAAAGTTAGTTTGAATTAAGCAAGTGCCATTCATGGCACTTGCTTAGTTCCAATTAGCGATCTCCATTGATTTCAATGGGCCGCTTAGTTCAAACTGACATGGCCACATTGGTTAATTCGAACTAACTATTTTGAATTAACCCTTACTTCTAATACCCTATTCGAAGTTATTAGTTCGAATTAAGGAAGCCCTTAATTCGAACTAATTAAAGCCTAATGTAGCCATGGCTTTAGTTAGTTCGAATTAAGATTCCTTAATTCAAACTAACTTGCCAGTGTAGACATGCTAGAGTTTTATAACCATGTTTTGTTTGTTTGCGTTTTTTCACCATGTTGGCTTCAGAAGTGCCAGGCTGTATATAATAGCTTCCTCCAGTTTAAGCACAAACCTTAAAAGAAACTTTCCAGTCTCCTAGCCTGGGTAATCACTGCTCACAGCCACAATTAGCAAGGACATTTGGCTGCCTCTGTATCATTGGGTATTTTGTTTTATTTTTCTGAAAAGGAATAAGGAGAAAATAAAAGAAAGAAGAATTAATCACTGATAATTTGGGTGGGAAACGTAGCAACTAGATGGAGCAAAAGCAGGGCAGGGGCAGAGAGGGTGGCTGAGCATGTTGTCTTAAAATTGCAAGGAAGAACAAAGTTGACAAACTATACACTTTTTTTCAAAACATGGTTCATGGATAATAACTGCCACAAAATAATCAATCAGAGACATGCCCCAGACGTATCCCGCAAAGAGGCCTAAATCTACAGCACCTACACAGATCCTTTTCCAAAGCCCATTAAAATTAAGTGAAGTCTTTCCTTCATCTTCTTCAGATTAGCCCTATAGAATCCAGCTGTGGGACCAAAGACACAATGAATACGTGCATCATTAAATCTGCAGCCTATGAACATACACATCAAATGCCAGGAAACGTAATGGACATTGAAATCCAAAGGGCACCAATCTTTAATTCTGATATCTATCTGATTGTTGATGGCACCCATCATATGCGAAGCCAATATCCCTGTTTAGTCATTAAAAATAGAAGCACTAGGCCATATACTCCAACATTTCCAAACTCAGGTCACTAACATTAGCTGTGTGTTCGGGTACCTAGAATAGAAGCAGCCCAATTTTCAGAGGTCCTTAGGACCCAACAATCCTATTCCTGTTCCAGCCCAACCTCTATCCCCTCCCCTGTGTGGACAGCTCTGTGGCATCTAGAGAAGAGGAAGAAGTTGCCTTAAAAGAGGCTAACAAAAAGAACGGGAGCACCTCCTGCTGGCTTCAGTCAGGGGATGGGATATCGAGGATGGACATTGACTGTGAATTGTTGTTACTGAGATTGGCACAGGGGGAAGCCAGAAGGAATTAGGCAAGGGGGAGTTTGCAGTGAGAGGAGCCATGTCTTTCTAGCAAGCTCTTTGGAGGCGAGGTGTCCATTACAGTCTGCCCCACCAAAAGGCAAGGGAGCAGGTTAACAGAATGAGACTTTTGACAAACTCAAACTTGGGAGGCCATCAGCACCTCTTGCTGGTTGTGAAGTAGCTCTGAGTGCCACTGACATCCTTGGGAGTTGAAAGCACTTAGCATCCTGCAGGATCTGGCCCGTGTTTTTTTTTTCTCCAGATTAACTCCATCACCCTCCACAAACTCATCAAAACCCTCCCTCTTGGCTGTCCCCATGCCAGTGAAGCCGAGACATATCTGTTCCACCTTAGTAAACCACTGTCCAAGAACCTGGTGAGGATCCAAGACTCTCCTGAAACAACAGGTAGGAGAGATGCCTTGTGTAAACCACGTTTGCATTTCTAGCCTAATTCCGTTTCAGCTCTGTCCTTGGTGCTTATTGGAGATGCAAGGCAGCTCAGATGACCAGATAAGCATGAAAAATCAGGATGGGGGGGAGATAAGAAAAGCCCCTAAATATTGGGGCTGCCCCTGTAAAATCGAGGCATTTGGTCATCCTAGAGGCAGTGGACCAGCTTCTTCAAACCATTGTGCTCTTGTTTTAAATTTCATTTGGCTTTAATCACTCACTCTGCTGCAACCCCTCCCCCCCTTGTGTATGGTTTTTTCCACATAGCCCCACCTTCTCCAGGCTCCTTTCTTTCACATCTTCATTAGCACTACAGAACAGCTCCTGGAAGTGTTTTGCCATTTTATTAAGATAAGAGCTAAACAATAGCAGCAGCGACAATAAAACATTTTCAGTATTGTAACATTTTTACCTGTCCCTTGATGAATGATTTCAATTGAAGCTTGGTCCTTTAGGATGAACTACAACATAACCATATGGGTAGTAAATAGACACCTAATACAAATAGACTTCCTGAAGACTGGGAGAGGGTGCATTATTTTAGGGGCATGCATTAACCCAAAGGAAAACTATTTTGGATCCTCTACACTGTTGAAGCTGCAGAAGGCTTAGAAGAGAAGCAGGAAGCCTATGTTACCTTTCAGTGACTCTTCTGTTTGATTCCCATAGTGGGATCAAAATAGGTCAGTCCATACCTAATGAGTAAGAGGGTGCTTTTCAGGGTGATGGTTGGAAATAAGGACTCTCCATTTAGAAACAGGATCACATTCAACAGCAGGAAGAGAGGGAGTGAATTCAGGAGGAGCCAGAGGAACTCACCAATGGGGGTGATTCACCTATGGCAGACCTGGTTTGGATCAGCCAGGTGAAGACAATAGGGTAAATGACACTAGGGCAGAGAGAGAAAGTTGGCTCTTCCTTTATGTACTTATAAAATAAATCCATATATTTCAAATTACCCATGGAAATGTTTATATTTAATTGTATCCCTCTTTGCCTTTGCATGTCACTTTCCTTACCGTCAGCTTCCTAGGGCCAGGAGCATCTCTTTGTATTTGAGCGTACAGCACCTAGCACTATAGGAGCCACTGGTTGCTACTGTAGTATAACTATTAAATATCAATATTTATGGGATCAAGGAATGTGTGCACAGAGCTTACCTTCTGTCTATCTATTACTCTGTCTCCAGCCCTTGTTGTGTGCTTGGTCCATGAGTGTTTTCTTCTCTCCCCTGCCCCCCCAACACCACCCCCATTGTTAGTTTATCCACCTGTTGTCACTCATTTTATACTTAGATTATCTGTATTTCAGGGTGGAGACTCTCTCTTTTTTCTGTGTTTGTACAGCACCTAGCACAGTGAGGTCCCGGTCTGCAGCTGGAGTTCCTAAGTGCTACTGCATTATAGCAACCATAATGATGATAACATATCTGTAATACAGACAGTGTACTGGACTCTTCCTGCTATGCTCTTGTTCAAAGGTCAGGTTCTTGTCAACCTCTGACTCAGAAGAGGAAATAATTATTTCCTTAAATGCTATGGTGCTTTATGGGCTAAACCCTTCCTTGCACCAAACCTGATAACTAGGGGAAAGGAGGTTGACGTGGATTGGGTTGGGAAAGAATTCTCACTTTAACTGCACGCATCCTGTTGCCTCTGGAGCCCTCTTCTGCTGATTTTAGTGGCTGATGATGGATTCAGCCTCCCCACGTCACTGAAGGCTGCCTGCTGGGCTAGCTGGTTATAGACTCAGACTCGAAGGTCAGAAGGGACCAGTATGATCATCTGGTCTGGCCTCCTGCACAGTGGTTCATTGGCCCATTCTGGTGCAGCAGGCAGCTGGATAAGATGCTAGAGGGTATGACTGGTGTTTGCCAATAGACAACAGCTAGCTTTGTAGTGAAGGGTTTCATGACTTGGGTAACTGCACCTTACTGAGTGTCTCTATTTTCGTCTGTTGTGACAGGCTGTTCGCTGCCTGAATGAGCTGAACAGAGTAGATCATTGCTGGGTTGTGAAGCAGTTAAGCTGAAGTCTTTGCTCAGCTTCTTAATTAACACACGTTATCTTACTCCTAACCCACTGAAAAAATGACCCATTCAGGTAGCAGAGGAAGTGAGATAGTAGGAGAAATGGACCTGGTCTAACGCAGACAGGATACAGAGAAGCTCAATGGTGTGTCAGAAAATAAAGCCCAAATTGTTATAAGCTTCTCCACCTCTGTGTAGCCCAGGCAGAATTTGATTTTTAGTTTTTGATCACTCACGTGGATGACATCAGTGCTTATTTTAATCACTCTTTTTTCTAGTTTTATCAATTTACATTTTCACAGTGGTGGGAAATTACAGGAGAGTCAGTCAGACAATAGAGGGGTACCGATGGTTATTTAATAATGGTAGATTTTGAGAACTGTGAAGCGAAAGCTTTATAACTGTTCAAACAAAACATTGTTAACAGGAGATGTCAAAATATATAAAGTAGATATCCTTAAAGCAAAAACTAAGAAGCTCTCTAGCAGCATTTTATTTTACTTTGGCTGTCTGTACATTTTGATTATCATCAATGAAAATATTTGTTGTTAGCTTGCATGCATACAGTGAAATCAATGTTCATTGACATTTACTGATTAAAATTTTCTCCTTTTAAGCCTAGCTCTGAGTGAACTCCTGAGAGATGGGATGGTTCAAAGGGGCTTCTTTACTGGCACCTAGTCGTGGCTGATAACATCTTTATTCCTTCTGCAGACGCCAAGTTTCAAAATCTTCCTTGAACTAAAAGCACAAAATGGACTTATTTTAAACTGCATCATTGAAGTTTTCAAACATTGCCAGGGGTTTGGTATTATTTTGTCCCTACAGAGTCAATCATCAGACAAGCTAATTAATGAGAAATATTTATCATGGACAGTGGGGGGCAAGATGGGGAGGGGGTGTTACAAACATACATTAAAAAAAAAACCTGGCTTACTATGCTGTTAAACAGAACACGTAAGATTTACCCCAGACCTGCCACATTAGATGAAAAATTGACTCTGTGAATTGAAGTATAGATTCGAAAGATTGGTTTGTTTCTGAGCATCTGACATTTAAAGTCTACTATGTGCCCATCTAAGTTTACTGCAGCTAAGAGTGCTGTTCTGGGGCAAAGGTCCGGATTTTCTTCCTGTGTTTTCCTGTTGATCAGTTAATTTAAGGGCCTTGTACAATCCCTAGACAGTGTAGGATTTTTTTTTTTTAAATCGGGCAGCAGTCATCGCAGTACCTCAGTGCCACAGGACACGTGTAGTAACAGTATCACATTGGAGGTGCAATATATATCTTTGCAAATTTGCTATTTCTGGTTGCCATAGCAAATGTCTACATCTCACTGCTGCAGGCTCTAGTCAGATGGTGTACTAAATCCTTGAAACTTCTCACCCCAAATGAGTATCAAACACCTGCCTGAACCTGTTAGTTCAAAGGGAACACCGTATCATAGAAACTAGAGAGGGGAAAGTCCTATTCAGTCACCCATTCTGTCTATTTGGCAAACAAAGAACTTAGGGCTCAGATTTTGCCATTCTTTGTATTTATTTTTAATTTTAAAATAAATTTGAGTGCAGGTGAAAGATGCCAGACTGACATCCCTGAACAGGAAAGCTCTGGATAGTTATTATTAATTAAATCACAGCAGTCCCTAGAGGTACAAGATGAGAATGAACTGTTCTGCTTGCTCTGTGCAAACACATAGTAAGAGAAAGAGCCTTCGCTAAGGAACTGGCGATCTGAACAGGCAAGATACACAATGTGTGGGAGAAAGGAAGAGTTATTATGTCTGTTTTACAGATGGATAACTGAGGAAGATGGAGAGGAAGTTTGAAAATGTAATTTGATCATTTTACAAAGAGGATTATATGTTGGGCTTGCCAGTGTTACCAGGGGGTTGGTCTCAATGGACTTGGGACGTCTCTTCCAGTATGTTCAATACGCCTATGAAATGACTTGCTCGGGCTCACACAGCTGGTCAATACAAAAGCTAGGAATAAAACTCAGGTCTCCTGGCTCCCAGCTGAGTATTCTTTTCACTAGATTGCATTTCTTCCCGGTCCTAGCAGCTGTTCAGTGCTATTCCCATCACCAACTTCACAGAGTTGCAAATGAGGACAAGCCACTGTGAAGAAAGCACAGACCTGCTGAGCATGTGTCAGGTACTGTTCTACCTTCTACTTGTCACTTCTCATCCAGATGATGAGATAATATGATTAGGTGAGTTGGGAATTATCAAGATTCATTCCCCATCCATATTTTCATATCACAGCCAGAGCCAGAGATTGCTGGCAATCAGTGAAGCGCATGTAGAGTGGCCAATTCAATTCCCTGGGACCCATTTTTAATTCTCATATTGAAAAATCTGATCCTGCCTTTCCTTGTGATTTCAAAAGGCTTCCCGTAGTACTTCTTTGAGATCTCTCTTGCTCCACATTTAACTGTGGAATGACTGTCCAATCCCACTCCGATACAGATGGTAAGACTGCTTCCTACCTCTTGCCGGAATTTTGGATCCTGTTTGCCTTCTGGAAGAAAAGGCATGATTACTGATCATTGGCCTGAATATTTGCTCATTTATACCAGTTTTACATGCATCTAACCCAGTAACTTCATAGAAGCTACTCCCATTTTAAAGCAGTGTAAGGGCTTCTCTAAAGTAGGAAAGTCTCCCTGGCCTATCTGCTTCCCTGTATTATTACTATTTAACATTTGTATTGTGGTAGCCTAGAAGCCCATCAGATCAGACTTTGCACTGTGTAGACGTAGTAAATGACAGTTGTGGCACCAGTCCAATATGGTGCACTGGTACAAATTGCCAGGTAACCTACAGGGTAATCTTACTGATGCAAGCTTTAACATACACCAGGGCAGTGCATTCACAATGGTTAGTGGCCACATGGAGTCAAAAATCTTCAGTATAGACTGGGCCTAAGTGAGATCTGAATTTGACCATAGGCAAATGCAGCAGCCTCTCTGTATTCAGCGCCACACTATGCTTCCGATGAGTCCAGAGTCCTACGTGTCTGTCTTTAGATTGCAAGATCTTTGGGACAGGGACTGTCTCACTTGAATATGGCACACATAAAAGCATCGGAGTCTCTTTTGCTGTAGGAGGCCGTTCCACCCATTTCAGAAGTGCCATGGGTGGCTGTCTTCTCTTTCTCTCTGTCCTGGGTCCTCATTGGGAGCCAATGACTGTCATAAGTCATTCCTTCTATCTGGACTGTCCTCTGCAGATGAGTAGGGAGGTTAGATTAACATTGCAGCCTAGGAGCTGAAATGTCCCTGAGAAAAGAATGGGCATTTCTGCCAGGCCCCCCAATTTAGAGACAGTTTTTTGACTGGATGCTGCTTTTCCATTGCCTCTCTAGTGTTTCAATTACAGTCTAATGTCCTTCACCTGACCTCTCTGCTGACACATCGCGACCATCTTATATTTCATCAAGTCCAGGATCTGGTCCCTGCTCCGAATAATCTAACCCAAATGCTCTCAGCCTCTGACAGCAGAAGGAAAATAAAAGATTTTATATCAGACTCTATCATGCATCAGCTTATCAACTTCCTTTTGGGTATTGGGAGGAAACAATTCACTGAATTATAAAACACTTTCAAGTGCCCCGAATCAGTGCTGTCTGTTTATCTCCTCACACTTGGACACAACATATTAATTAAACACAGTGTTTGTGGTCCATATTTTAGTCCTTGGTGCTGAGACTGCTGCCTATCACACCGACCAGTATTGCCTTTAGGTTCCTTGCATTCCTCTGTATCCATCTGTTGCTTCTTTTCTTGGGCCACATCGACACTACAGGTCAGCTAGCAGCGTAGCGATGGTAGCACAGGGATGGGAAATGGAGGCACAGCTGAGCCATGCTGAAGGTATACCCACAGGTTCCATGTCATTCTCTCCTAGCCCGGCTCAGCCATTCCTCCATTATCACTGCTACGCTGTCATTTATATTTGTGCTCGCTTTGAGAACTAGTGTAATGATACTTGCAGAAGCAGGGGCATCACAGCTCTAGCTCAGCATGTAGACATCAGCCTTATACTTTAATTGTAAATTCTTTGGGCCAGGACTGTCTGTTCTATGTCTGTAAACTATCTAGTGGAATGGGTGCTGGTCTGTGACAGGATTCCTAGTTACTACTGGAGCAATAAATGAATTTATAAACACACTACCATGTTTCCATTCAGTGACCGAGGCTCGCATATTTCTCAGTTGTAATGGTCCTTCCCTACTGGGTTCCATTGAGTTGTTTAAAGTAGGACTGGATGAATCAACTTTTTGGAAAGCACTGGACATTCAACAGCTTCAGTGTCATTGGCTATGTCTACACCTGCTAAAATTAGTTCGAATTAGTTAATTCGAACTAATTTTAGTTAGTTTGAATTAGCTTAATTCGAACTAGCATGGCCACACTGGAATGTTAGTTCGAACTAAGCAAGCACTTGCTGAGTTCGAATTAGCGATCCCCATTCATTTCAATGGCCGGTTAATTCGAACTAAGACATTAGTTCAAATTAACATGGTCACATTGGTTAATTTGAACTAGGTAGTTCGAATTAACCCCTTAGTTCGAATACCCTATTCGAACTTATTAGTTTGAATTAAGGAAGCCCTTAATTCGAACTAACTAAAGCCTAGTGTAGCCATGACTTTAGTTAGTTTGAATTAAGCCTCCTTAATTCGAACTAACTTGTCAGTGTAGACATAATTGCGAGGTATTCTTTGTATTAAAAAACCAACACACTTCCCCCATTCATTTAAAAAATGGACTCAGTAGGAGTTCCTCATAACTTGGGAGGGTGGTAAGTGGATAGAATTCAGCCAAATGAGTAGATCTCTCTCTCTCTCTCTCTTACATTCACATAGTCCTAGAAGCATTTCACCATTACCAGCTCAAATGAGGATGAATTCAACTTTTGTCCCTTTCTGCATTGTCTGCAAAATCATAGCCAACATTATGTGGGCTGACTCAATTATTAAAAATCATGTGTACATATGGCAAGCTACCTTAATGAAGATAAGCGCAAAGAGTGCAGCTGAGCATACACAGCTTGCAGTGCGGTCTTGCAGGTCAGAACCGATGCCAACCACCTGCAAAGACTCAACCACACAAACAAAAATAATTCATGGGCAGTGATGCAACTTCATAAACTGTCTCCAAGGAGTTCCGGTTGGCATTAATAATATACCAAAGAGGAGTGAGATGGGGTGGCAAGGAGGGCCATAGGGAATGGGAGAGGACTGCAGGAAGTGGAGGATTTGATTGCCCGTTCAATCATAGCAATCAATTTCAACCATAATAAATAAAAACAAAATAAAGAAGTGATAACATGGCAATGAAGCCTCATTACCTTGCTCAAGAGGGAACTGCAGCTACTTTGCTATGTAAACCATTTTCATTCCAGCTAAGTGTTTACCACTTGCATCTATGGGGAAAAGTTCAGGGAGTGGTGATTGGATTTGAAGCAGCAAAACACATACATGGGCTGATTAATACAATCACAGGCACTTCACATCCTCTTCCCTTCATCCCCATAGCTCACTCTTCTTTTCACCCATCTGGAGGAGAGGAGAGTATGTATGGCCCAAGTTTCAATCATACCATTTGTGTTCCAAGGAGCGATTTAGTTTATAGTGTAATCCTCACCTAGGAAGGAAAATAATTTCTGACATTAGGACAGAGACAAGTTTTACGGGCAGCGGAGCTGTGCAGACAGCCCAGTGAATCATGTTATGCGGAGTTGGCAGGACAAGTCCGGGCACAGAAAGAAAATGTTCCCCATGCAAAAAACAATCATTGGGGGAGTCAGGGTCAGAGGAAAAACAAACCATAACCAGCTGGATTTCACTGTATGAAAGGAGATTTATCTGCAGGAGACTACTTTGCATGGTGGTGGTTGGGAAAAGGTTAGTTTCCAACCAACTGTCTAGGAGTTCAGATACCTTGGTGATGAGTAAGGTATATGAACAGAGAGAGAGAGAGAGAGAGAGAGAGAGAGAGAGAGAGAGAGAGGTGATTTTTGTCATACATTAGGATGACTGAATAATGTACTCAATAAATTTAGCCTCTTTTCCTGCTCTTAGAACATCCTCAAACAGAACTCATTCATAGTGACAGGCATTTGGTCCAGTGGCTAGCATAATGCCCTAGGGCTCTGGAAACCTCCATTCTAATTCTGAAACTGACTAGCCTTTTGACTGTGGCAAATCACACCTCCATTTCCTTTCCCATCGGGTGAATTATAAAGTCTTTGGGGCAGGAGTGTCTCCTACTATATGTTGGCAAAGTGCCTGCATAATAGCGCCACAATCAAGCTTTGGGTCATTTGGTGCTAGGGTAATACAGAACTTTCATTGTCATTTCCTTGAACATGTTCATTCTCGTGAGAATAGAGAGATGTAGTTCTAAGAATTAACCACAAACTCCTCTGATTGTTTTTGCTTTTCAGACTGTTTTTTTTTAGTTATGTTTGGTCTCATGAGTTACATGGCATCACTTCTGTTGCCTGATTGGGCTAAGAAAGTGAATGAGGTTGGTTCTGATCCCTGACTGCAAGCACTTCTGGCATAGTGTCACAGATCCACAAGTCTGTTGCTCTGGAACAGTCCTTAGGAGGACTTCCCTCAGTGTGCTGGCCTTCCCCTTCGGGTCTCACTCTTTCACTTGGCTTCACCATCTCCTTAGACCGAACCTGAGAGCCTTCAGCACCCCTACTTTACACCAAGTTCCATTCAGTGAGTCCACCTGAACTGGACACCTGAGAGAGATCTACACCCACAGAGTATCTATAGTGACTCACAGATAACATAGTGAAATCAGTAGGTTTAACACAGTGCAGAAAGTCCTTGGTTAACGCAGGGAACAGAAAGTTATGGCATGGTCCATCTTGGTCAGCCCCGAGCCTCTGACCCCTTTTTTGTCTCAGTTCAGGAAACTCGCCAGCTTCCAGCAGGCCACCTTAATAACTCCCAACCTGGACCTCCTCAGTCCTTTCTTTTTGTTTTCAGGCAAACACAGCTGGTTTTCTGCAGAGGGATGAGCCATTTATGGGCATTAGTTGCTAGCTATCAAATATCCAGACAATTGGAGTGGCCACTGTCTTTTTGGACTATGCATGAACATGGACCCTAGGCCTCAGATGGTTTTGTGTCAGTCACACCTGTATCTCTTGGTATCTGCAAAGAGAAAACAACCTTTCCCCACCATCTATTTAACTATGCAGCACATAAAGCACACATGGCATTCAGACAAAATATTACACAAAATTCCCACTCCATCACACCCAGAAATTCATGAGTCCAAATGGAAATTTTGGTTCCTATGAATAATCACTCAGGTAACTCTGTGTTTTATTGGCAGGAAAGATCACAGAGAGCTGATCTCAATCACTCAAACAATTGAGGAAAGTGGAAACCCAAAAGAGGAGTGAACATAATTGTTTAAAAATTAGAATAAATATTAATGGCGGGGGGGACTCTACTATTTTCATAGCCCTGATATCCATTTACTAATTTCTTGATTAAAATGAAAATGGAAACATTCTCAGCAGGTCCTTCATCTCATGCCAATTTAATGGTGAGACTGCCATTACAAAGCGAATGACACATTTGCTGCAGGAAATTTGACATGTTTAAAGTTATTTGCACATTGAATGAAGCTCATTCATGTTCCACTTGGCCAGAGCTAGCTTCCTGTGCCCAGAAGATAGAACGTTAAAGGAAGCAGAAATATCTTATTAGTCGCTATGGCACCTCCGAAATATAGATGCAGGAAATCACTGAAATACAGTCATTGTTGGGGTTCAATGCCACAGCCATTCTGCATTGTCCTAGCTTCACAACAGTGTCCTAATAAGGGACAGAGAGGAAATGAAAATCTGAAATGAAAGGAGGCAGTGGCATCTGCAGCTCCAAAGTATGAGCAACACCAATACAAGCACAAGCAAAGAAATGGACCTGCCTGCTGCCTCATTGTTGAGATTAGTTGTCAGTCCTAAAATTAACAATGGGCAAAGATACAGGCTTCAGGAAGTAATTTTTGGCTAGAGTTGAGTGGGAAACAGTTTTCCCTTCCTGTGAAAATTTGAAAGATTTCAAAATCTTTTCCCCTTCTGCATCAGGATGAAACTCAACCTTTTTCAATATTGTTGGCAAAAGAACGGTACAAAAAAGGCATGTAATCTATTGCTGAAACAGGGCTCTGTACCAGGTGACTGGAAGGTAGCTAATGCAATGCTATTTTTTTAAAAAGGGCTCCAGAGGTGATCCTGGCAATTATAGGCTGGTAAACGTAACTTCAGTGCTGGGCAAATTGGTAGAAACTAGAGTAAAGAACAGAATTATCAGACACAGAGATAAACCTGATTTGTTGGGGAGAAGTCAACACAGCTGTTGAAGGGAAGTCACACCTCCCCAAGCTATTAGAATTCTCTGAAGGCATCAACAAATATGTGGAAAAGTTAATCCAGTCGATATAATGTACTTTGATTTTCAGAAAGCCTTTGACAAAGTCCCTCACCAAAGACTGTTAAGGAAATTAATTAGGTCTGGGATAAGCGGAAAGGTCCTTTCAGAGCTCAGTAACTGGTTAAAAGATAGGAAACAAAGGGTAGGAATAAATGGTCAGTTTTCACAATGGGGTTAGATAAACAGCAGGTCACTTAAGGATCTGTACTAGGACCAGTGCTGTTAAGCATGTTCATTAAGTATCTGGAAAAAGGAGTGAAGAGTGAAGTGGCAAAGCACACAGATAGATGATACAAAATTATTCAAGAGGGTTAAGGCCAAAGTGGACTGCAAAGAGTAACAGGAAGATCACACAGAACTGGATGACTGGGCAACAAAATGGCAAATGAAATGCATCATTGATAAATGCAAAGTAGTAAAGAAACTGGAAAAATAGTCCCAGCTAAAGACTCCTGGATTTGTAGTCAGTGAAGAACTGACAATATTTTTGATTATTCTGCAGCAGTTTTCATTTTTTTTTGTCTTCCGAGTCAGCCGAAATAAGCTCCTGTTGATTAAGTTGAAAGTCTCCTCTCAGGCATTTTATAAATCTGTTTCAGTTGGTTAGTGAACAGTATTTTCTTTAAACAAAGCAAAACAAAACATTGACCCCAGCTTTAAAACACTGGCTGGCTCAACAGTCTAATGACCAGCTGGAACTCAGCTTCCAGACCGCTCTCAGATTTAATCCTGCCCTGAGTTTCACATATGGAGAGTCTAGCTTGATTGTTTCTTTACCTCCCCCTTTGTATAGCTTCCACTTATATGAAATAGGTTTAAATAAAGCACTGAGTATTCTCTATAATGAGGGAAGCATTTGCCCTCATGACCATTCAGCAGGAAAGGGTCAAAGTCTCAGCTGGCATAATTCACCACGGCTCCTCTGAAGCCACTGAATCACCAACAAATCTTAGGTTTCCCTTGGAGGGCTTCTATGGAAATACTGACATAATTCAACCATGCTTAGTTTAGGAGATCTATTGAGATCCCAGCCCAAGGTAGGATTGACTGCAGGACCTTCCAGGGTCCTTGCACCTTTATTTCTTTCACAGACAGTCACATTCTAGGTTAAAAGGTTTGGGGAAGGAAGGGAAGAAGAGTAAACATGATTCAGTATATGTATCACCTGTTGCTATGACTACTCCTAAGCTCCTGATTGGCTGAGGTTCTTTGCAGCTGGCAACAATTAAAAAAAATAACTTCTCATATTTCCATATTTTATTTTTATTGGTATTAAAATAAAATTAAATCATTCCATTGATAACCAGCCCGGAAAGTGAACGGGTACAACGTGGCAACAGCCAATTAAAAAAAAGATGTAAAATATGCTCCTTGGGTAGGATCTCCACACACCCCCAACCTCCAAGGCTGGCAACCCTGCTGAGCAAAATGTGGGGAGCTAAGAGAGAAGTTTAGTACCAGGCCATCTTCTCCCACAGAAGCAGAGGAGCTGTTCAACCCTGAACAAACATTGTTGGAAAACACAAACAACATTACAGAAGGGGAAATACATATTCAGCAGAACAGCCATTTGAGCCCCTTCCTGTCCACTTGCTGGAGATACAGTGAAATGTTAGAAACTGGGCAAGTTGGGAGGTGATGCCAGAGAAAGCAAAAATGTGACTGGGGTTTTAAATCTTTTGTGATGGTTCTGCTCCCCCCACCCCTCCATACAATTCAAAGGTAAAATGTCCACTGATTTCCAGAGAGCCTTTAACACATAACTGTGGAGAGCCCCAGAATCTGTGTACTCTGCACCTACTTAGGTATTTTTGATGAAAAAAAACGTCCGTTCGCTGACCCCAAGTTTACCTGGGCAAAACAACCCTGACTCCCTTATAAACAAGTACAAAATTATTCTACAATAAGCATGGCAAACATGACCACTGATGGTGACGTCATGGCTGCGTTTGGGTCTTTAAGTAAGTGGGGAGAAGAGGTTGCAATATCATTATGACTGGTGCTTGGGTACACCAAACATCTAAGGAACCAGTAGTGTGCAGAAAGAGGGAGGTTGCAAAGGCCCCAGGTTTATCACCTGACTGCCCATTCTTGAAAGAATGCTGGTCTGTGAATGATTAGAGACTTTGCAAGAGAGCCCCTTTTGCATGTGAAATGTTCTGGGAACAAGCACTGGAAGTCACGACTATAATCAAAGTCCCAAAAGACACAGCTAAAAAGAATCTCTCAGAGTCCATCTACACAGCCAAGAGAAACCCCTAGATGGCCCATGCCAGCTAACTCGGGCTTGCGAGCTGTTTCACTGCTGGGGCGATGTCCAGGCTTGGGCTGGAGTCTGAGCTCTGGGATCTTCCCATCCTGCAGGGACCTAGAGTTGGGGGCCAGCATGATTCCAAACATCTACAGAGCAGTTAATCAGTCTGACTCTGCATCTCAGAAGCTTGAATTGACTAGCACCAGGCCAGCCGTGGCTTTTTCTTTGCTGTGTAGACATACACTCAGACACATGGAAAAATAAACCTGAGCTCAGATTAGACTCCATCCATTCCAACTCTTCCAAAATGTCCTATTCTCATCATTGTTAGCTCCATGCTTTCATAGAAGGATATTTTATTAGTCTGATTTTCCCCCAGAAAGGGATTTGAATTGAATGGTCAGATACGAATGTTGGACTCTCTGGAGGTTTTATTCTGTAGGAGGCAATTAGCATATGGATGAGATGGGAAGACTTTATGGTCTTCTGTGTTTCCTAAAAAGCCTTTTCACTGTGGAAGTAACTTTTGCATGTGAACTTCTAAAGCTGAAGCCAGCTGATTGGCAAGTCTTTAAACCTCTCCACCCCTTTCCTCATCACTACCCCCAGTCTCTAAGGGCATGTCTACACTAGCAATTTAGGTTGACTAAGGACCTTTAAGTCGACCTAAATTACTCCATGTCTACACCTTAAGCCTTAAATCGACTCCTTAAGTCAACTTGAGGATGGTGTGGACAGGGAGTGACACTTAAGTCAACTTAACAAAGTGGACTAAGTCAACTTAACTTTAAATCGACTTAGTCCACTTTGTTAAGTCGACTTAATAAGGTCAATTTAAAGTTGATCTTATTAAGTCAACTTAACAAAGTCGACTTAACTTTTTCTAGTGTAGACATACCCTAACTTAGCCCAGCCCACTGAAAGGTAGGGAAATGAGGCTGAAGATCTGCCCTCTTTCATGATGTTTCTTGAATTAATTCACAAGACATCAGGTTCAGAGAGAAGGAGAAAGAAGTCTTCTCTAACGGTACAGTGAACCTTGCCACACCGTCCTACCAATGCACCTCAGTAAAGATATAGGCATACCCGCTGTAGGAATTATTAGGGACCTATTCTATTTGATCTTTTCTGAGACTGCTGGCAGCTGAAATAGGAGATCTGTTTGTTATATATTGCAGACACCTGGTCTTTGTACAGATGTGGCGTACACAATCTTACAGGCCAGGTGTTCTCACTTTCTCAATCCTTCCCCATCTGCCCAAACAGCAGAATAAACCCTTACAGTATAGGTGTAGCCCAGCATGAACAGTTCTGAATCACCTGTCTTTATTGAACTGAATGTGTTTGAAAAAGCCATTGCTTCAAGCTGTAGTTCTATAATGATGACTTTTGCATTTAGTGCACAATCATTTTTCTTCAAAGGGAACAAAAAGACTATTGGATTTCCTTGCGAAAAACAACTCTGCCAGCTTGTCGACGGGTCAGGGAAGGAGCTTTGCTCCAGGGGCTGGATTTATCCTCTCTTTGCAGCTGGCCATTCCTTGGATTTTAAATATTTACCAAATTTGCATTTTTCACTGGAGTTAAGGCTTTCTTTAGAGAAAATGTTGGTTGTAGAGAATACGCAGGCAGTGAAATTTGATCCAATCAGTGCCGATTGGCCATATTTCCCATTTGTGCTGCTGCTGTTCCTTGGAATGCAACACAGTGTTACATCACACCTGGGGCATTCAGTGGTGATTATGGTGTTCAGTGCATTTAATGAGTTACCTACTGGCGAATGGATCCTATGGGAGCCAGGACCAAGGCAGTAGCAAGACACGTAACATCTATCAACACAACAAACTGGTATCATCCAGTGGCTAAGATACAGAAAGAAAAGGTTTCCACAGATAACAGCTCATCACATGCTTTCATTTATGTTTCAACATTGGCTCAAGTATGGCCCGTAGGTGAGTCTCAACTCTTGGATCAAAACAAACTAGAGGAGAGGGAATATTTGTACTTTCTGCCCTTAGATGAAGTAAGCTGTTGGACGTGGTAGGTGAAGGGGTCAGAACGTTTGGTCATGGATAATGGGAGTGGAAACAATAATAGGACAGTGCTTGTATAGGACTTTACTTCTTCAAGGCTCCTTATAATTGCTAGTTAGCACGTTAATTGGTTACTGATGGAGTTAATATGGCAGCATTTTCTCCCAATCTGAGTCAAATGCTTTTGTGTATTTCACCCACCCAAACATAGCCCATATGAAAAGAGATGGCTCATGGGACTAGACTGACCTTCGTCTCTAAGTCACCTGTTCAAATTGAGGCCAGGTCTGTAATGATTCCAAGTTCTTACAATACAACAGCTGTGTGGTGCCCTATGCAGTTAGTGAATTAGTGGGGCTCAGACCAGTTCCTAGTGAACAGGTCTTCTTTTGCATTTAGGACTACTTCTCCCTACTTGCTGGCAGGCTAGTGAGAACAGTGAGGATGTAATGGGAGCGTAAGACTCGACTCCATTCTCAGCTCTAGAAGACAAGGGCCCTGCTAGCTGAAATGGTGTCTGCTATCGGTGGTGCACCTGCATTGTGGATACATAGAGAGAATTTCACTTCAATCCGGTACAATCACCTACATTAAATTCACAAAGAAAATGAAACAAGGAAGATTCTTGTTTCCAAAAGAGCCCTTTAAATTAGCCAGTTGTGGAGTTCATCATTGAGACCATGGACTGAGCCAACATAATTAATGGCCGGATGGATTGCTGGGTAAATCCTGGCTGACATCAAAGTGATGGCTCTACTGAGCTGGAAGAGTTACTTTCCCAATCCTGGAACACAGGGTAGGCTTTGAGATGAAATCACATCCAGATCTCTTGGGCTTGGCCATAGCTTTACACCCATAAGAACTGAGAAGCAACACAGTGGAACACTTGCACTTCGTAAGTGCAGTTTGGGGAGCCAAAGTTGATGGAGGAAAGCTGTTCGCTCAACTTAACGCAGAGCTGGAAGGTGAAAGCTGACTCAGAAGAGAATGTGAAATCTTCAGACTGGTGCAGACACTTTCTGCTGATTGCATCACACTCAGTTTCCTCAGTAGGAAGCTCGGGCCCTATTTGCATGAATTTCACATCCCTTTCTTTGGCTGAGAACACACTGTTTGGCTCGATGGACAGCTCCTTTCTGACTCACTGCTCTAATTATATTTTACAGCTGGCATATGGTACTTGTGTCAAAGCTGGTGGGTAAAAGTCTACGGAAAAGCAGCAGCTTTTTATAGTTCTCCCCTCATTTCCCCCACACCCTCTTCAGTTCAATTTTCCAGGTACTAGTAAGTCTGAAGAGAGAGGTTCAGAAACTCTGTGCTGCCTGCTTTTGACTAAGGGATGACCATACTCTACTTATTCCTTTATTTTTCATTTCCAGACAGAACTTCTTAGATCCTGGCCAGTAAGCAGGAGGGGGTGGGGGTGGGGGGCTTTGTGGTTTGTCCAGTTCAGTGGCACCTGTGTCACATATTAGATGGAGGTTTTCCTTGTAAGCAAGTAACCAGAGTGATGCTAGCCACTTTGAGAGAAGAGAGGAGGAGGTCAAGGCACCTGTTATAGTGTGCTTTGATTCTGAGGACCAGCACCTATATTGACCTATTTGGAACTGCTCCTGGTCTGCTCTACATTGCACCACTGATACAGGGTCTTTAATGGGCCCTGCCTCAGTGGAGGATAATCGTATCAAAGGTCGACTCAGGCACATCCTCTCCACCAATCCTTGACACACATCCTTTGTCAGTGGGGATAGGATGAGGAGGAAGACCTGCATTCAGCACAATTACACCCAGGGGAATTCACTGCGGGGAATTGGTGGTCAAATTATGGCCCCTTTGCTCCACTGTTAGGGCTTGGATGGGCTGCCACTCTTTTGAAGCTCTCTCCCCAGCCATTCATCAGAGCTGTGCTGTACAAACATCCTCTCCAGCATTCTTGGGAGGGAGTGGCGAGCATCTCCCCCTTCTACAGATAAGGAGGGCGCAGAGGTATGAAGTGACTTGCCCAAAGCAGTCAATGTCAAAGCTGGTGTAGAGCTCAGGAATGCTTGGGTTGCCAGCCTCATCCTCATGCCAATCTGCTTCTCTCCTATGGCTTGGTTCAGCTCAGTGGAGGTTGAGACAAAATTATTCCTCAGCTATCCCCAGGTATAAGCCACAACAGGATTTCAGCTGTTCACACCCAGGCAGATCTAGTGGGGGAAAGAGGGAGGGAGGGAGGGAAGCTGGGCTGAAACAGTAGGACCATAGCCTGGCAAGCAGAAGGATGTGATCTCTCATTTAACTGCACTAAATGACAAATTGTGTACAGATGAGGCTGTCCCCTGGGTAGGCCAAGAACGTGAATGTTTCTCATTTCATGAGACTGTTGACAGAAGAAGGAAGGGGAAGGGGTGTGTTCAAGATGCTTTCTAGGACTGTACGGTGGCCATCTTCTCCATTTTCACATGAACGTTAATGTAATATTATTCTTTGTCCTCGGTGAAGTTAAAATGAAAAAGGAAAGACTCAGGAGGTTGGCTGGGAGACAAATGCTGTTGCCTTTCACTGGTTCATTTTCAATACTCAGAGGGCAATTTGAAGGTGGCTTTTATGTCATGGTGACATTTCAATTTTTCTGGGGTTTTTTTTGTTTGCTTTATTTTTAAACAATACAGCCAATTCAGTATAAATTTGCAAACTGTTTTTTCAACTGCATTTTTCAGTGAAAAACAGTTTCATTTGAATAATTTCACCCTGCTCTACTGACGAGGGCTGCATTTGAATTAATGACACAAAAGTTGGAAAAATCTTTACATTTTCATCACCTCAAAACTTTTCTGTTATTGTGCATTTGAGATAACGCCATTCCTAGGGCTACAGAGAGGAACCAGAAGTTCTCCAAAGGGAACAGATTCTGAAAAATGTAGAATTTATTTGTCCTCCTGGTAATAAAATATTTTCAAAGTAGTTCATTAAATGAGAGGCAAAATTTCCTCATTAGTAGTCAGTAACGCATTTTAGGCAACATGTCTTGTTAATAGTTGTTTTGTCTTTAACGACTTTTACTAATATCAAAGATGGTTTTGTTTATAGGGTTTTATTATTTGCCTATTAAACCACTGGTAAATAAAAATCACACATTAAATCTTTCTCCTGAGTAAAATGAAGCCTGTAAACATGCAGATTTACACCCATATATACAGGGGTATGAGCTTTAGGTAATCTTTTAGATATCCTGGACCCAGGATATTGAGTGCTTTGAAGAAAAGGACCACGCTCTTAATAACCTCCATTATTAACATGTAGTTTTCATATGGAGAAAGGGCACCTATTCACTTTGTGGATAGAATCAGGTATGGTTGAAGGCAAAAAATCAGAGCTTTGTTTGAGACCTGTGGAAAACATTCCCCTAAACTGTATTAGGAGTCAGAGAGCTGACCCATTGGTCCATTGTGTACTCTAGTGCATATGGATACAAAAAAGACCATAGTTCAAGATCTGGGACTGAAAATGGGAAAATTGCTTGTGAAAATTTTGGTGAATTTAGAAAATGAATTTCAGTTATGTCCATTTGCTCCAAGTGTGCAATCACACATTGCAAGCGTAATTTTTGTTTAGATGATGCTTCCTATCTCGTCCTGTTGAGCTAGAGATGTCAAGGGGCTACAGAGTCTCCTGGAGGATTTCAGGGGCTTCTCCTAAGAGGGAACTGAATTATATTGCTAGCACCCAATCTAAAATAGTCTTAGCGTTCAGAAGCCAGAGGACAATGTTGGAATAAAATCTAAGAGTGAGTGTTAGAATGTAGGAAATGGTGTTGAAGGAAAATAAATTGAGGGTACAAACTTCAACCATAGCTTAGTTCACTATGGTGTTGGTTGGTCCTTTTGTCTTTATGAGAGTCACTCAGGCTGATCAGAAAGTTATCTGCATGGCTCTGTGTGACACTCAGATTCCTGCCCCAAAAGGTACTGAACATCCATTCCCACAATGGGAAAAAAGGCTCACATTTTAACGTCAGGTTTTCCATTGTCCGTTGTAACATAGATTAAAACCCCCAACTTTATCTAAGAGAAAGCATGCTGAGCTGAGTGTAAATCATAAAGGATATAACCGTCTCTTCCATTCACAATTAGGGGGAATGATGTCACTGGCTTAGACTGGCAAGAAAGAAGTGTTCCTTTGTTAATGGAACTTATATTTTCCTCTCAGTGTCTTTTTATTTACTCTTCTTAATGCACTGTTCCAAATAGTGTATGTTTTGCTTCTCCTCAGTCAGTAAATTCCTTCCCTCTGAGCTGAGCATGTCTCTCTAATGGAAGATCTGAAGTGATATTTCTGGAAAGGTCCAGAGGTTACAACATTTCATGACTGTTACTTTTTGTGCCAGGCACGGCAAAGAGGAACTTTAAGTAACTTTAAACTGATGGGTTGAGGCATTGGGCATGTTTTCATCTGCCAGTGTTCCTCTGAAGGGTGTTACCTGGCATAGTCAGAGCTGTCCCTATTTAGTGTGGATAGTCTGATAATACAAGGCATAAGATATGCTGTCCTGAGCTGAGCACAATGACTATCCTTCTCTGCATCCTCCAAACTCAAAACACTTTACAAGCATGTATTAATTAGGCCTCAAGCATATCCTTGTGAGGTATTATAATTGCAGATTAAAAATAAAGCCAAACAGCAGAGATGTTAAGTGATTTGCCCAAGGCTACAGGGTAATAAATACATCTTCTGCTCTAAATGTCAAAACAACATGGCCATAACATTCCACAGTCTGGCAGCTTTCACTAGCTGCTCCCAAAAAAGAACAAAGAGCAAATAGCACCTACCGGAATTTTAGAGCTTTCCTTTGACTGGCTACCGTGGCATAAGGGTCTGTGATGGGGAAAAGGAGAGGTGATGGTAAATGTAGGAAGTGAATGAGCCAGCAGACCTGTTCCTAAGTTACAGCTCTTTGGCCTTGCTGAGCTGATTTATTGATTAAAACACTAGATTTGCAAAAAGACCTTTCAGGATGCACCATCTCATTTTCAAAATAATAACCAACGAAAGGCCCCAGGGGCAGGGGAGAAAATGAGAAACATTCACACATTCAAAAGTGCATCAAAATAATCACTGCCATTTTTAAGAAGTGCAGAAACACACCAAGAAGCAACAGCGGCAGCATCACCAGCCAATCGACAAGCTCTCAGACACTCTGGGTTCCGCAAGAGCAAAGAGGTGAAATCAACACAAGTCACACTCTGGCAATCAATATTTCATTATCAATCTGTTATTGTTTGAATGAGCTTCTACTTCAGGTTCTTAGCAGCAGACAGTAAATCTTGCAAATCTGCAAGGCTCTTGGATGAGAAAGCAATTTTTTGTTCTTCGTCTTTCTGAGATTTGGCCGATGGGGTTGCCTACTCCTATTCCAAGTAGACTGTATAGTATATTTCAAATCCACTTTCAATTATGCCATGTTATTCCATGCCAGGTGAGTCAGAAGGAACCCATTAACATTTATGAGCCTGTGCAACATAGCTTGGTTCCCCCTCCAGGGCCGTCCCTGGGGGGCGGGCGAATGGGACGATCGCCCTGGGCCCCACGGTTATGCGGGCCTCAAAGCCCCCCCACGGCCACACTCTTCCCTACTCCGCGGGCCGGGAGCACTAAGCCCAGCCTCTGGGCTAGCCCTCCCCATCCCTGGGGCGGAGCAAGTGGCTGGGGCCCGCCTCCACGGCGGTGGCCTCAGGTCCCTGGCTGGGGCACCGGCTGCAGCAGCCTGGGATCCCACCTGCAGCCGGCTCCCTCCACTGGCGGCCCCCGATTCCGGCGCTGGGCCCGGAGCCGGCTCCCCGCCGGTGGCCTCAGCCTCCCCACCCGGGCTGGCTCCCTGGGGGTGTGGAGCTGCCGGCCTGCCCTCCAGCACGGGGGTGAGGGGGACGGGGCCCCGCCTAGGCCAGTTGGTCCTGGGCCCTGTTCCCCCCATGGGACAGTGCTGTCCCCCTCAGTTGGAGCCACTTAAAAGGACAGGCAGGGCGTACCAGTAACATGGATGTGGTGAGCACATGTGACTAAGGATGGCCATTCATTTTGCTTTTACATTCTGACTGGTGAGATTAGCTATGTCATCACAGAGAACCCAACTGGGAGGTAATCATGCACAGAACAGGAGGAAAGTGCAGCATACTCCTGATGCCCCCAAAGCACTCAGGATGCCACTATGCCCCCACATCCTATTCATGAATCTCCCACTATGTGAGTCAGTGTTGCTTAGCGTCTAGTGCACTAAACTACAACTCTGATTACCTGGGTCCTAGTCTTTACTCAGCCACTGATGTTAAATGTTCCTCTGTGCCTCAATTTCCCCATTAGTAAAATGGAAATAATGACACTAACCTTCTTGGTAAAGCACTCTGAGATCTATTGATATAAGGTGCTATATTATTAATTATTATTATTATTATTTTATACACAAAAAAGACAATCAAAGAAGTTTTCACCAGAATGCATGCTTAGTAAATTCGTGGATGACACCAAGCTGGGGGGAATGGTAGACACGCTGGACGGCAGGGACAGGATCCAGGGAGACTTGGACAAATTGGAACACTGGGCCAAAAGAAACCTCATGAGGTTCAACAAGGACAAATGAAAAGTCCTGCACTTAGGACAGAAAAATCCCATGCACTGCTACAGGCTGGGGACCGATCAGCTAAGTAGCAGCACTGTAGAAAAGGACCTGGGGGTTATGGTGGACGACAAGCTGGATATGAGCCAACAGTGTGCTCTTGTTGCCAAAAAAGCCAATGGCATATTAGGCTGCATCAGTAAGAGTGTTGCCATCAGATCGAGGGATGTGATAATTCCCCTCTATTCGACACTAGTGAGGCCACATCTGGAATACTGTGTCCAGTTTTGGGCTCCCCACTACAGAAAGGATGTGGACAAATTAGAAAGAGTCCAGCGGAGGGCAACAAAAATGATTAGGGGGCTGGGACACATGACTTATGAGGAGAGACTGAAGGAACTAGGCTTATTTAGTGTACGGAAGAGAAGACTGAGGGGGGATTTGATAGCAACCCTCAACTACTTGAAGGGGTACTCCAAGGAGGAGGGAGCTAAGCTGTTCTCGGTAGTAACAGAGGACAGAACAAGGAGCAATGGTTTCAAGTTACAACTGGGGAGGTCAAGGTTGGATATTAGGAAAAACTTTCTCACTAGGAGGGTGGTGAAGCATTGGAATGGGTTGCCTAGGGAGGTGGTGGAATCTCCATCTTTGAAGATATTTAAGGTCCGGTTAGACAAAACCCTGGCTGGGGTGATTTAGTGGGGATGGTCCTGCTTTTAGTAGGGGGTTGGACTAGATGACCTAATGAGGTCCCTTCCAGTCCTAAGATCCTATGATTCTAAGTCACCTTTCCCTACACAGTGAAGTCATTTACTCTTCAGATTTATTTTCTACGTGAGGCTGATTAATGCAGAAAGAATAAAGTATATTCAATTATCCAGTGCCAGTCTGCATGGTTGGAAAGGATTTCTGTTGGCAATATAAATTCTAAGGAAGAACATGCCTATTGTGGGTGTAGCTTTATGATATTTGAGGAGCATTAATAAACACAATCATCCAGGGCTATATTTTAAGGATTTCAATCTAGACAAAGTATGGGGAGTTTGATCCAGTTTCCTTCACCCCAGGATTTTAAGAGACACTTCTGACTTCCCAATTCCGTGCTTGGCCTCCCTGACTTTACGACGGTGGAATTAGTTATCATCCTAGGGCGGGCTCCCCTTCAAGCATGCTCCAGAATGACCTGTTTATCTGGAATGGCAAAGGCACATGATATGAAGTGATCAGTTGTGTCAGCACAGAAATGGTGATCTACTGTGCTAGGTGGTGAAGATTTCTTAAAGGGAAGGGGGCATGGGGTGAATGGGAAAAAGGAACAGAGAGCATTGATTCAAATGACACTGGATCTTGAATGTCTCTAACATGTAGATTAGTCATGTCTGTGGCAGGGTGCAGCAGCTAGGTTGATCTAGCTCCTGCTCCAGCACCCTAATCAAGAGTGAAGTGAGGCCAGCTGGGGGAGCTGGCTGGCCAGGGAGCTGATGGGGAGCAGCTGGTGGCTTTAGTTACCGGGCTCCATAAAAGCTCCCAGGGAGGAAACAGAAAGGGGGAGTGAAGAGGAATAGCCAGCCAAGAGTGAGTTGCAGATAACTGGGGCTGAGCTGGTAGAGTGCCTGGGACCAAGTGGCCTGTACAAATCTGTATATAGTTGGTGGGGGATTGCACAACACCATAAAGTGCACTGGTGACACTGGAAGCTGGAGTCTGCTTGTGCCTGGTGTGGGATCCAGCAGGGGAGATCAGGTGAGCCTGTTATAAGGTTCCCCACTCAGTTTTCAAAGCAGCATCTGTGGGGATTTACATGCCCACATAGGTTAAACTCATGGATGGAAAAAATAAGTTTTCTAGCGATAAAGGTGAAAACCAACCTTGCATCCCTATTTTTATGACTATTTTTAAGTACCAAATTAATTTTGAAACTCAGAACCAGGCAAGACTCTAATCAACTGCCTGAACACCTTGGCCTTTGAACCTAATTTAAGACTAAACCAACTCTTGCACATAGTCAAGATGATTGAGTTGGAATAATTTTCTGAGCCAAACAAAACAACAACCTTGGCTTTTACAGGAGGAAAGAAAGCTCACTACACACATATTTCTGTCTTTGTTCAGTTATTTATTCCCTTTGTCTTTCAACATCCAACAATCAAAGGTATTAAAAGGATTAAAAAGCACACACACACACACAAAGTGATGACTTAATACATCAGAGCAAGTGTGATGCCAAGCAGAATGGAAGCCAAGGAAAGTGACTGTTTCATATTAAAGTGTCAAAGCCAACATGTAAAGTAGTTAGCATGACAAGAAGTGGATCCCTGGAAAAACAATTGCAATTCAGGATAAAAGCAGAACAAAATGCCTACATCAATTCCTTACAGACATCACATTCTAAACCATTGCATGCTCCAGGGCCATTTCATCAAAGCGTGGCCCTTCACTGAATTACAGTGGTCCTTTTCTCATGGTCTCATATGGTGCTAGGGGGCACTATGTTGCAGAGCCTGGCATTTGGGGGATCAATAAGTAGCGTGACCTCCTCTTGCTCCATCAGTGCGGTATCTAAGCCCATCCCAGTACAGTGCTATCCTGCTGGAGGTATTGGTAACCCCACCCCCACTCCCCATCTTCGAGTCAATGAATGAACCCACAGCTCTTTCTGCACAAAATGGACGTCGACGCTAGTGTCCTGGCCTCACTGAAAATTCCCGTGGCGTGCCATTAAGAAGCCAAATATATTTAGTAAAAGGCATCCCAGACAGTGGTGATGTAAGTATTTGTTTGAGTGACTTGTGAGTTTTCAAAAGATCGTATATGGTCCAATGAGAAATGTTCATAAGGGTCTGGGACAAGAAGGAGTTACTAGGCTGGGGACCAGGGCTATAGTGGCCAACCTGGTTTTATAGGACAGGAGGAGAATCTCAAATGGGAACAGTCCCTTTTCCCCTTTTCCACATTTTGAAAGAGAGCTTGCTGGATGTTAATAAATACCTACCAAAGGGGTAGCCGTGTTAGTGACCAAAAAAGTGAATTGAATTCATGAACAATTTCACTAAATAATTTCTAACAAATATATTCAAGAAAATCGAGATCTGGCCATGGTTATTCCTCAAAGAGAAAAGAGAAAATGTATTAAATGACTTATTTGTTATGAATTATTGACTCAGGTCTAGACCCTGCTTAAGAGTATCCAAGGGACTCTTTGGGTGCTTAAAATTACTCCTGTGCTTAAATGCTTTGCTGGGTTGAGGTCTCAGGTCAGACTAATGAATCACAATATTGAATTTTGATGCCTTGATTTAAGCAGCTCCCAGTCACCTGGGACATAGCAGTAGGTTTACAATAGAACATCATACTGTTACTCAACAGTGTCTATCCACTACAGTGCATTGCACAACACACGGTGTTGGGACATTAAATTGGATGGTTGATTTCTTGCCATTTCATCTGGCAACCAGCTCCCAGGGACTGTTATCCATGTATAGCATAACAGATCATCATCAATGCTCGCCAGCTTTGTAATACAATAAATCTAGGAGTAATACATTCTCTACCAGGCACCTAATAAATCTATGGAGAATTCATAGTGCTTTCGTTACCCAGAAACATACTTCACTCCAATGTCTGTCTTGGTAATCCGAACAGACTGGTGGAAGGGGTGAGATGGCTAGTGTCTTCAGTGAGTGACATGTTACCCAGCCAATCATGCTGGTATTTTAGCAAAAAGCTAGACTTTTAGTTAACTGCCTCTGTGTGAGGTGTTGAGCTCAGATAGGTTTGCTATTTTCAATACTTCAAAAGGCCAAACAAACAATTAGCAACACTCGACCTCCTGAAGTACCACGACTGCTGACCACACGCATCAAATAGGATTTGCAACTTCCAACAAGCACTCAGCCTAAATTGAATCTTAATCAGAAGACTAATAGAAGGATGAACAATTTCTAATCTGGGCAATAAATATTTTTAAAGACACCTCTCTATACCTTTAAGCCAAATAGAAAGGAAAAGGAATTTCAAACTGGTGAAAAAGGCATTTGGACATGAAAGTTCTGTGTTTATCCACAGAACCTTGTACATTTTCCTAAAAATGACAGGGTAGCTATTGTATTAAGATCTTTTCTTCTCAATAATGTTCAGCAAGAAGTGTTTGAGAACTGCAGTCTTTTAGGTGAGAGGGGAATTTGATGATTTTGGAGCTGGGCCACACTGGATCCACTTGGCATAGAAAATAAAAGCTACTGAAGTACAGAAGTTGATTGGAAGAGATCCAAAGGGCCAGCTTTATTCTTTTATTTCCTGACCTTAGTGATGACACTGATATATGTTTTGATGAATACAGTGGGAAAGAGGGGGAAAGGCACCTGCCTTTGATCATGATCATTGTTCCTGCCCTGTAAGTCTTTGTTTTCTTCTAGCAGCTGATTTGCACAAGAGGTTAATTACTAGATTTGGTAGCTACGGCCCTTGTCTTTTAACTCAAAATGTAGTAAACCATATTTCAGTGTGAGAGTTTAGCTTCCAGTAAGAGGCCATAGCTGGAGACCATCACAAATGGACCTGCTCTGTGGTAATGTGAGCAACAATCACATAGCGCAGCTACATGAATCTGGTGATAAGTATTTTATTAATTTATTAACCACAAAGCCTTGTATGTTTTTTTTTCTAGAGATGAGTGACTAGAAGAAATGGTATTTCCCCCCAAATAGTATTCAAAATAAAACAGGGATTTCAACTGATGATTTTCCCAGCCTTTCCTATTTACGCTCCTTAAAACAATAAGTATTACTGACAAAACAAAATTCCCCATACCCTTTCATGGACTGTGGCATCAACCAAGCTAGTGCTGCACAGGAAAAGATTGGTTTTCCCTTAGAAAAGTTTCAGTTTTTGGTCACTGAAAACAAAAAAAAACTTGATGAAATCCAAATGTTTTAATTAAAATGTAAATGTCTTTGAAAAAAATAACTTTTAATAAAATGTCTTTTTTCACCAAGAGAACTTTTAGATGAAAAGATTTCAACCAGCCCTAATCTTTTCTTCTTCTTGATTAGTCATATATTTTTATTGTGCTAGTTAATATGTTGCTAATTCACCACAAAGTTGTTTGTTTTTCCCCTAAAATAAGTGCACAGGAGAAATGTTTCTCTCCTCCAAACAATATTCACTGTAATTCAGTTGATAGTGTTTACAGCCCTTTCCTGTTTGCACCCCTTGATGGATCTGATTGCCAGCCAATTGGATGTTCTGCTCTCATTCACGGACACAACTGAGAGATGATTTTAGAAAGAGCACTCAGGGGTACAGGAAGACAACAAGTCATATTCCCAGTACCATCTGGGATAATCTGAGACATCTATCAATCACCCATGTCCATGCAATCATCATTCAAACCCTACCCTTCTGGTGCATATTCCATTAGCATTACCTTGACCAATCAATCTAGGGTCAGATGCTGTCACCCTTCCTACCAATGAGCAGTACCTTACTTACCAAGAGTCTCCTTACAAGCAAAGGAACAGCCATGGATTAAAATACACTCCATGGGCCATAGTTTCATGCTCTTTCCCATGTACTTTCTTCAGTGGGACCAATTGTGGAGTTAGGTAGCCTTCAACATGAGGAAGAATTCCAGAATCTGGTGGAATGTGGATGAGGGTGGAAGAATCAGGGCTCACCAGCTATGAGTTGTGGAGCAGGGACAACATCCTCATTTTTATTGTACATATTTGTATGGCACCAAGTGATCAACAAATAACAAATGCCCACTTACAGGCCAGTTCTGATTAAACCCAGTCCCAAAATGTAGCAACCCACAGTGCTCACAATAATTCTCACACCACCAGATAGAGGTGCTCAAAAAGAATCAAAACAAGTGTAAAAATGGAAAGGGAAGCACGAGAGCTGAGAGGCGCCATACGTCTGTTTCTTATCAGCTCCATCGGCAGCAGGACTCATGAGGCACCTTTGAGCCATGCCAGAGCTACATGGAGTTTTCTGCCACCACAAAAATCTTGCAAGAAGCATGTTGCTATTACAGGGAAAACAGATACCAGATCAAAAAGGCCTACTTAAAGACAGTACATATGCCAGCTACAGGGGATTTCAAATATTTATAGTTTGCTACATTTTTAATCTTGAAGAGATCCAGGGACACTGTGCTTGGAATCTGATGTGAACATACCATTTGTCGCACAAGATGCAAGTCTTGTACAAAATTACAGCAACAACTGCAGGAGGAGAATGAAAACTAGAGTAAAAGGATTTGTAAAGCTCACCCTGCTTCCTGTCTGATGGAGATCATTCCTACCTCTGTACATTGACAAGAAAGATCTGAAATACACAGCTCCACACTGACTCAAGCAGTTTCCATTTCCAGCCGAGCTGTTCTCTCTTAGGTTTTGAGTGGGAACATGTGCAGTGCCTTGCAAGATAGTGGAAACAAAGGGGAGATAATATAAAGGGAGGTCCTCAGGTCCTTAGCAATTCTTTAACAGCTGTATTAACTCTATATTAAAAGATGAAGAAAATCTCCACACTGTTGCATGGTCTAGATAAGTTTCTGCCTTCCAGGTGATTAATAACCTGAAGCAGATTAAAATTTAAAATTACCCTGGAGAGTAATGCACAAAGTAATATGAAATTTGTAGGAACTTGGCATGTGTATAGAAAACCATACCCACACTTAATTCTTATGAACACAGGTGTTTCAATTCATGATTACTTTAGTCGGTCAACCTCTGTTAGATCAGATTCAGCCATCCTTGCTCCTGTTTCCTTCCGCTTCTCTTTATGTCTCTTTAAAAGCACCACCACCCAAGCCTAATACGATATTTTAAGTCCTAAGCAGATGATACTTGTGCCTGACATTTCTCTTCTAATTTGGTGTGGAGCTGCATAAATTATTAAAGTTTTCTTATTTATCTGTCAAAGCAACTTAGTTCAAGAAGAATTCGCTAGCCCATTTTGCCAGCTAATGTGCAATGGGAGAGGGAGAGAGCACATTTTCCTGGTCATGGGAATGTTAACACCCACCAAGGGAGCATAGCTCACAGGTAACAAGCAATATGCTACCTTGCTGCACTTGTTTTCCTAGAAGGCATGTATGCAGTTCCTTAGCACTGCTCAGGCTGCAAAAGTATGTTGCAAAAGCTGTGTTATGAGGACCCCAGCCCAGGGACATTCAGCAATGATCCTCCTACAAGTTGAAGGCTGCTGATGAGAACACAAACTATCAGGCTTTCCTTGAAAAGCCAGTTGCTGTGACACTCTTCTACCTCTTTCCCATTCATTCTTGCCAGCATGCAGATAGGCAGCAACAATATGGCCTTGATCTCTGTCCCATACCCATTTGTTTGTTCTATTTGGGGATTAGAAGTGCTGTGGCAGGAGGAAAAGAGATGAATAAGTTGCCTTGTCTCCTTTTCCAAAGGGATTAAAATATCGCTTTTGAGAGAGGTGGAGCTGGAATTGCCGGTGGGCATTTCAATAAGAATGCATGCCGCACACCTTCCTACGGGCTGTGTAGAGAGTTATAATCATCCGGATCTCATCCTGTCTGCCATCATCTAGACCAGGGGTCTGCAACCTGTGGCTCTGGAGCCACATGCGGCTCTTTGGCTGCCCCCTTGCGGCTCTGGGCTCCCCGAACCACCGGGGTACCCTGCAGGAGGCCCATGCCTGGCTCTGGGCTTCCCCCATCCACCAGGGACCCCACGGGCAGCCCATGCCAAGCTCTAGGCTTCCCCCCCCTGCATAAGAGGACCCTGCAGCAGAAATCCTGGCTCACCTCCCTGCACCTCCCACCAGGAGGCTACACCCATTGTGGCTCTCAAAACACTTTGTTATTGAAGGAATTTTCAAAAATGGCTCTTCTTATCTTTTGGGTTGCAGACCCCTGATCTAGACTCATAAAACAGCTTGTTTGAATGGCAGTTAAGGGATGGCAATTGGATCTCATCTGGCTGTGTTTTCTTTTTTTGGCTCACAGTTAGGGCAGGTACAATCTCGTTCAGGGAACCATCAGGTTTTCCAGCTCTAGCACTTTTGGTAGATAGATGTAGTCGGATCCCAAAGTTCACTCAGGACAGCTGTTGGGGCACTTCTGAAGAGCCAGGCTTTATTGCATGGTACAAAGGAGCATTTACATTTGTTTTCCAACTGCAGCATGAAAATATGATCTGCTGGATAATATCCCAGTGTTGTCTCTAAGAAGCCACATAATAATGCAAAAAAGGTAGAAATATTTTTTGAAGACTTCTGTTATGTAGATATGATGGTGACATCTTTCCATTCCACTAATATCTTGGGAAGATGTTGAACAGCAGCTACTAAAGTAATATTTTTTATATCAACAGGTCCTGTCAACTTACATCCAAGACTTATGAAAGAGCTGGTTGATAAGATCACAAATGCTGCTTTTCAATAAGTCTTGGAACTCAGAAGACTGGAGGAAAGCTAATGGGGAAATGTTTAAAAAAGGATGGCCTGGGTAACTATATGTTTGTCAATCTGATATTTGTGGATATCGGCTGAACAAGGGGTATCAATGTGACACTATGGCAAAGTGTCCCCAGTGTGATCCTTGGATGTATAAATAGGGGAATTTTGATTACAAGTAGAGAGGTTATTTTATCTCTGTATTCGGTACTGGAGTGACTGCTGCTGGAATACTGTGTCTTGTTCTGCTGTCCACAGTTCAAGAAGGATGTTGATAAATTAGATAAGGTTCAGAGAAGAGCCACAAGAATGATTAAAGGATTAAATAATATGCCTTACAGTGACAGGCTCATACGCTATGTCTACACTTGCAAGTTAGGTCGACTTAAGGAGGCTTAAGTGGACCTAACTTAGTCCCTATCCACACCAGGCTTTCATTAAGTCAACTTAAGAAATTCCTTAAGTTGACTTAATAAGAACCGCTGGTTAGGTTGACCTAACCCTTAGGTCGACTCCTTAGGTTGACCTAAGCACAGTGTGGACACTTAAGTTCACTTTATTAGGTCGACCTAAGAGCTGTTAGGTCGACCTAAGAGCTGTCAGGTCGACTTACTAAGTCCCCATTCAGGGAAACCACTTTGTTAAGTGGACCTAATAAGGTTGACTTTAGGTTGACTTAAAATCGAACTTATTAGGTCAACTTAACAAAGTCGACCTAACTTTTTCTAGTGTAGACATAGCCATAGACTGTAATTAAGACTTAACCTTCTCTCTGTTAAGATAAATAATAAGTACCTACGTGGGAACAAATATTTGATAATGGGCTCTTAAATCTAGCCGAGAAAGCCAAACCTAATCTAAAAGCTGGAAGCTGAAGCTAGACAAATTCAGACTGGAAATAAGGTGTACATTTTAACAAGGAGAGTAGTTAAACTTTGGAATAGTTTGCCAAGGGTCACAGTGGAGTCTTCATCACCAGCAATTTTTAAAATCAAGACTGGCTGCTTTTCTGCAAGGTCTGTTCTAGAAATTATTTCGGGGAACCTCTATGATCCGTGTTATACAGAAGGTCAGTCTAGGTGCTTTCAATGGTCCCTTTTGTCTTTGGAATCTATGAGCTCAGTCCTATAAAGTGTTGAGTACTCTGGCCCTAATCCAGCAAAGCACTTAAGGTATGTCCTTCAGTTTATCCATATTCAGGGAAGTATTTAAACATGTGCTTAGCTTTAAGCGCATGCTGATGTCCCGTTGATTTTGGTGTGTTAAACAGAGATATTTTCCTGAATCCGGGGCCTTGTGCATATGTTTAACTTTAAGCAAACTTTGACATTCATGGAAGCACTTACATGCTTTAAATTAGTCACGTGTTTAAGTACCTTGTTTAACTGAGGCATTTGGTCTATGATCACCTTAGAGGATATGAGGAATCCTAATACTTAAATGTGAACAACTCTCATAACAAGATAGATCTCCCACAATCGTTGTGATGTACCAACCAATTCATCCAGAATGACGATCACTCGTTACCAAGAGAAAGAAGGTGGATAAGGCAACATCCTCTATTGGACCACCTCCTGTTGGTGAGAGGGACAAGCTTTCAACCAACATAGAGCACTTTTTCAGATCTGGGGAAGGAAGCAGAGTGTCTGAGCTAAATAATAATAATAATAATAATAATAAAGCCCTCACACTTTAATTCCTTCCCCAGACCTGAGGAAGAGCTCAGTGTATCTTGAAAGTTTGACCTTTCTACCAACAGGAGGTGGTCCAATAAATCACATTACCTCACCCACCTTGTCTCTTTTGTATCCTGGGGTCAGCATGACTACCACAGTACTGCAAAACCTTTTACCATGTGAGTCTAATATGCACAAAACTCACCTGGGGAGAAAAAGTAAAATAAAATGCAATAAAAAATTAGAAAAATGTTCTCCTATTTTCATAAGAGACATCTACATTTGAAATGAAATTAGACCTGTTAGGCTGGAACATGGACATATACTTTGGCTTCTAGATATTGGATATAATGGAAGACTTAGAAAAAATATAAATTTCAGGGTGGCAATTTAAATGGAAATAGATGGCAATGAATATGTTACTGTTACCTTGCTAGTCATGTTCTTCCTTATAGGAAAATATTATGCCTGTCATATATATAGGGATAATATATGTGTGTGTGTGTTTTGCCAGGAGGGTATTTTAAATACATTAAACTCATATGTTGTATAGCTTAAATATCATTTATTACATAACACTATTTTAAACATATTCACTCACACGGTAGGACCAAAAATAATAATCTCACCATATTTCAGAAACCATTAAAAAAATCTTTGCCATTTATTTTTAGATGATTAGCTGGTCTTAAAATATGCTGAAGACATTTGATGTACTGTTAAATATAATTTTTCCTTTTATATCCAATTTATTTTAAAAAATGAAACATTATATCAACTGGTGAAAAATATAGGGCTTTTTCTTTAGAGGAGACCGCCCTTTGAGCACTTGACTATAAATTTACTGGCCTGGAAGAGAAACGATAGAAAGGTTACCCATCTATCTCACTATTTATCTGCAGCTATGCTGGTGTCAACTGCTTCTACAAAAAAAAGCCCCCCAGGAGACTACGTTGGGCTTATCATAACTGGCAGCAGGTGAAATATCAGATGGGAAGATGATAAATAATAAATGAGCCTATATTTTTAAATCTGATGTAGGGAAATGTTAAATGTTAATAGAAGTAATGGAGGGACTGCCGTCTACATTTCCCCACTAGTGAACTTCAGTCAGCCCCCTCAGATAACTATAGCCCTGCCTTCTTTCTGAAAGCAGGCCCCTGAGGGTATCAGCATTCCTCCAGACTTTCCTAGGGGAAGGCACAGCTTGATATTAAATGGGATCCTCCAGTTGGGTCTGATACTTAGTGTTCCTCAGTTGTGTTTAACGCCTCAGAAAACAGCTCATAAGAACGTAAGAATGACCATAATGGGGCCAGACCAACAGTCCAGCTATCCAAGTATCCAGTCCTCCAACAGCAGCCGGTGTCAGATGTTTCAGAGGGAATGAACAAAACAGATTCTGTGCTCTGTGGTGCATCAGGGTAACACTACACTAGTTCTTCTGTTGAATTTCTTCCTGAATGGTGCTTTCTGCCAGGGCTTGTAGGTCCATTCAGCCTGCTGGAAAATTTCTGAAAGGCAGTCTTCTCGCTCCTTCAATCACCCCCTGACCCATCTTTACATAGGCAGATGACTAATATTTGAAAGCAAGAGGCTACGGGCTTGATTCATTCTATAGCTATCCCTCTGGGAAAGGGATTTGGAGACTACTCAAGAGACCAGCTATGCCAAGGGAACTGTTAATAGGATATAGAGTTATTCCTAGTCCCTGGTTCAGAGCCTAGGTTGGCAGTGGCTGAAAGCTGTTGCAGCCTCCTGTCTATTGTTGGCCCCTGTGACATAAATTAACAGATCCCAATCCAGTCCTTTTTGGGACAGGTCTCCAAATCACATTAAAAAAAAACAACAAAAAACCCTATGCAATTTAGAAGTGAATTGGCACCTTTACTAGTAGCCTCATTGGAGGAAACTAAGACTGAAGACCAGATTTCTCTTCCTCTTTTCTTGCACTTTGTTAAAGAAGAGATGGAGGTGGCTTTAGGCCTTCCATGTTCTAACATATCAAGGATCAGGTGAGGTGACTGGTCAGAACTCCAAGTGACTCCAAGTGAGGGGACTGGTCAGAACTCCATTCATGCCCCCTCTCTTCCCCAACACCCCTCCCCCCCGGCATGCCCATTGCTGGGAGCAAGTGAGGAATGGCAAAGTAGAACATTGCAGCAGTTCTTTGTCGCCCAGGGAAATGCACACCAACCAGCTCCTTAGAAGCTGGCGCCATCCCCCTCTACCCTGCTGCAGGGGCATAAAGAAGCCAGGAAGTCCTGTCCCAGAATATGTCCATGGAGCATGCGTCACCTTTTTGTTTCAGATCCGAGCGGAAGCATATGGGTACGTAGTGTGTGTGCTGTATCTGCTCTGAGAATTCATAGGCATCTTCTGTCTCCAGGGCTGTGGTGCTGGTACCAGATTTCTCCCACACAGCATTCATTTTGACAAGGGAGTCAGATAGGAATAACATGAGCTCAAGGTCTAAGGTCTTATATGGGTATCCAATAGCAGTGGCTCTCTGACTAGGGAAGGAGAACACAAAAGAGTTGTGTGTCACAGGCTGGTTTTGCTATCTGTATTTTCAAAATCTAAGAGATATCTTATTTACTGCTGTCATCGGGAAATGTAGTCTGATGTAGTCCCTGAAGATACGTTCACATTCCAGGCAGCAAACTACCACTTATAGGATGAAATTGTTTGCTGTTTAAACATTGCCAGTCAAGGACATTAATTGCTCTGGGTTAAATTAAACTAAATGGCACAGCAGTAAGATTCAAGGCCTGAAGAGGGGAAAGGGGGAAGGAACAATCTTATCTCATAAGTAATGAGTTCTGAAAAGAACCCTTACTGGGACAGATTAATCTGCAAAGAGTCAAGTTCAACTCCAGTTCAGGTCCTAGGAGTGTCCCAGTCAGCCCTGGGTAAGGCAACAACACACTGACATTTGCAAAAGGAAATGTTTCAGACAGTTCAAGTTTCCATCAGGGCATTTAATCCAAGGATCCTATAGAATGCAAGTGGCATAACTGAGCAAGTCTGCCTTGCTAATGACAAATGGGGTTAAGGTGACATACAGAGAAGTGCAAGGGGAAAAGGAGGGTATCTTTCCCCCACTTTCAAAAGCAAATCATAAGTAACCAAGGATGGCACATGGAGATCGGGGAGAGAGCTCAGCATTGCATATTTTGTACCAGTTCTCTAGAAATCTCTCACTTTCTTCCCTCCCCTGTACTCCCACATGCTGCATTATGTATTAATCTGCCCTGGGCCTTTGGTGCCTTCTTCAAGAGCTTGGACTTCTGCTGGGTCACGCACACTGAATCTCTCTCAGAGTCCATGTGAAGGGCTATTTATTTATTCACACTTGTAAGAATATAAGCGAGCACCAATCTCAGACTCTGGGTTCCCTTGAGATTTCTTTAATAGCACGAATCGAAACAGAACGACAATGCTAGCAGCAGACTCCACTATCCATCTCCAGTATTAGCATTTGAGTCCCACAGCTGTTGAATTAAAGAACACCCCGCCCATGCTCAGTATTGCCCCCAGGTCAATCTCTTCCCCAAAAAGTCCCAGGAAAAACATGTCCTTTGCAGCATGCTCTGAAGGCCGGTAGATTGGGCGAGTTTAGATCAAGGCAGGAAGTAAGTTCTAAAGTCACGAGAATCCCTCTCCTTAAGGAAAGCAATATGTCACTGAAATCGACAAACAGGCCATCCGCTCGTGACTGCACCTCATGCAGCTACTAATGCTGCATGGGTCTGAGGAAGTCATATCCCACTCCATGCGGGAAGGGAATTTCTTCCTTTCCAGCTGGTAATCTTTTGATGAACTAAGCACGTGGAGAAGTAGGATAGTCATTCTAATTTCACCCTAGCAAGTATAAAACTGGGTGCTATCATTGCTGTACACCACCGGTTCTATTCTCCCCTTGGGTACAGGCAGACACCTAGGTTGCGTCTACACTTAGAAATTAAGTCGATTTAAGGAGACTTAAATCGACTTAATTTACTCTGCATCTACACTGGGCTTTCCTTAATTCGACTTAAGCTGCTGCTTAAGTCAAATTAAGGAAAAGTTAGTTTGAATTAATAACACCTCGTTTTAATTCGAACTAGCGTTTAAGTTGACTTTATTAAATCAACTTAAGCCCATGGAGGCACAGAGTAGTGCCTAGTTGGACCTTTTTAAGTCGACTTAAAACGTTAAGTTGACTTAATAAGGCCAAAAAGGGATCACGTCTACACTTGAAAAGTTAAGTTGATTTTTGTTAAGTAGACTTAATAAGGTCCACTTTAAGTCGACTTAAAGTCAACCTTATTAAGTCGACTTCATAAAGTCGACCTTACTTTTCAAGTGTAGACATAGCCCTAGTGATTTCAGTTGGAATTATGTGTGTGAAGCCAAAGGTCCCACGTGTTTAATTCTTTTTTCAAAGTTCCTAAGTTCTTTGTTTCAATATGACCCTGCAGCAATGAGTACCCGAGATACTTTTCTGTTGAATAAAGAGAAACGTAAAAAGGTTGTACATATAGGGCCTTAGATCAGCTTTGCACTTGTGTAACTCCATTGATTCTAGTTTACTCTGATATAAGTGAGTGAAAAAGCAGGCCTTACTTGCTGTAATTATTGTTGTCAATGAATGCAGCACATACTGTTGCATGCTGGACTGATCAGAACAACCATGGCCTGTCAGTGATACATAATGTATCTCCTTCCAGCGCATATTTTTATGGCTGCACAAGGGGCTTCTGGAACCAGAACTTGGTCCTTGGAATCTAGGGATGTTGATCTTCAAAGTCTGGGGAGTCAAGTCATTTTCAGATAATAAAGCACCTAAAGCAGTACTTAAAGTGTATGTTAAATAAATGCTGTGATTATTAGTAGCATATTTCTCAAGGCTGAACCACCAGGTACCTGCTTGCTATCCTATAACTAACTCTGTAAACGTCAGTAGTGATCTTCTTAATAATTATTTGGCATTAATTTGTCATGCAATAATTATCCTATTAAATCTAAATTAAACCCTCCTCTCAGACACTTCATTTGAAGTGTGAACATAACAATTAAAAGAGAAAGATCATTTCTTGCAAAGTTTCTTGTCATAAGAGCAAGCATTTTGTGGTTGGCAGCAGCAAGAAAGAAACTTAAATTTGTGGGGGCCTGGGGCATGCACTTTTTTTAAAAAAAGCTGAACCTAAGTACATATGTAAACAGTAAACATCAGTCACCTAAAGTATTTATATGGGCCCATCATCTTAGTAAATCATATCATAATATCTTAGGGTACATCCACACTGGAGCCTTAGGTCGACTTAAGGATGGTTAAGTTGACCTACAGACCGCCGCGTCCACATTGGGCACTTATTAAGTTGACTTAAGCGCTTCCTTAAGTCAACTTAACCCTTGTTAAGTTCTTAAGGGTGTAGCTCACTTTAGATAAGGAATCTGTCTACTTCGTTGACTCTCATTACTGAAGTATCTGGTCACCTCATGGTCTTACAATGCACCCTTTGAGGTGTAGGGAAATGCTCTGATCCCTAATATTACAGAGGCAATGAAAGACTAAGTGACGCAGGAAGCCTATAACAGCATGGTGAATTAAAACTGGGTCACCTGAGTCCCAAGCCAACCCCTAAAACAAAAGACCATCCTTTCTCTCTCAACTGCCCACCTGCCAACCAAGGCCTGATCCTGCAATCAGCTGGACATAGACAAACTCCTGAGGCCACATGATTTCAGGGGTAATCTATATGGATAGAAGGATCTGCTGTCATGGATCAGTTTGCATTTAAAAGGCAGGAAGCAAACCACGCCACGCAGAAGAGATATACCAATCAGGAAGGGAAATATGAGATGGGGCAAGGTTCTGTAAATGAGACTTTCAAACACAGCAAACTGATAACTAACATGATCTCTGCAAAAAATCTATTTGTAATATTCATACATGGATTAAACTGGGAAGGCAATTCATACATTCAACGACATAGACGGAGAAGAGCAGTGCAAACAAGGTCTGCTCAGGCAATCATAAGCAAATGTAATTCAAAGCAGATGAAATGAGATTTCCTGTTCATCGTGAATGGCACCCCCACCCACACACGGTGTATTTAGTAATGTTGTCTTTTAAGTGAATTTAGTGCTTGTGAAAGGTGCCAGATTGACAGCTCTGGGAACTGCAGACTTTGGCTTCCATCCACAGCACAAGAGCAGCAGTAAAGATACCCCCTTATCCCCACTGTGGTGAGTGATTACGCCCATGCAAAGCAAACTTCCCCTCAACATCCCCACACAGCCACCTCCAGGACAGAATGCAGATTTCCCCACACCTTTACATTAAAAAGCTGGTTAGGAGGACAGGATGCAAATAGCAGGGGCATTCTTGGTGGTGCAGCCTGGTAGGTAGATGCTGTTTCCAGCTGTAGACTTTACCAGAGGAAGATGCAATAATCCATGTTATGTACAACTGTGAAATAACATGCCCAGAGGGGAAGTTCCTTCCTAACTTTTGCCCATCGGAGGTTGAAGCATGAAGTCAGCTGGCTTCCAATTATTCCAAGGGGACAGTGTGCTTGTTTAGGTTTCTGGAGTACACTGCATCCTCGTCCCACCACCCTGAGTATGCTCTGCATTAGCATGACCTGGAGCCAGCTACCCCAAATTTGTTAAATTGAGGATCCCTCTATACCAGAGCAGACCTCAGCTGCCCAATTTTAGGAGAGTCTCACAGAAGGACATTAGTGGGGCCAAACAGCTGGCCCACAGAGCTACCTGTTATGGAGATCATAATTGATAGGGGGTTTGGATTCGACTCTGCCTCTGCCTACTCAGAGCTAGTCCCTTTCCTCCCATTCCTTGATCAGAACCACAGGGGTACTGCTAATGGCTTGCAGGTTTCTTTTTGGCTGGTGTGAAATCTATTTAATAATTAGCTATCTAAATTAGTCCTATTTGCATCATCATTTTTTCTCCCCCTAAATGGCTTAATGTAGCTAGGTTTTTTTTTGTAATGATTTCTTGCCTAATTTCTTGTTATCACCCCTGGAATCAAACTGATAGCATTTCTCTCACCTTTCTTCTACCGTGTTCCCTTATGTTTGCTTACACCATTTGTGTATGCTGCATTGATCACATGAGCTTTTCTAAGTGTTACTCTATGTGAACTTATGAATATATGGAGTGTTGTTCAATTTCTTTTTTTTTAAATTCGTTACTGACTGTCACAGTTACTGACTGTGTCCCTACAGGATTCTTCTTGGGAAGCTCAGGGAAGAACAATTGTTTTATCTTTTCTAATAACCCAACACTATTGCCTGCCTGTGTTATTTCCCAAGACCTTTGAGATCTTTTATGGCATCCTACGCTGTAACTGCAGTGCTGTTAAATTCTCATGAATACAACAATAAATTAATAACACTGTAATACACCATAAACAGTTCCCTGCTCAGATGTAATGCTAATGCTTCCTAAACACTGCAACCTGGTGACACAGTCAATGGATAGGATGGCATTTTCTCACACCTTTTGTTCAACCTGGTTAGAAGACATTTATAGGCCTATTTTATAAATGGTAAATAGGTCTTAAAGTGAAGTTGGAAATACGCCTGCCTCTCACTGCCCTATGACAACTTATTCTTATCCGTGACACTTTGTCAGTTCATAACAAAACTTCTATATCTCCTAGAGAATCCCCACTGAGATAAGATCCCAAATATACAGAACAACAAAGTCTTTCCTCCAAAGAGTTTTCATACTAAAAGGATAAAGGCAGACAAAGGACGGGAGAAAAGGAACACCATTATACTTCTGGAGAACAAAGATCATGCCAAAAGTCGCACAAGAAATAGGTGGCAATTCGTGGAATTTACCCCAGATCTTCTGAGTTCCATTCTGGAACCCTCTAGGTGCTTTAGCCACAATACTCCCATTGTTCATATTTGGCAGCAGATTAAGGGGTGTCAGCAGAGGATTTTATTGCTAGACAGTGAAATCATAATGGATACTAAAATGAAATGGCATCAATTTGTCAGATGGAGAGTACTGTATGATTGAACTGAATCTACACTAGAAAAGTTAAGTCGACTTGTTAAGTTGACTTAATAAGGTTGACTTTAAGTCGACTTAAAGTCGACCTTATTACCGTATTTTTCGGACCATAAGACACACCTGACCATAAGACGCACCCAGTTTTTAGAGCAGGAAAACAAAGAAAAGGGAAAACAAAGAAAAGGGAAGGCAAAGAAGAGAAAAGGAAGGAAAGAAAAGGGAAGGCAAAGAAGAGAAAAGGAAGGAAAGAGAAAGGAAGGCAAAGAAGAGAAAGAAGGAAAGAAAAAGGAAAGCAAAAGAGGGAAAGAAAAAGGAAGGGAGAAAGAAAAAAGAGAGAAGGAAGGAAGAGAAAGGGAGAGAAAGAAGGAAGAGAAAGGAAGAGAAAGAAAGAAAAAAAGAAAAGAAAGAAAGAAAAAAGAGAAGGAAGAGAAAGGAAGGAAGCAAAGAAAGAGAGAAAGAAGAGGAAACAGGAAGAGGAAGGAAGGAAGAGGAAATAAAGAAAGAAAAAGGAAGAGAAAGATGAAAGAGGAAGGAAAAAAGAGAA